>CAJQZJ010005154.1:2170890-2220917 GCA_907164525.1 Lophiomys imhausi | reverse complement strand
TTTTTCCCCCCAACAGCTCTCCCTTTCAGTCCAAAAAATGGTTCTTTTTCTTATAACTATAAATACAATGCAAAACAACAGAAATAAATAGGCCACGATTATAAGAGTTATATGGCTTAGCATACATTCCCAATGTCCAGTCCATATGTATTTGGCACCTGACTTTAACATTTTACTATCTAACCATCTCCATGAGTTTAAAGTTCTATATCTAACTCAGCTTTCATACTAACTTGCCTCATAATTTTAAAAATATCTTCTTAGATCCAGAACACCCTCTTGATTCCTAAACAACTCAAAATTTAACTATGAGACTCTAGTTAACTATTCTTCAACCACCTCAGAGACCTGAGAGGGATAAATATATCTGATTGTATAGGAAGTGCAGGGCCTGCAGCTTCCAAAACTAAAAAATGACATACCAGTGGCTGCCTGGACAGTTCCCATTTTCTCTCCATACATTCCAGCATCAATCTTCAGCCATTTGGCCCCATTTCTCTGACAGACATTGGTTGTAGAGCAGGAATTATGAAGGACTTACCTACCCTGTCTTGGCAGAGCTAGGCTGTCGACTTATCTGCTTCCAAGTTTTGTCCTTTTTGGACAGAAGTCTGTCTACAGTTGAAGCAAGTGGTTTTTCTTGCCAAGAGAATGGCTTACCACCAATTTAATCATCTCCCACTGGAGATTCTTCGATGCTCATCTTCTACTTGGAGTAATATAGGGGGTGCTGTCAGGAGCTGACATGTCTCGATATCAAAAAATCTTAAGTTAAGAAAACATCTTTGAATGCCATATTCTGCAGATCTCTTGAGGTTTTTGAAGATGCCCTATCTGTCTCTTATATTTAGATAAGCAAATATTGCTTGTCTCTTAGCAACTTGATTTCTGAGTAGCTTAGAAAATAACTGTGATAGACTGTCATAGTAACTAACAAAATGACACGTTTTCATGACTATTAGTTTCCGTTTCTTAATTATCCTAAACAGTTTATGTCGGTTGGTAGCGAGAGGTCAAAACTTGACATTTCATTTTTAAGTATTACTACGAACAATACCTTTAAGAAGCGTTACCCTTAATTTTGTATCAATATACAAAGATCAATACCGATGTAGCCCAATACAATCTTAATTTTACATTAATATACAAGTTCTTTTACTAGCCCAGGGCTTCTCAAACTTTTGCTGTAACAACCATCTTTATCTAAAAATTTTCTTTTATGACCCCAGCTATCTTTGTATGTAAAACAGGTAAGCCAATAAAATGTTTACTGATTTTAAAAAGGTATAAACAAATTTATTTTAAAATCATTTTTGGTACATGCATTCTTTGCCATAGACTAAAGATGAAAGTCGAGTTTCATAGTAATAATATGAATGTGATTGTTTGTTTTTACATAAACAATTTAATCTTGGGCTGGAGGGATGGCTCGGCACATGCTGTTCTTCCAGGGGACCCTGAGTTTCAGTTCCCATTATCTATGTTGAGTCCCTCACAGCCATTTGGAACTTGCCCTCCCCCAGCTTCCCCAGGCACCCACACATACACTGTATGTGTGCGCATGTGCGTGCGCACACACACATTTAAAAGTAAATCTTTTTTAAAAATTAGTTAAATCTTGACTATTGATACCATTCCCATACTCCAGTGGACAGCCTCACTCCCTTGCACATATGGGCAGTGCTAACTGGATTTAGTTGGAATTTTTTTTTTTTTTTTGTCTTAGGGTTTTATTGCAGCGAAGAGACACCATGACCATGGCAACTCTTATAAATCAAAACTTTTACTTGGGGCTGGCTTACAGTTTCAGACATTCAGTCCATTCTTTTCATGGAGGGAAGCATGGCAGAGTGCAGACAGATGGGGTTCTGGATAAGGGGCCGAGAGTTCTTCATATGAAAACAGCAAAATGAGACTGTCACTGGGCATGGCCTGAGCATATATGAGAATGTGAGGCCCACTTCTACTGTGTGGAGGAAAGCCCACTACACTTCCTCCAACAATGCCACACCTCCTTATGGTGAGACCCCCTGTGGTCCAAGCATTTAAATGTGAGTCTATGAGGTCCATACCTATTCAAACCACCACAGAAGTTAAAGAAAACAAGCCTGAGATATAATGATCTAAAGCTTTGCATGCTGTAAACAGTGGCCCATGACATTAGGATACTTACACACATATTAGCCCTTGTCACTAGTCTCCTAAAATGACTGAAAAGGATTAACTTTACTCCTGAAAAACCATTTAGTTTACAAGAATAATGAAGACACACTTTTCATAACTAAGTACATACTTACATTTTACTTTTAAACACTGACTTCTAGGCAGTGTCAGGTTCCCTCTAGTGGTGTGGGGTTCAAGATAGAGAAGACATTGGTGGACTACTGCCGGAAGCTCTGAGCCACCATTACCCCAGCACATCTTGCAAGAAGGACAGGTTGTGGGTCATAAATTTTGTGGCTGGATTGGACATACGTTCAGCAACATATAGGATAAGGACCTAAGGTCAGGAGTACCGCCTTTCTTCAATGAACAATGTGATCAAAATCAAAACAAAATTCATTTGTGTTGAAGACCAGGGTCCCCCTGGATGGTTTTGAGTCCCTGTTGGCTTTAGGTCAATTCTGACTGGTTTTAGAATAAAGCTCTGGAATGTTGCAGCAGCCACATTAGCACACAGCTATGCCAACACTACTTCGAGCCAGAAATCTTAAAGGCCCACATGGCTGGGAATTCTTTCTCACCAAAAAAAGCTTCTGTATTTCCAATTCTGAAAGCCAGTCTTCAGGAACCTAGGATTGGCCCTCTCAGAAGTTGCATCACCAAGTATCTTCAGTAACCCCAGGAATTCTAGCCCCATACCCCTTTGCTGCCTAGACTAAGCTGTATAGGCAGAAATGTTGAATAACTCTCTTTTACTCTTTTAGTAAAAGCTTAAAAAACAGGTTTTCTGGCTGTCAGCTTTATCTCAAATAATGTCATGAAATAAGATCTAGCCAGGATTTTGGACAGACTAAGATGACAGTGAAAGGAAAAATGTTGGCTCAGGACCACCAAGAACAAGTTGTCAGCACTAATACTATAGCCCCAGAGGGATAGAGGGCAGGGAATAAGAGACAAAGACAAGAAATAGAGGAGGAGGAAGAAGGCGAAGGGAACAAAGAAGAGAGAGAAGGGGCATTTGTCAACAACGGGGACAAAGGATGACCTCTGGATAGAGAGGGGCAGACATGGTCCATAAGCAAATGTAGGTTTAAAGACCTAAAGTGGGAAACCTCGTGTAAGGATGAGGTGTTCAGTTTTAATTGGGGATGTTAACTAGGTGAGCCACAGGGGCTTTTGGTTATTAGAGTTAAATACTTTGCTACCTGGACCTTTGTAGTCAGCCTTAGTTGGAATTTTTTTAAGACATTAAGTTGGAAGGGGGGTAAGTAGAGTTGGAGGAGGAGACAGAAGATAGATCATATTTCATTGGCTGCATGAATGAAATTTCAAGAATAAAGAAAATATTAATAAAATAATATTATTAATAAAATATTAAGTAAAATAAACATTTTACTAAATGAAAATGAAAGAAAAAAAAAGAAAGAAAGAAAAAGAAATCCTGGCTGGATATTTGAACTGCAGAGACAGACATCATTAACTTGTAATGATTTTCTAGGACTCGCAACTCAACTCAACAACTCAAATGATTTTTAAGATCACTCTAACTAAAATACAATGCAGTACAAAGATAATAATAATTTAGTACTTGCTGAGGAAAGAGAGTAGGGAAATATTAAAAGTCTTTGTTTTCCATCATTAAGCCGCTGTGTTTCTGTGAGAGCAGAGAACTTCGTACGTACAATGGAAGTGCTGTAGTTCTTGCCACGAGGTGGCCTGGAACTGAGCCAAGGCATTTCAGGCCATACTCGCTGGTGCTATGGGACATAATGTCATGTGCAGCACAAAGTGCATGTGTTGTGTGTTCCGAGCTCAGGCTGCAGTGACGTCAAAATGGGACAAGGACAAGTGCTGCCAAACACCTCGGCTTCTTCACACATTTAGTTTTTTTTGTTTGTTTGTTTGTTTGTTTGTTTGTTTGTTTTTTATTAAATACTATATTTTTTTTCTTCAAGTTACATCTCAGTCACAAACCCTTCCCTATTCCCCCTTCCTGTCCCACCCTTCCACCCTCTTCCCCCCAACAGCTTCCCCTTTCAGTCCAACAAATGGTTCCTTCTCTAATAACAGTAAACACTATACAAAACAACAGAAATAAATATGCCACATTTATGAGTGTTAAATGGCTCAGTATACCTTCCCAGTGTCTAGTTCATACACATTTGGCCCCTGACTTTAACTTTCTACCATCTAACCATCTCCATGAATTTAAAGTTCTATAACTGACTTAGCTTTCATACTAACTTGAATCACTATTATAACCATCTTCTTAGATCTAGAACGCCCTCTTGATTCCTAAACAACTCAAAATTTAACTATGAGACTCTAGCTGTCTATTCTTCAACCACCTCAGAGACCTGAGAGGGATAAATATATCTGATTATATAGGAAGTGCAGGGCCTACAGCTTTCAATATTAAGAAAAGACAAACCAGTGACTGCCTGGACAGTTCCCCTTTTAGCTCCACACATTCCAGCATCAGTCTTCAGCCTTTTGGTCCTGTTTCTCTGACAGACATTGATGGTAGAGCAGGAATTATGAAGGACTTACCTAACCTGTCTTGGCAGAGCTAGGCTGTCGACTTCCCTGCTACCAAGTTTTGTCCTTTTTGGACAGCAGTCTGTCTGCAGTTGCAGCAAGGGGTTTTTTCATGCCAAGAGATAGGCTTGCCACTAATTCAACCATCTTACAGTGGAGGTTCTTCGATGCTTATCTTCTACTTGGAGTAGAATAGGGGGTGCTGTCAGGAGCTGATATGTCTCTATATCAAAAAAAATCTTAATTTAAGATAACATCTTTGAATGCCATATTCTGCAGATCTCTTGGGGTTTTTGAAGATGTCCTATCCATCTCTTCTATTTAGATAAGCAAATGTTGCTTGTCTCTTAACAACTTGATTACTGAGTAGTTTAGAGAATATCTGTGATAGACTGTCATAGTAGCTAACAAAGTGACATGTTTGCATGACAAGGAGTTTGTTTTTCTTAACTATCCTAAACAGTTTTAGACTGTTGGTATCAAGAGGCCAGAGCTTCACATTTTATTTTTAAGTATCTCTAGGTATGATACCATTAGGAAGCGTTACCTTTAATTTTGTATCAATATACAAAGATCAATGCCTATGTAACCCAATACAATCTTAATATTACGTCCATATACAAGGGTCAATACCATTGTGGCCAACTATAATCTTAATTTTGTATCAATATACAAAGATCAATTCCGATGTAATCCAATACGATCTTATTTTTGCACAATAAACAATGGTCAATACCACTTTGGCCAAATATACTACTAATTTTGAATCAATATACAAAGGTATAAGGGTGTATTCAATAATCTGTCCCTTCTTCTTGGTCCTTCCTGTGCTATGTCTATGTCTCATTTTTCTCAAGTCCATGCACTCCTACATAGGAGAGAAAGAAGGATACAGAAAAGGAAAAGTAGGAAGTCCCTGGGTCTAACCTCCAAAACCCATTAAACAGGACCATTTAACAGCTTGTAATCTCTTCCCCTAAATAACAGAGTATTCAGTTATCCTTCAAATAACCAAAAAAGGGGGGGCGGAGAAACACCCTCCCCACCCTCTGGGCATGGGACGTCGCTCTCTTAAAATGACTTCCTGCTGATTTGGGTCATAGTAAACCTGTTTGGGGCCCGAACCAAAATGGAAAAATGGTTAAAATGTTAGTACAATCCTTTTATGTTCAGTCCTTCTGTTCTCAGCTGTTTAGATGTCCTAAGGAGTTTGTAGGCCGAAGCTGATCTTGCAGGCTTTACTGAGGTTCTGGCTGGGGCATTGTGTAGAGCTGAACGGTCTTAGTGATATTGAATTGTTGTGGTTGTAGGCTTTTGATGGAGACAGCTATTGAGGGAGTCTTTCAGGCTCAATCAACTGGGTCACTCGTCTTCTTTGGTGTCTGATTCTGTTTTCTGCTGAGGTTTCCGTTGTCCAGTTGTCCCTGGGTTCCTTGAATGGATGCTTTGATTCTTCTGGAAATATAAGAACAGAGCCCTGCCCTAAACCTAACTCTGGGACAATTACCCTCTTTTTTTTTGGGGGGGGGGCTAGGTAATATTTCTCCTGAAGCAAATTTGGTTTATTGACAATATATAAAGTGTTATCTTTCAATCTGGATTAAAGAAGAAATTGTTTTGTTATTTTGAAGCTAAACCAGCTTTAGTGTATATATTTTGAGATCTCAAAGGACAATTTGTTTGTATTGAGTAGGCCTTTTGTAAGTAGCTTTTAAACTTAGGTCTTTCCAAATCCTATGTGTGTGTCTCTGCATTCTAATTATTGGGATCAGAGACCTGAGGTTCCCATCTGAAGGGATTAAAGATGTGTTTCACCACTCCTGGATCGAAGTTTTTCTCTATTTAGAGTTTGTTTTGTATCAGGCTGACCTTGAGCTCTGAGATCTGCCTGTTTCTGTCTCTAGTGTGTTGGGATTAAGGGTGTACTCTTCTTGAATGATGGGATTAAGGGTGTGCACCCTCACCACCCTGTTCTGTGTAACTCTAGAATTTATAAGACCACTAACTCTATGGTGCTCCTCCCGTCTCAGCTGAAGTTCAAGGCATGGGTTAACACCACAATTCTCATGTATTTTACCTTAGCTCTACGTTTTTTCGACACTTGGAGGTTTATATAACGAGGTTGAATGGCTGTATCCTTTATTTTATTTACAGTGTTTTAGCATTGTTACCTGCTTTTTTTTAATTAATAAATTTATTTGTTTGTTGCTTCAGGTTACATCCTTATCATATTGTCCTCTTTTCCCGCTTCCCAGTCCCACCCTCCCACGCTCTACTCACTGACCCTTCCATCTTGTTCCTCTGGGGTGGAGTGTCCCTGCGTAACAGTCTCTCACCACAAATCAGGAGTCATATGAGGGCCAACAGCCTCTTCATTCACCGGGGGCCTACGAGGCAGTACTGCTAGTGAAAGGTGTCTCCTTGCTACTGGGGGGAATACTAAAAAAAGACCAACAAACACACAAACCCACAAAAACAAAGAATAACAACAAAAAAGAGGGGAAAAAGAAAAGGGAAAAGGAAAAACAATAAGAAAAGAAGGAAAAGGAAAAAGAAAAAGAAAAAAAAAGTTTATGTTCATGTTCCTTTTGGTGTGTTGGTTGTAGTACAGATATCCTGTACGATATAGCTAAAATCCTACTATAAGTGAATAGATGCCATGTGCATCCTTCAGAGTCTGGGTTAGCTCACTCAGGATGAGCTTCTCTAGATCCATCCATTTGGTTGCAAATTGCATGATTTCATTGTTTCTGATAGCTGAGTAATATTCCATTGTATAGATGTACCACAGTTTTTTAATCCATTCTTCAGTTGAGGGACATCTGGGTTGTTTCCAATTTCTAGCTATTACAAATAAGGCTGCTATGAACATAGATGAGGAGACTTCCCTTTGTCTCCGTGAGGGGTCCTTTGGGTGTATACCCAGAAGTGGTATGGCTGGGTCCTGAGGCAAGGTTATTCCAAGATTTCTAAGATATCACCAGACAGACCTCCATAGTGGTTGCACAAGCCTGCACTCCCACCAGCAATGGAGTAGGGTTCCCCTTTCCCCACACCCTCGCCAGCATGTGCTGTCATTTGAGCTCTTTATCTTAGCCATTCTGACAGGTGTGAGATGGAATCTCAGGGTCATCTTGAGTTGCATTTCTCTGATGATTAAGGATGTTGAGCATTTCTTCAGGTGTCTCTCGGCCATTAGGGATTCCTCCTTTGTGAATTCTCTATTTAGCTCCGTCTCCCATTTTTTGACTGGATTATTTGGTTTCTTGGCATTTAGTTTCTTGAGTTCTTTGTAGATTTTAGATAATAGCCCTCTATCAGATGTGGGGTTGGTGAAGATTTTCTCCCAGTCTGTTGGTTGCCGTTTTGTTCGAATGACAGTGTCTTTTGCCTTACAGAAGCTTTTCACTTTCATGAGGTCCCATTTATTGATTGTTGATCTCAGGTCCTGAGCTGTTGGTGTTCTGTTCAGGAAGTTGTCACCTGTGCCAATGAGTTCGAGGGTTTCTCCTACTTTTTCTTCTAGTATATTTAGTGTGGCCGGCCTTATGTTAAGGTCTTTGATCCACTTGGATTTAAGTTTTGTACAAGGTGATAGGTATGGGTCTAATTTCATTCTTTTGCAAGTGGACATTCAGTTGGACCAGCACCATTTGTTGAAGATGCTGTTCTTCTTCCATTGTGCGGTTTTGGCTTCTTTGTCAAAGATTAGTTGGCCATAGGTGTGTGGGTCCATGTTTGGGTCTTCAATTCGATTCCATTGATCCACTGGTCTGTTTCTATACCAGTACCATGCTGTTTTTATTACTGTTGCTCTGTAGTACAGCTTGAAATCTGGGATGGTGATACCTCCAGATGCTTTTTTATTGTACAGGATTATTTTAGCTATTCTGGGCTTTTTGTTGTTGCATATGAAGTTGAGAATAGCTTTTTCCAGGTCTATAAAGAATTGTGTTGGTATTTTGATAGGAATTGCATTGAATCTATATATTGCTTTTGGTAGCATAGCCATTTTTATTATGTTGATCCTACCTATCCATGAGCATGGGAGATCTTTCCTTCTTCTAAAGGCCTCTTCCATTTCTTTCTTCAGGGGCTTGAAGTTCTTGTTGTATAGGTCCTTTACATGCTTGGTTAGAGTTACCCCCAGGTATTTTATATTGTTTGTGGCTATTGTGAAGGGGGTTGTTTCCCTTATTTCTTTCTCGGTATATTTGTTTGTTGTATAAAGAAGGGCTTCTGATTTTTTTGAGTTAATTTTGTATCCAGCCACCTTGCTGAAGTTGTTTATCAGCTGTAAGAGTTCTTTGGTGGAGTTTTTGGGGTCGCTTATGTATACTAACATATCATCTGCGAATAGGGATAATTTGACTTCTTCATTTCCAATGTTTATCCCTTTGATCTCCTTTAGTTGTCTTATTGCTCTAGCAAGGACTTCAGGTACTATACTGAAGAGATATGGTGAAAGTGGACATCCTTGCCTTGTCCCAGAGTTTAGAGGAAATGCTTCCAGTTTCTCTCCATTTAATTTGATGTTGGCCACTGGCTTGCTGTATATTGCATTTATTATTTCTAGGTATGGTCCTTGTATGCCCATTCTCTCCAGAACTTTTAGCATGAAGGGGTGTTGGATTTTGTCAAATGCTTTTTTGCATCTGGCGAGATTATCATGTGGTTTTTTTCTTTCATCTTGTTTATATGGTGAATTACATTGGTAGACTTTCGTATATTGAACCATCCCTGCATTCCTGGGATGAAGCCTAATTGATCATGGTGTATGATACTTTTGATGTGTTCTTGAATTCGGTTTGCTAGTATTTTATTAAGTATTTTTGCATCTATGTTCATGAGGGAGATTGTTCTGAAGTTCTCTTTCTTTGTTGGGTCTTTGTGTGGTTTAGGAATCAGAATGACAGTGGCCTCATAGAATGAGTTTGGCAGTGTTCTTTCTGTTTCTATGTGGTGGAAGAGTTTGAAGAGTAATGGTGTTAGTTCTTCTTTGAATGTCCGGTAGAATTCCGTGCTAAAGCCATCTGGCCCTGGGCTTTTTTTGGTTGGGAGATTATTAATGACTGTTTCTATTTCCTTGGGTGTTATTGGGCTGTTTAAGCTGTTAATCTGATTTTGATTTAGTTTTGGTAGGTGGAATTTATTGAGGAAATTGTCCATTTCGCTAAGGTTTTCAAATTTAGTGGAATATAGATTTTTAAAGTATTGCCCGAATATTTTCTGGATCTCCTCAATATCTGTTGTTATTTCTCCCTTTTCATTTCTGATTTTGTTGATTTGGGTTCTTTCCCTTTGCCTTTTAGTTAATTTGGCTAGGGGTCTGTCTATTTTGTTGATTTTCTCGAAGAACCAACTCTTGGTTTCATTGATTCTTTGTATAGTTCTTTTTGATTCTAAGTTGTTGATTTCAGCCCTAAGTTTGATGATCTCCTGTCTTCTGCTCTTCTTGGGAGTGTTTGCTTCTTTTTTTTCCAATTCACCCAGCTTAGCTGTTAGTTCACTAATATGAGCTGTCACAATTTTCTTTTTGAAAGCACTTAGTGCTATGAACTTTCCTCGTAGCACAGCTTTCATTGTATCCCATAAGTTTGGTTATGTTGTGTCTTCATTGTCGTTGGATTTTAAGAAGTCTTTGATTTCCTTCTTTATTTCTTCCTTGTCCCAGTGGTCATCCAGTAAGGAGCTGTTCAATTTCCATGTGTGTGTAGGCTTTCTGTTGATTCTTTTGCTGTTGAAGACTAGCTTTATTCCATGGTGGTCTGATAAGATACAAGGTGTTATTTCAATTTTCTTGTATCTATTGAGACTATCTTTGTGTCCAACTATGTGCTCGATTTTGGAGAAGGTTCTGTGGGATGCTGAGAAAAAGGTGTATTCCTTTGTGTTTGGGTGAAACGTTCTGTAGATATCTGTTAGGTCCATTTGTTTCATGATCTCTGTTAGACTCAATATTTCTCTATTTGGCTTCTGTCTTGATGACCTGTCCATTGTTGTGAGTGGGGTGTTGAAGTCTCCCACTACTAATGTGTTGTGATCGACATGCGATTTAAGTTTTAGAAGTGTTTCTTTTACGAAAGTAGGTGCCTTTGTATTTGGGGCATAGATGTTCAGTATTGAGATTTCCTCTTGATGAATATTCCCTTTAATGAGTATAGAATGCCCTTCTTTGTCTTTTTTCATTAACTTCAGTTGGAAGTCTGTTTTGTTTGATATTAGGATGGCTACTCCAGCTTGCTTCCTGGGTCCATTTGCTTGGAAAACCTTTTCCCAGCCCTTTACTCTGAGGCAGTGTCTATCTTTCGTAGTTAGATGTGTCTCTTGTATACAGCATAAGGAAGGGTCTTGCTTGCGGATCCACTCTGTAAACCTGTGTCTTTTTATTGGGGAGTTGAGTCCATTGATGTTGATGGATATTAGTGACCTGGGGTTGTTATTTCCCATTAGTTTGGTATAGGTGATGGTCCTGTGCCTCTTTTGGTTTAGTTGCTGAGGGGTTTTCTATTCCCTTTGTTTTCTTGGGTGAAGTTTTCTTCTCTGGGTTGGAATTTTCTTTCTAGGATTTTCTGTAGGGCTGGGTTTGTGGGTAGATATTGTTTAACTTTGATTTTGTCATGGAATATCTTGTTTTCTCCATCTATGTTGATAGAGAGTTTTGCTGGGTATAGTAGTCTGGCTGGGCACCTATATTCTCTCAGGGCTTGTAGGACATCCGTCCAGGCCCTTCTAGCTTTTAAAGTTTCTGAGGAGAAGTCAGGTGTAATTCTGATGGGTCTGCCATTGCATGTGACTTGACCTTTTTCTCTTACAGCTTTTAATATTCTTTCTTTGTTCTGTACATTTGGTGTTTCAATTATTATGTGGCGAGAGGAGTTTCTTTTTGATCTAATCTGTTCGGTGTTCTGTAAGCCTCTTGGATTTTTATTGGCATCTCTTTTTTCAGGTTTGGGAAGTTTTCTTCTATGATTTTGTTGAAGATATTTCCTGGACCTTGGAGTCGGGAGTCTTCTCTTTCCTCTATACCTATAATTCTTAGGTTCTGTCTTTTCATTGAGTCCTTGATTTCTTGGATGTTGTGGGTGAGAGATTTTTTAGCCTTCTCATTTTCTTTGGATGTTGTACTGATTTCTTCCATCGAATCTTCCATGCCTGAGATCCTGTCTTCCATCTCTTGCATCCTATTTTTGATACTCACATCCGTAGTTCCTGTTCTCATCCCTTGATTCTCCACTTCCTCTTTTAACTCTATGTTTTCTTTATTGTTTCTATTTCTATTTTCATGTCTTGTATGGTATTGTTCGTTTTGTACATTTCCTTCTCCAGCTTGCTTGTTTTTGTCTGAAAATCTTTCATTGCTTTGTCCTTTTCCTGTTCAAGCTGGGTCATCTTGGCTTGTAGTTCTTTAATGGTGTTGTTCGTTGTTTTGACTTGTAAAATTGTGGCTTCTTTGAATTCCTTCATAGATTTAAGTTCTTCTTGAAGGGACTCTATCACTTTCCATAATGCAGAATTGTCATCGTTTTCATGTGTTTCTGTTGGTGTGAGGTCATCCGAATTGGATGAGCTAGGATAATTCTGCTTTGTTGGAGTCATATTTCCTTGATTTCTATTTTTTCTTGGAACTTTGGCCATATGGATGCGTGTAGCTGTCTGTTCTTGTCTTTTTCTGTGCTTGGATCCACAGGGGATGCTTTGGTGCAGGGGACGAGTTGCTTGGCTATCTGTCATTGCTTACAGGGGGATCTCAGGGTCACTGTGGTTTTAATAGCCTGAAGCACTGTGAGCTGGTGCAGCCTATTCCCAGGTGGTGAGTAATGGTCCGGGATTGTTTCACTGCTCCCAGTTCAGACTTCTCTATGTTGCACACTGCGTTATCAGCCTGTAATGGTTCTGATGGTATGTACCTGTTTGCCCAGGCACAGATTCTGTGGGCTTTGTTTGTCGTCACAGAGGCTGACAGGGCCCAGCTCCACACCTAATATGTCTGGATTTTCCAGTATACAGCTATGGTTCCCTGACTTCTGGTTTCTCGCTAGGCTTCTCGCCACAGGCCTGGCCCCTCAGCCCCATCAGCCTGTGCTGGGTTCCCTCCCTGTCTGCTCAGCTGCAGATGCGCTGGGCCCCAGCCCCTCCTGCCGCCTGTGCGGGACTCCCTCCCTAGCTGCTCAGTCGCAGGTACGCGGATCCCCGGCCCCCTTGCCGCCTGTGCGGGCCTCCCTTCCTAGCTGCTCTGCCGTGGGTGCGGGGATCCCCAGCCCCTCCCGCTGCCTGTGCCGGCCTCCCTCCCCAACTGTCTGCCGTGGGTGCCCTGGCCCCTCCCGCCCGCCTTTGCCTGCTTCCCACCCTGATTGCTCTGCCTGCTCACTTCCCGCTCTCTCGGATCCTCCGCGGCTCGAGCGGCTGCGGACCACCTGCTGAGCGCCCTGTTTCTTCCTTGCTAAGACTTCCACTATCCTGCAAAGTTTCCTAAGTAGCTATAAGGACTTCCTGAGGTGTGGGGAGCCCAGTAGGCTAGTGGGCGATCGCCATGTTGCCTCTGGTTCTGCCTGCTGTGAGTTGGGATCGATCTTACCAGGCGCCTCTCCAAACGGGAGTTCCCGAATCCCAGATTTAGTGGCTTCCGTGTCTGAGAGAGATGGGGGGAGACCACACATTTAGTTTTGAATTAATATTTTAATTCAAAAGAAGTCACTGTGTCTTCAGAAGTCTTTTTCCAGTACCAATTTTTCACGAGTCCCGCCTTCAGTTACATAGCCCCACGTGGGTTTAAGAAGCTGGTTTCTGCTGGGCGTGGTGGCTCACGCCTTTAATCCCAGCACTTGGGAGGCAGAGGCAGGCGGATCTCTGTGAGTTCGAGGCCAGCCTGGTCTACAAAGCAAGTCCAGGACAGCCAGGGCTGTTACACAGAGAAACCCTGTCTCGAAAAACCAAAAACAAAAAAAAAAAAAAAAAAAAAAAAGAAGCTGGTTTCTCAGAAAAGACCATCCTGAGTGAGGTAACACAGACCCAGGAAGACACACATGGTATGTGCTCACTCATAAGCTGATATTAGCCATTAAGTACAGGGTAACCACGCTGCAATCCACAGACCCAAAGACACTAAGTAACAAGGAAGGCCCAAGGGAGGATGCTAGAATGCCTCTAAGTAAGGGAAATCAAATACACATCAGAAGTGGATAGAGAGAGGGAACTGGACAGGAACCTAACATAACTGCCACCTGAGAGGCTTTATCCAGCAGATAATGGAAACAAATGCAGAGATCCATGGCCAAACATTAGGTGGAACTCAGGGAGCCTTGTGAGAGAGTTAAGGGGAGGTTTGAGGGAGCTGGAGAGTCAAGAGCACCACAAGAAGACCTACATAGCCAATTAACTCGGACATGGGGGGAGGGGCTCATAGGGATGGAGCCACTAACCAAAGAACTTGCATGGACTGGTCCTACGCCCACTACACATATGAAACTGATGGGCTGCTTGGTCCTCGAGTGGGCCCCCTAACAACTGGAACAGGGTCTCTCTCTGTTTCTGTTGCCTCCCTTCGGACCCGATTTTCCTAGCAGAGCTGCCTTGTCTTGCCTCAGTGGAAGAGGGGGCACTTAGTTCTGATGCAATTTGATGTGCCAGAGTGGGTTGGTACCAGGTGAAGGGGGGAGAGGATTATAGAAGAAGTGGGTGAGAGGGTAAGTCTGGGAGGAGAGGAAAGAGGAGGATTTTGTATGGGATGCACAATAAACGAATGAATAAATTAATAAGAAAAAAAAAAGAAGCTGGGTTCTAACCTCTGCTTGTCTCATTCCAGAAGTAATGGATTCCATTGATTCTGTGGGTGAGGATCTTGAGCAATTAGGAGGAACCAGGACTTGCCAAGATGAAAAATAAATACCAACATTATGCCTCACAGAGCTAGAGAACACCATTTTCAAATTCATATGGAGGTACCAAGGGCCTAAAATAGTCAAAGAAACCCCAAGGAAAAAAAAAAGCATTTCTGGTGGATCACAATATCTGACTTAAAACTATGCTATAATGTCAGGCATGGCGGCGCACACCTCTAATCCAACTACTAGGAAGGCAGAGACACATAGTTCTTTGTGAGTTCAAGGGGAACCTAGTCTACTTTGAGAGTTCTAGGTCAACCATGACTACATAGAGAGACCTTACCTTAAATACTACTCAGCCATCAGAAACAAGGAAATCATGCAATTTGCAGCCAAATGGATGGAACTAGAAAAGCTCATCCTGAGTGAGCTAACCCAGACCCAGAAAGATGTACATGGCATGTACTCACTTATAATTGGATTTTAGTCATATAGTACAGGATAACTATCCTACAACCAACAGACCAAAAGGATCAAGAACATAGACTTTGTTACCTGTTAGTGGGACACTTTGCCCTAGTGGTGCTGCCATGTAGGCCCCCAGTGCAAGAGGAAGCTCTTAGCCCTCATATGGCTGTTGAACTGAAGGAGGCTGATATGTAGGGCCCCCCACACTGGAGGAGTAGGATAGGAGGGAGACGGGGTAGAAAGAGGGCACTGTGATGGAGATGTAACTTGAAGTAATAAATAAACATTAAAAAAAAAGAAATCAATACTGACATTGTAAAAGTTAAACAACAAAAAAACTAAACTACAACATGAAACACACGTGTATATGTGTATGTTCATTTACATGCTGCATGCACGCAGTAGAAATTTATTTACCTATAAAGACAAATGAGATGATATTGTTTGCATCTGGATGTCATCCGTGTAATTGAAATAAGTCAGAGTCAGAAAGAAAAAAGCTGCATTTTTCTCTCATTTGTGGATCCTAGGTTTTAGAAAGATACGTGAAGTATCTTTATAAACACCCCAGGGATGGTTGTATGCCTGTGTTAACCACAGAACCAGTCTCGGTAGTCATACTTTGGAATCAGCCTAAGTGCCCATGAACAGATGAATGGCTAAGAAAATACGTGATTCTTAAATAAATAAATAATAATAAAAAGGTATATCATTCAGCTCTAAAATACAAAGGCAGGGGACTCGGGAGTTCAAGATCATAATATAATGCACTGGAGACCAGCCTGGGATATAAGAAGTCTTCTTTTAAAGATTTACTTTGTGTTACCTTGCCCTGCCCTGTTGTTAATGAACTTCTGTGAGTTTGCAAAATCACAGAGAGGACATTATTTTCTCTACTAAGCCTGATTCTAACAATATGCTCTGGAATGTTGTCAGTCATCATTGTCGACACTTAGAAACCTGACTTTTTCTGGGGAGCGCACATCATCATGGTCCCCTCCCTTTCTGTCATTCTTTCAAGCTTGCAGTAGCCCTTCTGTGATCACCTCTACAGTCTCTCCCAGCACCCTTGGATGCAATCCATCTGGGATTGAACACATGTGGCGCTCTGCACTGCTGCCTCCTGTCCCTCAGATTTCAATTCCCTCCTAATCATGTGTGTTGCACCCTTCCAGTTTTAAGGTCATTCTGTTTGACAGAGAACACAGTTGCTCTTCACCGTTATCCCATCTGCCCCAAAGCTCTGTGACTGTCATCAAATCCTCACTGCAGTTTTCCTCAAAAATAACCTCAACCCTAATTTCTTTCTTCCTTTTTGGTTCAAAACAATTTTTGCAAGCTGCAGCTCATCTGGTATTTACACATTCTGATAGTATTTTGTGCATCTGTGTCTCTTAGCGATCCTTGATGGTCAAGTTGTCTTTACAACTCTTATTCCTTCGCCTTTAAACATCTAAAATATGGGCTGGTGAATGACTCAATCAGAATAGTGCTCGCTGAGCATGTACAAAGCCCTCGGTTCAATCCCCAACACATCATAACCCAGCAATGATGTTACACACCTGCAATCGCAGCATTTGTGAAGAGGAGGCAAGAAGACCCAGGGTTTTAAAGTCAGCTTGGCTACACAGAGAGCTAAAGGCTAATCTGGGCTATGGGAGACCCTGTTTAAACAAACAAATAAATAAATTTCTGAATTACTTTGGTTTCTGTTTCTGCAACAAAATACTGGTTGAATGCAACTTGGAGAGAAAGGGTATTAGGTGGCTTGAGGGTTAGACTCCATAATTGTGGAACACCAAGTCAGAAACCTGGTGGCAGGAACTGAAGCAGAGACCAAGGAATGCTGCTTACTGCTCTGCTCCCCATAGATTGCCTAGTTATCTTTCTTATACGACCCAGGACTACTTTGCTTAGGGGTGGCACTGCCCACAGTGGACTTGGATTTTCCACATCAATCAATAATTACAAAAAAAATGCCACCAGAGGCATTCACACTGGCCAATTTGATGGAGGTATTCTCTCAGGTGAGGTTCTCTCTTCCCAAGTTGTAGTACATTGACAAAAACTAACCAGAACACTAAATAAGCAAATAAACAAACAAGCAACTATCTACATCCAGAGCACCTCTGTGTGGTTAGTCAGCTCCCATGGGCAACCCCTGCCTCCACCCCACACTTTCTCTTCCAGGTTCGTCCTGCTCCATCATTCTCAGAGGCTCTCCTGCCTCATCACTTTGGATTAAAATACTAGTATTTCCTTTTTATTTTTTTCTCCACATTGTTGGGTGTACATCTACAGCCATGTGTATTATTTTTGTCATAGCTCCCTATTTTCCCTCCCTTTAATAACTAGACCCCTCCACTATGTATTTTGTTTTTGTTTTTAATGTCAGACTCTTTGTCCATAGTTAAAAACCTGATAGACTGCTTTTTTCTCTTTGCCCTTAAATTTCTGTTTAAAGCCATCTCAATCAGGTGAACATTATCTTGCAAAGCACACCCTTCCCCACCAATGTATTCTTAATTGCTGACAAGAAGACACTACGGATAGACACAGTTTCTTGCCATGTGAACAACCTGTGCAAACTCCCTTTGTGACATTCAGGAAACATCAGTTCCTTCTCTTTAGCATGTATAACCACTTGTGCTTATAAAATGTACTTCCCACCTCTTGTCATTTGTGACAATTAAATCAGGAGAAATCTACAGCAGTCCAAACAAATGTCCCTTCAAAGCAACTTGGCTTTCCCTGAAGAATTGGTAGATCCTTGTTTCTGTCTATTGTGTATGTGCTAAAACCACATTCATAGCTTGCTCCTTCACCCCCAGTAGAATAAGACCAGAGGAGGCCTGGATTCGATCTTCATGGGGGTCTAGTGTGTAGTCAGTGGCAGGCCGGGCGTGGTGGTGCATGCCTTTAATCCCAGCACTCAGGAGAGTGGATCGCTGTGAGTTCGAGGTCAGCCTGGTCTACAGATCAAGTCAGTGCCAGCCCGGGGTCGTGGTGCATGGCTTCAAGATCAGCCACTGACAAAGGCCCCCTGGGACAAATGAGTTTAGATCTCTGCAAACCCTTCCCTTGGGCACTCAGATTTTGTGCAGAGGGCCTTGTTTATTGTAGTCATTTCCTCATGCTGCCGTGACAAAGTGCTGTAGACTAGCTGACTTAAACAAATAAGCCCATTTTCTCATAGTTCAAGATGCCAGAAGTCCAAAACCAAAGTTCCGGTGGTCTTAATCCCCCAATATTTATTATTTATCATTACAGGGCTCAGGTCCTATACTGCCTCTTTCTAGTTTAAGGCCTTCAATATTTGAAAATCTCTGAGCTTCACTTTCTTTATAAGTAAATTGGACACAACAGTTAGTATTCTGTAGTTTGGTGTGAAGATTAAATAAGAGTAAGCAGGGCCGGATGTGATGGTGGACACCAGCAATTTCAGCACTTGGCAGATGGAAGCAGGAGAATCAGAAATTCAATGTCAACCTCAGCTACAAAGTGAATTCAAGGTCAAGACTACATAAGACCGTATCAAAAAAATAAAAACATAAAAATAAATAAATAAATAGGGGGCTGGAGAGATGACTCAGTGGTTAAGAGCACTAGCCACTCTTCCAAAGGTCCTGGGTTCAAATCCCAGCACCCACGTGGCAATTGCTGGGTGAGGTGGTGCATGCCTTTAATCCCGGCACTTAGGAGGCAGAGTCAGGCAGATCTCTGTGCGTTCAAGGCCAGCCTGCTCTACAACGTGAGTCCAGGACAGTCAGAGATACACAGAGAAACCCTGTCTCTAAAAAATACTAAAGAAAGAAAGAACGAAAGAAAGAAAGAACTTAGACCCTGGCATGTGTGTAAGCACATACATATACATGCACATGTAGACATTTACACACATGTATAGCCAGTAAGTTGGTAGCTTGCTTTATTCTTCTCACTGCCTAACTGGGAACACAGCACAGAATAGGTGTTCAATACACTTTATCATTCTTTGATTCACGATTTGTTTAAGTCAGCAAGCCTATGTTGGGTGTCCTGTCCCCAAAGACCCAGCAGAGGAGCAAGCATGACTGGCCCTCAGCAGCTAGGCAACAGCAGTGAAACTTGACCAGCACTGACTGTTCTAAAACAGAGAACTGGGAGTGATGAGGGGATAGGGGCGCTCCCACTGGTCACTGGTACTTATTAGGGACCAAGAAGTCCCCAAATGGTCATCCCTTCACACCTCCCACACCGCAGACCTGGTCAGTTGAGAAGCAGATGCCCAAATGAGTTGTTATTAGAGAAGGCGAATGGGTGAATAACCTCGGTACATTTTAGTATTTTCCATCGCCGAGAGCCTTGGAGTCTCAACTGAACCATCATTTCTCCAGCCAAGGGCATTGCATCCAAGGTAGGGACAGAAAGGACCATTAGCTCACGGGCTGACAGGAAAGCTTGGTGAACCCCGTGCATTGTTCTCTTCCTACACAGGGGCCACATTGGGAGCCCATATTTTATTGTTTCCTCCAATTTATGAGACAAGCGTTGGCCCTAAAATCAGTGGGAGTGAGAAATTACTCCATAGAGAAATATGTGGTTTGAATCCAGTTGTTGAAATGTGAAGATTTGTGGGTAATTAGTTCATTTGCTCCGGGGGTTGCACTGGGTTGGCCAGGATTAAAGCCCAGCTTTCACTATTTGTCCTGGAACTCCAATTCCCTCTTCCAAGTCCTAGTTAATTTAATGTCTATATTTTACTAAATCCTGGTCCTCACAGCCCTCTCTCCCATGTTATTTGATGCCTATGAATATTTTAAAGGAAAAGCAATAATAAAAAAAGTATACCTACATTCTCCATTCATTCCTAGTCTTTTTTTTTAATCCCAAATATTTGGTCAAATGATAACCTGCATTGACTTAAAAAATCTATCAACTTCCAGGCACTGTTTTAAGTAATTTAAAAGCATAATCATTGATCCTCACAACAATTCTATGAGATACATAATAGCGATATTTAACAGATGAAGAAACTAAGGGACAGGAAGCTACGTCACTCCCCCAAGCTCATAAAATGGAGAGATCTAGGATCTGAGCACAGACTAGGTAGTCCACACTCCTACCACCACACCACGTGCCCCTGGGCACACTCTACGCTGCTGTACCTCTGTGCCTTCGTTTACGCTGTTCCTTCTCTTCTCATTTCTGACTTATCATTTAGAAAGCTGCTACTTGAATTATCAAGATGGTTCACGGTGCTTGCCTAGAAGCCTAAAAAGAGTTCAGTTCCCAGGAACCACATGGTAGCAGAAGACTAACAAGTTGTCTTCTCACTACCACGTGTGCACACACATACACATAAACACAAACAAGTAGATTAATAATTGTTAATTTTTTAAATTAAAAAGTTACTATTCAACCTTCCCGTCTCATTTTTTGAGATAATAATACAATTAAATCATTTCTTTCCTCCCTTTCCTCTCTCTAAACCTTCCCATATACTCCTCCTTGCTTTCTTTAGCATTCAAATATGATCAATTCCTTCCCTGACTCCCAGGAAAGTTAGATCTCACCTCTCCATTTGCTCCCAGAGGATATTACTTAATACAGCCATGTTTATTCTACATGAGATTATGGCTTACATACCTGTCTATCTCCATTATATTGGGAACCCCAAAAATCAAGCATGCATACATGCATACACACACACACATACATGTATACATACATACATTTCTCAAGTTACTACCATTCAAAAACAATACTTGTTAAATTAGGTAAATTAAGAAGCAGGATTTGAGCTGGGTGTGGTGGCGCACGCCTTTAATCCCAGCACTCGGGAGGCAGAGGCAGGCGGATCTCTGTGAGTTCGAGGCCAGCCTGGTCTACAAAGTAAGTCCAGGACATCAAGGGCTACACAGAGAAACCCTGTCTCAAAAAAACCAAAAAAAAAAAAAGAAGAAGAAGCAGGATTTGGTAACTGGGGAGATAGCTCATCTTGCTGGGTAAAATGCTTGTTCTACAGGCATGAGACATAAATTTAAATCTCTGATAATACATCTGTAATCTCAGCGCTCATACAGAGAGGTGAAAGGTGGAGACTAGGAATACCAGAAACTCACAAACCAACTAGCCTGGCATATGCAGCAGTGAACCAAGAAACCTATCTCAAACAAAGAGACAATGAAAGCCAAAGCTCCAGCTTGTCCTCTGACTTCCACCTGCTCATGATGGGATACTGGCCCACCCATATTCATATACAAGAATGTACTCATCACACACACACACACACACACACACACACACACACACACACACTAATACAGACGTGTGCACATGCGTGCATGCATCATACACTCACAAAAATTAAAAGTAAATAAATAAACTTGGGGAAAAGAAGCAGGTTTCAGTAGTAATCTGGTTGAGTTCAGTGAACAAAAAAGCTATATGAGTCAAAAATTTGAACCATATAAGGCAGGTGGTGCACACCTTTAGTCCCTGCACTCAAGAGGCCAAGACAAGCAGATCTCTGTGAGTTCAAGGCCAGTCTTGTTATACATAGCAAGTTCTAAGACAGCCAGGGCTACATAGAGAGACCTTGTCTTAAAATAACAGAAAACAAAACAATAATAAAAGATTCGAACCAATAAAAGATTCAAACCTTGTATGAAATCGTCGGATCTAACTTCCAAAATGCAGACTCACTAAAAATTAAATGAGGTCCATATCGTTAGAGACATTTCTCCCTCATCTCTCTTTTTGAGTATTCCATGAACAACTTCAACGGGCCCTTCCTGTGCCCCTAGCCTCTTGTTTTATCCCTTCTAATTTATCTACCACATCATGATCAAGACAGAATGAACTTTACAAATAGATACCCCCGTCCATGCTTTCATGTCAGCTTTCAAACATCCCCACCCTCCCCGATACTTCACACAGCCACATATGGCCATCACATTCTTTTGATGCATGCAGCCCCATTTTCCCTAGCCTAAGAGATGCCTTTTAAGTATTTAAATAATATTGTGTTTCACCCTCAGAATGCACACTTGGGGAGAGATGCTGAAGTCGTCTTACAGGCTCAAAACAGAGAAATGTTAAACTCATTGGTTTTCCATGCTGACCAAGTTCTATTTGGCCGGAAGCAAATAAATCAATCGCATCATTTTTCACTTAATCAGCCTTGAAGCTGCTGGATTGGGCATTCCCACTGCCAGGCCAGCACAAGGCATGCCTCAGTCCTCTTCCCCCAGCCTCTGTTCATGAGTCAGTAGAGGACTCTACTCACAGTTAAGTCTGAGTCCTACACTGACTTCCTCTGGGTTCCCTGAACCCTCTGTTCACACTGAAACCAAAGGCTTCTTTTGTTTTTCCTTCACGGAGCAGGTATCTATATCTCCACTGGGCTCTGACTTCTGGAAAGGCATATATAATGCTCCCTTCTCATTTATCTTCATGTTTTGGCATAGAGCTGGTACATGAGTTTCGATCAGTGATGTCATCTCATGGATGAGGAAGCCATAAAAGCACACTTAAGAACTAAATCTAAACCTCTTGTTTTACCTAAATAACTGGATAGAGGTCCTGCTGGCTAGCAATAGAGTACACCCCCTCCAACTTCCTTCTCTTTAGCTATGCATTCAAAATTATGTATGTATCCAGCTGCTAAAAGTTAAAGCCAGTCCCTGGCAACTAACTGATACCTGTCGCGTCCCCCTCGACCAGCAAGGATGACGCAACTCGCAAAAGCTCTTCTCAGGCAGTTTATTCAGGTCCCTTGAAAACAGTCTTCCGAATGCCCGGGCAGACCCAACCCACAGGCTAAATACTATATGAACCACCAATCAAGTAAAGCCACGTGGTGCTATCTTAGAGGCCCACGTATGCAGAAGCAAGCCAGATCAGCGGTCTTAGCCAAATATGGACTTGTTTACCACCGAGAGCGCTCACCGTCGGGCTGGTGGAAGGTGGAAACCGGCGCCATCTTTAGGGCGCGGCACGTCGCAGCTCTCTACAGTTCCCCCTTTTTTATTTTTTCTAAAGTTGGTATAAGTCCCTGGAAAGGCGACATAACCCCCATATCTGGGGATCTCACGGTGGGCCTGAGCCTGTAGGAGGGCGGTGCTCAAACTCTTACCCGTCTCTGGGTCAGCCTCCCCACTCGGGACTGCCCTGTCTTAGGCGGCCGAGACTTACCCGTCAACTCCGTCATTGACTTGCCAGACCCTAATACCCATGGAATGAATACCTCAGTGGGCAGGGACTATGCTCAGTGAAGATTCAAGGCTTCATGGCAGCGAGCCATGCCTGAAGGGACTGGCCCGCCTCAATGGCGACAAGGGCCTGTATAATCATGGCTGCATTACGCTTTTGTGTGGCTCTCATTTTGTAGATGCACCACAGGCAAACCAGAGAGGCTAGTATCATCAGTATCGCCAAAGAGCCTACGCCCGCCCACTCCTTAAGATGATCCATAGCCATCTGTATCCAGGAAGTCAAACCAGTAGCCAGGCTCAAATCCACCCGAGTGGACTTGATGTGGACGATAGTCGCTCTCAGCTCTCTCATCAAATTTTCGAATTCAGCCGACCAATCCTGTAAGAGGAACTTCGACAATTGTCTAGACAGATTAGCAGCCTTTGTAAAATTTTGATACTGCACGGAAGTAACACACAAACCTTGCATTTTCCACTCACACCCCAATTGTGCTAGTTGCCAAAGAGAATCAATCTGTTCTTGTATTAAATCTATGTGTTGATTAACTATCATAAGGCCTCCTTTGAGATGAGAATTCATAGAGGTCTGAGTATCCAATGCCTGTGCCACAGTGGCTGAGATGTTATTCAGGGCATTGGCAGTCTGTATAGAACTAGACAAGGCAATAGCTGAGGCAGTAGCTCCCACAGCAGCAATAGTGATGGCAGTAACAATAGCTGCAGTGATGCCAAAATCTCTTTTGAACCTGAATAGCATCATGGTATTAGGGGCCTCTACAGGAACTGGTACATATCGAGGCATTCTAGTCACCACAGCCACAGGAAAGGCTGTGGCATTCCAGCATAGGGCATAAAAACATATGCCCAGAGTGCATACTAATTTTTCTTCACCCAAGGATGCACTCCCATTACTTACAATCCACATAAAAGGAGGCCAGAGACACACTGGCGAAGCTGAAAAGGTCTTATTGCGGTAAGAATGAAACAAAGATTTCCAAGTACCAGAGCCACTACCGCTAGAAAAATCCAATCTGGTAGCAGACCCTAGGGAAAAATTACCTCTTTGATAAACTCCTCCCCCAAGCATAATGACAGGTCCCAAGTCCATGCAACTTCCATTTACCCCACACAAAAGCCACAAATCAAAAGGATTGGTGGCAGTCTGCTGAGGATCCCTAGTAGATATATCAAGCATTCCTGTACAAGACTTATTCACTATATTACTAATCATGGGGCTAAAGGAAAAATAATCTTGTTGAACCCAAACTGCTCTGCGCTCCTGACATCCAGTCCAGGGAAAAGGTCCTTCCTCTCCTGTGGATCCTCTACAAAAAGGTGCCCAGCGTGGCTGTCTGGGGGGGTCCCGGTCAGAGACTCGTGTGGGCCACCATCCTTTAAGGCGAGAACCATTGCCTGAAAACAAACCACCACTCCTACCCCCAAACCTCAGTTGTGGTAAAAAATCTGCTGACTGCTGAGACAATTCAATGCATTCTGTATCATCTGACCTATTGAAGCTCATTAAAAAGCACAGACTACCCTTCAAGCTGACATTTCTATTACCCTCTATAGGGCTTTTCTGATCATCAAAGGGAAGGTAGGGTAAACCTAAGCTTCTACTACTGCTAAATAAGCGTGGAAACACAGTTGCATCATGTCTGACCGGCATCGGCTTTGGTAATATCGACAGGATCCCCCATCTCGGCTCAGTCATTCCTGACATACTCACTGCTACTATCACCAGGATCCTTAGGAAGGTCTTCATGAGGAATTTTCCTCACAAAGCGTTCAGGCACCCACACTGGATCTTGTTGATCCTGAGGAAAAACACAAACAGACCCTCTCACCCATGTTAGCATGGGGTCAGGCCCCCGCCAAGAGCCTGTCAAAATATCCTTCCACTTCACCATGCTTTTAGGTGGACCATGGGAATCCTGATGTCTGTCCGCTGCTGAGCGGCCTTGAGCATCCAAATTGAAAAAGTTTAAAGTAAATAAGGCTAAAGACATTCTCTCCTTGGGGGTACGGCCTTGGCCTATTCCCCCTTTCTGTTTTTGCAAGCATTCTTTCAAGGTGCAATGAGCACGCTCCACAATTCCTTGTCCTTGAGGATTGTATGGTAATCCGTGATTAAGCTGTACCTCCATCTGGTTGCAGAAGGAGACAAAGGACTGTGCCGTATAGGCTGGTCCATTGTCCGTTTTCAGCTGCTGTGGTTTTCCCCATGCAGCCCAGGCTTCTAAGCAATGCCCTATGACATTGCGAGCCTTTTCTCCACTCATAGGTGTAGCATGTATGATACCTGAGCAGGTATCCACAGATACATGAATATATTTTAAGGTTCCAAACTCTGAAATGTGGGTAACGTCCATTTGCCAGATTTTGAGTGGCATCAACCCTCTAGGGTTCACTCCCACACCGGGAGGATGATGATGAATCACACACTGAGGACAGTCCAAAACCACTTGGCTAGCATCTGCTCTAGACAAATGGAATTTCTGCTGTAGAGTTTTTGCATTTACGTGAAATAATTGGTGAAACTGTCTGGCTTGGTCCAGGAATGAGCTCCAAAAAATGCATGTCATCCTAGTCCATTGATCAACTTTATCATTACCCTCACTTAATGGTCCAGGTAATCCTATATGTGCTCTGATATGTTGAATATAAAAACACCTTTTTCTCTGCCAGATTAAAACTTGTAACTCTTGTAATAAGGCACATACAGTACTACTATTCTTAATAGGACCTGCTAATTCTAATACTTTCACTTCGTTGACTACATAGACTGAATCTGAAATCAAATTGAATGCAAATTGACATCTTTTAAACACCTCAATCACTATTTTCAACTCTACTATTTGGGGGGAGCCCGGTTGAAATTGACATAACACGGGCTCTTGTCTTTCTATCAAATAGGCTCCACAGCCTGTCTTTGAGCCATCAGTAAACACATTGGGTGACCCTTGAAGTGGTACTGCTGAAGTAACCTTAGGGAATATCACTGGGTGCTCCTTAAAAAATGATAGCAATGGATGCTTAGGATAATGGTTATCAATTACTCCTTCAAAGCTACATTGCAATATTGCCCAATCATCTACAGTGCCACACAAAATCTTAATTTGATGACTGGAATAGGGCACTATTATACTGGCAGGAGCAACTCCAAAAGACTGAAAACATTGTTGGATACCATTTAAGGCTAAAGCAGCAACTGCAGTGGGATAATGTTCTATGGATTTTTTTGGAGAAATCTTTGAATAGGTCCATAATAATGGTCCGTCCTGCCATAACAATCCTGTAGGTTGACCATAGGTGGCAAATATGCACAATGAAATGGGCTGTCCTTCCTGCCATCTCTTTAGGAAGGCACTCTGTAACCTTTCTTCCACTTTACATAAAGCTTTTCTTGCTTCTTCTGTAAATTGCCTAGGAGAATTAAGTGCTGAATCACCTTTCAAAATATCATATAGGGGTCTTATTTCATAATTTGGTAGCTTTAAATAGCCTCTTACCCAATTGATATCTCCTAACAACCTTTGAAAATCATTTAGAGTCTTTAAATTATCTTTTCTTATCTCAATCTTTTTGAGGTATTATCTTTTCAGATCCAACCTTCGCTCCTAAATAATCAACCCACATTTTCCTTTTGAACCTTATCAGGAGCAATAAACAACCTTTTCTTTTTTAATAATTGAACTAATTCTTCATAGGCCCAATCTAACATTTGCTCACTCTTAGCTGCCAGTAAGATATCATCCATATAATGAACACATCTCAAATCTGGAAAATTCTTTCTCAAAGGAGCAATGGCTTCCCCCACATACAGTTGGCACATAGTGGGGCTGTTTGCCATGCCCTGGGGTAATACTACCCATTCAAACCGCTGATCAGGTTCCTCATGGTTACAGGATGGAACAGTAAATGCAAATCTCTCACTATCTTTGGCACACAAAGGGATGGAGAAAAAACAATCCCTTATATCTATAACTATAATGGGCCATGAGGCTGGCAAAGATGATAAAAGCGGCAAGCCGCGTTGCACTGGGCCCATGATCTGCATTTGTTGGTTTATGGCACGCAGGTCATGCAACAATCTCCATTTTCCAGATTTCTTTTTAATGACAAAGATAGGTGTATTCTAGGGAGATACAGATGGTTTTATATGCTTTAAAGACACCTGTTCATCCACCAACTTTTTGGCTGCATTCAATTTTACAGAGGAAAGTGGCCACTGAGGAACCCATACTAGGTCCTCTGTCTTCCAAGTTATGGGAATGCCCTCCTCAGTGGCCCCTAGGAAAAACCCAGGCCCTGTCTCTTTTGTCTTTGCTGCATAGATATGGGACTTTTCCGTCCCTGCAAATATTTTCCTATTCCAAAGCCTGGAGCATATCCCATATCTTGCATCATACGTTGGGCTGAATCAGAATAGTCATTACTCAATTTAAATCCCATATCCCTTAAAAGGTCTCTTCCCCAAAGGGAGATAGGGAGCTCAAGTACATATGGCTGCATTTCTCCTGAGTGGTTTTCTTGGTCCTGCCACTTTAATAATCTTGCACTCATATCTGGAGTCTTAGCATAACCCAGGCCTTGAAGTGTTTGAGAAGAGGCTTGTACGGGCCAACCTGAAGGCCAGTCTTTCTTTGCTATGATACTCCTATCAGCCCCAGTATCCAAAAGGCCCAGGATCTTTTTACCATCAACTTTTAACTCCAAGACAGGGCGTTGGTCCAAATCCAAGGAGAGAAAAGTCAGATCTGTGCCCGTGGACCCAAAACCATCTTTTCCTCTCTCTCGATCCTTTGCCACATAGCGATCATGTAAGCTCGGCAACATGATCAACTGAGCAATTCTATCTCCAGGAGAGATAGCTGTTATACCACGGGGGGAGGCTACCATGATCTTAACCACTCCTGTATAATCTGGATCTATAACTCCAGGATGGACAATAAGTCCTCTCAAGGCTGATGATGACCTCTCTAACAGCAAACCAACTGTACCAGGTTCAAGGGGTCCTTTAAAATCTGTTTCAATTAACTGGACCCCCATTTGGGGCGTTAATACGAGTCTGGTGGTGGAGCAGAGGTCCAATCCTGCTGAGCCTGCAGTGGCTCTCCGCGGTCTCTCGGATGGCGGAGGGTTGGCCATCTCTCTTGATTCTGTTCTTTGTCCTGATTCTCTACTGCCCCATATATTTGTGGGCCCTGAGGTCATGGGCCCCGCTGTCCGTTTTTTGGACGAGCGCCACCATAACCTTGAGTTAAAGGCTGGCCATGGATGTCTATCACTGAACGGCATTCATTAGCCCAATGATTCCCTTTTTTACATTTTGGGCATAACCCTGGCCACCTGGGGTGTTGTACACTTCCTGTACTTTCTGTACTCCTTCCCCTAGGGCACTGTCTTTTAAAGTGTCCCATCTTGCCACACTTAAAACAAACTCCTGGACTTCCTCCACCTTTTCTGGTCAACTGTACTACCGCGGCAGCAAGATCAGCATTAGTTAACGGCCCTCCAAGTTCTCTACACACTTTCATCCAGGCTTCTAGCCCTTTGTTCTTGTAAGGGGTGATAGCGGCTCTACACTCTTTGCTACTTTGCTCATAGACCAACTGTTTTATTAGTGGCAAGGCAGCATCCGGGTCACCAAAAATCTTCCCTGCTGCTTCCACCATTCGTGCCACAAAGTCTGAAAAGGGCTACATGGGGCCCTGTAGAATCTTAGTTAAGTTCCCACTCACCTCCCCTTTATTAGGAAGAGATCTCCAAGCCTTGATAGCTATCTTATTTATTTGCTCATAAACCTGAATAGGATATCCTATCTGCTGGTTGGCAAATCTCCCCTGCCCAAGCAGCATATCTCTATCCCAGGCTGGATTTCCATCTCTCTGATTAATGGCTGCTTGCTCAGTGGCATACTCAATCAAGAAAGCTTTCCAGTCTAAGTATTGCCCTGGACTTAAGCAGGCACGGGCCAGGCCACTCCAATCACTCGGAGTCATACAATGTCTGCTTAATGCTTCCACTTGAGCCATTGTAAAAGAAGCGGTAGTACCATAGGTACGAACCGACTCTGCAAGGGATTTAACTACTTTAAAATCAAGCGGTTCCTCGTACCTATTCCCTTGTGGGTCTTGGTATACCAGATAGGCAAACTGTAATTCTGTTCTTACTTGTGTCCACATCCCCGGGCAGAAAGATCTCCCTACTTTCAGGGACTGAACAGGCTGATCTATCTGAATGGCTTCTGGATATGGAGGGGGAGTTGAAGGCGCCGCGGCAACGGCTTTACTTACACCGACCACCGCCAACGTGGCTGAAGGCACTGCGGCAACGGTTTCACTTACACCGACTGCCGCCAACGTGTCTTTCTCTTTTACCCTTTTCTTTTCCCTTTTTCTAATAGCAGTCCTCTCCAACTGTTCTATTAGAGCGTGTAGCTCCCCTTCAGAATCCGTGCCCTCTGAGTCCTCAAAATCTCTAAAATCTCTAAAATCTCTAAGATCGGGATAGAGAAGAACCTTCTTTTTGCTTCCCTTTTCACTGTCTGCCTGCTCAAATCTTTCGCCTTTGTTACTTTCCTTTTCACTGTCTACCTGCTCAGATCTTTCCCCTTGCAGCAGTTCCAAGGCTGATTCTCCCTCCTTGATTGCGTTACAGCATCTCTGATCTTCTAAACAACTTCTCACCATCTTCCAAATCGGTCTTACTCCATGCTTCAGAGTACCTTGCTCCCAAGCAAAATCCAAATCCCTGCCTAATTTGTCCCAGCAGGATACCGTAAGATTCCTGGACATCGCAAACCACGGAGCCATGGAATCGCATTCATTCAAATATCTCTCTAGGGTAGACTTCTTAATTTTCAAATTCCTAGCTAAAAGTAGGTCCTGAAGAGCCAGAAAAATTGGATGTGACTCAGACAATCCTATGATTAAAAATTTACTTTCGGTTCACAGCTTCCCCGCGAAACTTTACCTTTTGTTCGCAATCTCCGCGAAACTTCACCGTTTGTTCTCTATCTCCGCGAAACTTTACCTTGTGTTCGCTATTTCCATGAAACTTTATTGTCCCAATTTATCCCAGGAACTTACCAGTGCACTGCCCCTGACTGCAGGAGTTCTGAGTCTTTTTTTTTTTTTTGGGTCCCCGTACGGGCCACCACTTGTCGCGTCCCCCTCGACCAGCAAGGACGACGCAACTCGCAAAAGTTCTTCTCAAGCAGTTTATTCAGGTCCCTTGAAAACAGTCTTCTGAATGCCCGGGCAGACCCAACCCACAGGCTAAATACTATATGAACCGCCAATCAAGTAAAGCCACATGGTGCTATCTTAGAGGCCCACATATGCGGAAGCAAGCCAGATCAGCGGTCTTAGCCAAATATGGACTTGTTTACCACCGAGAGCGCTCACCGTCGGGCTGGTGGAAGGCGGAAACCGGCACCATCTTTAGGGCATGGCACGTCGCAGCTCTCTACAGATACCCTCTCCTTGGTCCATGTGAATAAGCCTACTATTGGGTTTTCAGGAATGAAACAACCAGCCTAATGTCTTGCTATTCTTATAGGCATTCTGAGTATCAGAAAACAGTGTTACATGGTGGGAAATATGATTTTTCTTTTTGAGTCAGGAGTCTTGGAGTAATCCTAAACAGAACACAACCTGCTGCCCCTCCATGATTCCCTTTGCTCAGGAATCAGTAGTTGACAACAATAGCCCCACGTGTGCTTCTAATCTGAAGCAGACCTCTCCAGGTATCCACTGGATCCTTCTCACTCTGTGGTGCTTAATACTAACTGGCAGAATCTAGCATCATCTACAAAACAAACCTTTAGCATGCCTTTCAGGGACCATCAAGATTGGGTTAGCCTCTGGGGATCCCTGTTTTGGTTTTTTGTTTGTTTGTTTTTGAGAATAAGATCTTCCTGTGTTGCTTAGGCTGACTTCAAACTTGAGAATCTCCCTAAACCCCACTTTCATCCTTCAAGTAACTAGGATTACATGTGTGTGCAAGGGTACCTTACTGAAATATAAGCTCAACAAGCAGCAGGACCCATAGTTAACCCCAATGCCTAACAGGGAGAACTTTATTTGTGGGATTAAATGGATAAAATTGTGCTCAAAGATCAGTCATTATTGAAGAATAGGAAGCTCACAAGTGAGGGTTACCACTGTTAAGTCATCTGACAGAGATGGCCTTCACAGACCAGTCTACTCAAGCTTCCAGAACATGGTCAAGACCCTCTTGATAGCTCCCATGCCCCAACACCTCACAGAGATGCATATGTATGAGTGTACACACATGCACACACACACATGCACCTGTAAACACATACACACACACATGCACCTGTAAACACATATACACACACACACATGCACCTGAAAACACATACACCCCCACACATGCACCTGTATACACACACACACACACACACACACACACACCTTACTGAGGCACCTTTGCCCCCTACTGGAGCAGAGCACCATAAATATTTATGGTTCTTAAGTCAATTAAACCAGCAGCAGGACCCTTTCCCTAAAGAAACACTTCTGAGAAGAGCAAAAGGCATCCATGACTGAACCTCTCCTTGACACCTTGATTTAGAAATTGGGCTGGCTTGATCTGTGTTCCTACTGACACCTCTGAAGGAGATAAAGAGCTATGATTTGATGACATGACATATGCCTAAGATTTGCACCAGGGAAGATTATAAGAGGGGTCCTAATATCCCTTCCCAGCCACGTCATTGTCATCACCAACACTGCCAGCGCCATGGTGCTTGGTTGCAACTGTGAGAAAACCTGTCTGGATTTGCCTTCAGTATCCCACACTGTCCAGACAGTTGAGAAAACACGAGCTTTCACAGAAGCCTGGACAAGTACAGGCAAGATCTTACTGTTGCCTAGCACTGGATTGGGGAAGAGATGAAAGGGCAGTGACCAGCAACCTCCTGGTTTCCTGAAATGTGTGTGGTAATGCATCAGACTATCTAAGGAGTCATTAGTTTTGTCTGTAGTTTTGACAAGTTCTAAAATATCAGTCTTAAAACCAGGTGGTGGTGGCGCACGCCTTTAATCCCAGCACTCAAGAGACAGAGGCAGGTGGATCTCTGTGAGTTTGAGGCCAGCCTGGTCTACAAAGAGAGTCCAGTACAGCCAGAGCTACACAGAAAAACCCTGTCTTGAAAACAAAACAAAACAAAAAAAAATAATAAATAAATAAATAAAATATCAGTCTGTATGAAGCGAAGTATATGTACATGCACACAACTGTCAGCTCTAGCAAGGTTAGGAGCAAGCATAGTATTTAGTGGGCTTGATTGATCTATTCTGCCCATCACCAGGACTATCAGAAAAAAATCTTCACCTACAGGGCTTGAAGTATTGTTTCTCAAGCCAAATGAGCCCATTTGACTCACTCTATTCCCCTTGCCTTAAATAGGTTCTCCATACTCTGTCCTTCCAGTTTTATTCCTTCCTTGATACCCTCTCCAACTTGCCAACCCATCTATAAACTTCTAAACAAGTACTCAACTACTGTGCCATATCCCATTTCTCTGGATTTCTACAGGACTGATTAGTGAATGATGCTACATCTTAATCCTGAGCACACTCAGTATTTCCCCCAAAGAATCAGTGCAGCTCTGCCTCCTGACTGCTGAAGCAGTGCGAACCAGTGCCTCACCTTTACTACCATGATGACCTATAGCCTTTCTTAAAATGTAAACCAAAATAAACCAAACCAAAATAAACACCTTCCTACTAGTCACATGACCAAATGGGTATGTGCAAATCACATAACAATAAAAACAATAAGAATAGCTAATGTACTTGAGCATCCACTGTAGAACAGGTACTTTGCTAAACACTTTGTATGCATTAGCTAATTTAAATATATCAGCAACTCTATGAAATAGGTATTATTGTAATTGTTGAAGATGAGGGATTTGAACCTTAACCTAAATTTGCACTTTTAACCGATAAATTAATTCCACAGGTATGTAAGTACTTATACAATTATATGTGTGTATACACACAATTATATATACACACTTTATATATGTATGTATGATGGTGTAGTGTTAAGCATTCTAAATGTTAATTAATTGGTCCTGCTTGCTGTCTGTCACTCACAATGACTCTGATTGATTAAATAAAATGTTGAGGCCTGAGATTGGGCAAAGACAGAGAAAGGTGGGACTTCCTGAGATTAGAACAGGAAGCCTGCACTTTAGACAGAGGATTAATGCATTCCAGCCAGGAGCAGGAAGGAGGACTCACCATGGGTTAGGAAAAGAACCTCACTCCACATGGCCAGAAACATCTGCATAGCGTGGAGAATGGCAGTCCAAGAGGACATATGTATATCTGGGGTCATATTTGGGTAATAGAATTAAGAGCTAGCTTAGATGGGCCAAGATTGCTTGATCCAGGCCTAGGCTTGTTAAAATCCATCATGTATCTGTGTACTCTTTTATAATGGTGGGTTAAGAATTAACAGCCGCCGAGCCAATTAAATATAAATACTGAAACATAATTTAATTAAATTTTTTTACACCATGAGTTTAAAAATTTGGCCTTTTTTTTTTAGACAAAAGGAGAGAATTGATGGGGTAGTGTTAAGCATTCTAAATGTTAATTGGTCCTGTTTGCTGTCTGTTACTTAATTGACTCTGATTGGTTAAATAAATGCTGAGCTTGGGCAAAGACAGAGAAAGGTGGGACTTCCTGAGATTAGAACAGGAAGCCTGCACTTTAAACAGAGAATTAATGCATTCCAGCCAGGAGCAAAAGGAAGGAGGACGCACACCATGAGTTAGAAAAAAGAACCTCATTCCACATGGCCAGCAACATCGACATATTGTGGAGAATGGCAGTCCAAGGGGACGTATGTATGGGATCATATTTGGGTAACAAAATTAAGAGCTAATTTAGATGGGCTAGGATTGCACAATTCAGGCCAAGGCTTGTTAAGATCTATCAGTTCTCTGTGTGTTCATTTATAATGGTGGGTTAAGAATTAACTGCTGCCGAATCAATTGAATATAATATAAATACTAATAAATAGTTTAGTTAGCCATTTTTTCTACATATGTATATACACATATATGTATGTGTAATATTTTGAGATCTCATTGTGTTCCTCTCTTTGGTCTCAAATTCTTAGACTCAAGTGATCCTCCTCCCTCAGCGTTCCATGTGGTGGTATCACCCCAGATACATGCACCACCATGCCCAACTTATAAAAATTCTAAATAAATCATTATAAGTCTTATTAAATAATTTCCAAACAAATTCATAGAATTCCAATCCTCAAAGATTTTTAGCGCTCAGCTAAACCAGCCATCCTACTTGAAGATGGAAGAACCAATTCCAAGGTTGTGACATGACTTGCCCAAGACTGAATGATTGGTAAGAAACAAAAGTAAGACTGCGGTTCCAAGGCTCTTACTCCTGTGGCACCGGTACGGTTCCTGTCATTCTCAATATCCCATTCTCAACCTTCCCCCTCCTCCAAACAAAATGAACACCTCAGATTTCTTCTCTACTAGACTTGGTTCAAGGCTCTCATGTCTTGGACTGTCAACTTGTCCCACTAGGTTGATCTAGGCTCTTAGCAGCCCTCAGTTTCCTTTTCTTTTGTCCCTTCCCTGCCGCCGACTCCTGGACAGCCCCACCACAGCATCAAGACGCCGGACACCAGATTGCACTGTCCCCTGGCCACACAGAAAATTTCAAGTGCTTCTTGTGCCATGGTGGAGCAGACAGTGCCCTAGATTGCAACCCAGAGGGCCCAAGAGGGCTGAAGCCAAATCAACCCTCATGTGTGGCGAGGGAGCCCTTACCCCTGCTTCCCTCTGGCCCTGCACAGCGGCCCCTACCTGTCCTGGGCAGTGAAGCCAGAGAGCTAACTAATTACACTGGAGACTCTAATCCAGTCACAATCTAGCCAGGTTCCCTGCTGTCGATAGCAGGCAGCTTTCGAGACACTTTGATCTCCTCACTTGTCGTTGCCAACGCTGCTCATGTCAGTGTTTGCGGAAGGAAAGCGACCCTGTGTACTCATCAAACCAGGAGGTAGCCAAAAAGACCTGTGTTCTAACACAATCAACAAGATTGGGGCAGCCCCGGGGTGTGTTCCCTTCCCGTCCATATAACTGTATGACTAACATTGACCAATAAGATGTGAGTGGAAGTGGCAGGGTGTCGTTGAATGGAAATCTGTAAATATTGATGCCTCCGTTTGGCCAATAGCATATTACAGTGTTGTAGGTAATGAGGGCTCCATTATTATGGGCACAGAGGGAGGAGACTGAGCAGAGTCTCCCCTGGGATGGACAATGCCCGTGTGCTGCTTTCACCTCCTATGACTTTAGATTTATGGGGTTTACAGCATGGTATGCCCATCCAGATTCCTTAGGCTGGCACTCAAGGCCTTCCCACAAACCAGAGCACCTAGTCTTCTAGGCTTTTCTTTCATAATATTGACATAAATAATATTCTCTAGCTGAATGACAGCTAGCATTACCTGACAGGGAAGCCTTCCCTCAAGGTGGTACCTTTGCCCACAGTGCCTTCCTCACAACCAAATCTGCCAGTCTTACAAAGTTGAGCCCAGAAATGAATCCTACCTGTGAGTGCAACAGCCCTATTATTATCTCAGGCATAGACATTCTCTCTTTTTTGTTGTTTGGTTTTTTTTTTTTGAGACAGGGTTTCTCTGTGTATCCCTGGCTGTTCTGGACTCACTTTGTAGACCAGGCTGGCCTTGATCTCACAAAGATCCCATCCACCTGCCTCTGCCTCCCCAGTGCTGGGATTAAAGGTGTGCGCCCCCACACCCAGCAAGTAGTAGACTTTCTTAAAGAATGACCTGGATATCTGGCCATTTATTTGTCTCTGTCCCTATCAAAGCTTGAACTCATTTTGAGGAATCAATGGCTTTGGAGCTCCACATTCAATACAACGGTTGAGGAATATCATTCTCACCGGCTAAGATACTCCTGGAAATACTTTCCATGAATCATTTGTCTTATTTCTCTATAAAAAAATATGGTGAGTTCTTCCTCTCTAATATTATGAATCTGAACCACTGCTACATTCAACCTCCAGCTTTTATCTCAGCTTTCTATTTCTGGCTCCCTTTCTGTACCCTCTCCATTTTCTTTTCACCCACATCCTCAGTGCTAGCTGTTGGCTTTCTTTCAGAAGCCACTTGTCACCAAGACACTAAACTGTGAGCATTGCACGAGTTTCTGAAGGGTTGAAGTGAGGATCCACAGCAGTCAGCAAGCCCCCCTTCCCCACCCAGGAGCTCCCTTCTACACAGCCCCCACCCACAACAAAAGTCAGCCTCCAAAACCTGGCACATTACTGCATACATCCATGTCGCTTAACAACAGCTAAAGTTGTAGATGATAAATAATACTGTAGCTATCATCTTACAGGGTTCCTGTGAGAATTACAGACTGGTCAAAACAATCCCTGATATACAAGAGGCACTCAAAAAGTGACCATCACAGTTGTTATCATACAATCAATCACACACGATCACACTTGTTCCTAACAAAGAGCCCAAGAGGATGAATGATCTTAAGGACCTAACAACTCTGTTTTCAAGAGATGTTTGGTTTGGGGGAGGGGAGGGGTTATTTTTATTTTTGTTTGGTTGGTTTTGGGTGTTTTTTTGGATTAGTTTGGTTTTTGAAACAGGGTTTCTCTGTGTAGCCCTGGCTGTCCTAGAACTCACTCTGTAGACCAGGGAGGCCTCAAACTCAGAGAATCCCCTGTCACTGACTCCCAAGTGCTGAGATTAAATGGGTGCACCACCACTGCCTGCCTGGCCCAGGAGTTGTATTTGCTGAGTTGGCCCTGCAGCTCCCTTCTTGCTTGCTGTTCCCTCCGACCTGGGTATCCTTTCTAACCATGGATCCACACAGCTATCTCCCTTTGCTGATCACCTACACTAGTGGGAAATGCCAGCAATATCTTTGGTAAGTTGGTAAAGGAAAGAGGAAGAATAAAACAGTTCTCCCCGTGTCTATAAAACCCTGGAAGGCCCCAAGGATGCATAAAGCAGTCTAAGTTTCTGATTCTGGCTGCTAGCAGGGAAAGGGGGGGGGTGGGGGGTTGGAGGATTGCCAGAAATTCAGCTGCTCACAGCAGCAATGGAAGTCTTGCCTGCTCAGCCTCCTACATCTGCTCTTGGGCTCCAGAAGGGGGAAGGAAAGCCCGGCACAGGGGGCCTCAGAGCAGATGGCAGCTCTACTCCCTGTGGATGGCTTCACTTGGGTAATTATACCAGATGAGGAGGTAGGGAGGCCCCCTTGCCGGTGGTAATTATCCAGGATAAATAAACTGAGCCTTGCTTGGAGATCTGGGAGAAGATAAAATATTAATACTAGTGGCTACTGGTCACAGGACATCTACTAAGTGAAGCCTTTATCAATCATTTGTGTTAACCCTCCCCACAAGCCTATCAGGTGTGTGTTTTATGATCTCTATTTTACATTAAACACACACACACACCAAAAACCTAAAGTTTAGAAAACATGAAAGCCATAGACCAAGATCATACAGGCAACAGGGAGCTGTTTTAAAATGCAAAACTCAGTTTGATGCAGGAGCCTTTGTCTTCTCTGAGGAGTCACACACCCAGGATGCCACAACTGGTCAAACAATAAGGATTCCTTTAACAGTACAAGTCCTGTCCTCAATCCATGACACACACTCAAAAGTCTTTGAGCAGCTAAAGACAACCAAGACACCATTCCTAGCAACAGAGAATCACAATATAGGTGGAAAATAAAAATACATATCAACACCATTGAATAGCAACCCCTTCCCAGGGTCAACTGGATGATTTTTGGTGCTGTTGTTGCTTCCTTCTTATTTTTTTTTTCAATGTTAAAAGGCCCCTAAAAGGTCACAGAGTTTCGGGGAGAAGGGAGTGGGGGGAGGGGGAGGAAAAACATAATAAATACTGTGTTAATCTCAATTGTCAATTTGATAAGATTCAGAGCCACCTAGGAAATGGGACTCTAGGCATCCTTCTCAAGGGTCATCTTGATTAGGGTAGCACCATTCCCTGGGCTGGGATCCTGAACTGTATTTTGAAAAAACAAGAACATGGACTGAGCACAGGAGTGGTGTTTTGAGTAAGAATGGCTCCCATAGGCTCATAGGTTTGCATACTCAGTCCCTAGTTGGGAAGGATTAGGAGGTGTGGTCTTGTTGGAGGAAGTGTGTCATTGGGGGCAGGCTTTGGGTTTTCAAAGATTCATCCCATTCCCAGTGTCTCTTTTTCTTTGACTTCTACTTGCTGATCATGATGTGAGCTCTCAGCTGTTCCTGCAGTCATAGCGTTTTCCACCATAATAGACTCTAATCCTTGAAAGCCCTACCTAGGCCCAATTAAATACTTTCTTTCATAAATTGCCTTGGTTGTGGTGTTCGTCACAGCAACAGAAAGGTAACTAAGACAAGAGCCATTCATCCCTCTGCTTCCTGACTACATGTACGGTATCACCACCTTCTTTAAGTTCAAGCTGTCTTGACTTCCCCACCATAGTGGACGATGCCTTGAACTGTGAGCTAAAATAAACACTTCCTTCATTGAGTCATTTTGCTAGGGTTTGTTATCACAGCAATAGGACAAGAAACTAAGACACACAGGAAAGATGAGGAAATGTCAACCTCCCACATACCCAGGTTCTGTGTCTCTGAAATTCAGCCAGCCACTGATAGAAATTAGGGTGAGGGAACCATTTCTCTACTTAATATGTATGGACTTTTTGCTGCTGTTAATACATAACCAATATAGAGTAATAACTGTTGCATCATATTGGGTACTCTAACCTAGAGATACTCTAAGTATATAAAATAATATACATAGTGTCTATGCAAATACTGAGATCTGCCTGATGTCCAGGTTCTCCCAGCATGCCTTAGCTTCTACTTGTTATAGGGCATGCCCTGCCCCCAGAAGACTTTCCCTATAACCTAGACATTCTGAGGGCTCCCACTCTTTTTCCTCTCTCTGTCTCTCTCTTCCCCTCTCTGCCTCTTTTCCCCATTGTCTCACTATCTCTGTCCCTCCCTTCTCTCCATCTATCTATCTATCTATCTATCTATCATCTATCTATCTATCTATCTATCTCTATCTCTGCATGCACACACTGTTTCTCTTTCCCTCTGCTTTCCAATGAACCTGCCTTTGTATAGCTTAATTTAGCCTGGATTGGATCATTTCGCCAGCAGAGAAAGCATCAATTAAAAGTAAATCAAATACTATGCAATTTTATGTGAGAGACTTAATCGTCTGTGGACTTGAGTGTTTGTGGAGAATCTTAGAACTCTTCCCTTGCAGATAGATGCCAAGGAATTACTGTATCCACATGTCAGAACAGGAATCTCCACTCTGAGCTAAGAACATACAACATGGAGCTTGTCATTCTGGGGAATTTGGCTCCCAGATTCCTTCCACAGTTCAGAGATAGAGTCAGATGCCTGCCCCTTTTGGCAGGAAACCCTGTGGCTTACCAAATGTCTTCCTGCTCTTGGTCTCAAATGTTATCAGGCCTCCCACTGCTGTTATCATCTGTCCTGAACCGTAAAGGCGAGGTCATAGGGAGACTGGGAAGAGAGCAACCCCACAGTCACACCAGCTCCTAGAAGGCTCTGCGGTTGCTCAATATAACTTCCCCCGGGTGGAACAGGAGGGTTACCACCCCTCTCTAAGGTACCTTTTCAGGGTGAGAGGCCTATACTATGTGAGCTAGCCCAAGAGAGAGAAAAAAATGAGAAGATAAAAAAAGCATATAATGCTTTGAAGTTAAACTGGACAAAAGATGGAAAACAAAAAGAGCAAAGAATATAATAAGCCAGCCTCACTGGCAGATTTATTTAGTAAGTTCCCATAATCATTAGGCAATGGCTCTTTGGAACAGTGAGTAAAAAGGACCAGGAGTCCACTCACTGGGGCATCTACACACTAGGAAGAGGAAATCTTCAGCACATACCAAAATGGAATAAGGTGGATCAGGGAGATGCCACTGTGGTAAAGTGTGTACCAGGAAAGTCTAAGTTTGGTCCTTAGCACCCACATTAATGTCATGTGGACATGACAGGCCACCTATAACCCCAGCACTCAGGATGTGGAAACAGAGGCTCACTAGAACAGGCTGCCAAACTCTGGGCTTAAGTGAGAGATCCCATCTTAATATATAAGGTGGAACACACTCAAGGAAAACACATGACATCCACTTATGGCCTACACACACACACACACACACACACACACACACACACATAGGTAAACACATACGTACACACCATATACACATACACATGAAAAAAGTGATGCACTATATTAACCTTAGGTACTGGTAAGTTCTTTTGAGTATGTGTGTGGAGGCCATATGTGTACACACATCTGTTTGCAGGTGCACTTACGTGTGTGCGTACATGTGGAGGATGAAGGACAACATCAATTGTCTTCCTCTACCTCTCCACCATAGTTTTTTAGGCGAGGTCTCTCACTGGGCCTGAAGATCACTACTTCAACAGGTTGGGCTGCCCAGGGAGCCTCTGCAATCTGTCCGTCTCTACTCCCCCACAGCACTGGGCATAAATTCAGGAGAGGTGGGACATAACCTGATTTATGCTTTAGGAAGATGATCACGGCTGCTATGTGGAGCTCAGACTGGAAGAGAGGAAACATGAAGGCATATTAAAACATTATGAATGGGACTCAGTGCATTAAAAAGTAATCTGCAATGATGAAGCAAAGTTTACCCCATAAATACAAGACTAAGCCAACAGTTAGAAATCCATGGATATATTTTATCATAATTTTGAAATGACAAAAGCACATGGTTATCTCAGTAGGGGCAGTGTAGGCATTTAATAAAATTCAAATTCATTCCAAGTAAACAACATTTTAAATGTGAAAATAGACAGATTGCTTCTCAGCATGATAAAGAGGTCTTGCTTCCCACTGATATTATTTTTGACTGTCAAGGGTTAGGAGCCTAAAACAAAGACGCCTGCCATTTCCATTTTGCTTTATTGCTTTGTTTATGACATTCTAGACAATCCAATAAGACAGGAAACATAAATAAGAAGCATCAATTTAGAGAGAAGACTGTCCTTTCTGATAAAGAGCTGGATTGCTTTTTCCTGAAAATCTAACCCTTGATGTGACTCTATTGTGTTGCATGTCCCCTCTTCACCACTGTGCAGGTCCTGAAGCACATTAGGGGGACACCTTTCTGATGGACAGAGACAATACTTTCCTAGCTAGTAAGCTGGGAAGCTGAGGTATGGGGGTGAATTTGTACATACATAGCCCATGCTCTTATGAAGTGCTACCACCAAAATACAAAAAGATGGAAGCCAAGAAGGCACTGGCAACTTTCTTTCTTTCTTTCTTTCTTCTCTCTCTCTCTCTCTCTCTCTCTCTCTCTTTCTCTCTCTTTCTTTCTTTCTTTTCTTGTGTGTGTGTGTGTGTGTGTGTGTGTGTGTGTTTTAGACAATGTTTCTCTGCATACCCCTGGCTGTCCTAGAATTCGCTCTGTAAACCAGGCTAGCCTCAAATTCACAGGGATCTGCCTGTCTCTGTCTCCTGAGTGCTGAGGTTAAAGGCCTGTGCCACCATCACAGGCCCAACATCCTTTCTTATGCCTCAGAGCTGTGGAAATTCCAGACCATGTCTGGGATGTAGGAGGGACCTAGAGCTTATTAGCTCAATAGTCTTGGTGCTAGATGGAGGTGATACTGTGCCTCCTACCACCCACCCCCAACCTTGGGCCATTCCCACTGGCAAGAGGCCAAGGAGCCTCAGATGCTCTCCTGAAAACATGCTAAGATTCCCATACTTCAGTGTGAGCCTTAGCTCTTCCAGGAAATGTTTAAATTTCAAAATAAAATATTTTACCCTATTGAGGCTATAATAATTTGAGCCATGTCAACAATATCTTAACAGTGCTAGTGATAGCTCTTTCTAGATCCCCTTGCCCTCTAACCTCCTGTCACATGTCATATCCCCCCCCCCCCCCTGCTAGAAGAACATTAGGACATTGCTACATGTCCCCAGAAGTGTGCTGACCCTGACCGGAAGTTATTGCTGGGCACTGAGGTGGGAAGAAAAAAAAATCTGGGCCCTTAAGGGATGTTTTCACAACCTGATTGACAATCAGGAATGCTGCATTATCCTGAGCCAAAAGCATTCTGGTACTTGGAGCATCAGGTGCCTGGTGAGACCATGAATTTTCCCTGCTCCTTTAGGACAGCAACATCAGAATAAATATTATATCTCTTTCCTCTTTCAGATGAAACCTTTAATTCAAGGAACTGAGTAGACTGACTAACATCCCTCTACATTCTCCTCATTATCCTTGAAATGCCAGCATCTTGGGCAACAAACAACTCTCCAGCTGTCTTGTGTCTAGTGCATCCAAAGCTAGCAAGCCCAAACTGGCCTTTCCCCAGTTGCCAGTCATTTTGAAGTTTTTAACTTTGATTTGGAGGTTTTCTTTCATCCCACCCCAAAAGCATAACGTCCTTCTTGCAAGCAGCCTTCGCCCTGGCCCTGCTCAGTCCTCTACTACTGAGTAGGTGTAAAGATTGGGTATGGGTCAGGAGAAGGGAGAAGCATGGGGGGACTCAAAGATGGGAGGATTTGAAGGAGGAACACTTGAAGAGGGACCAAAAAGATGTCATAAGGGACTGGGGCTCACTGGGTGGGTTCCTAGGGCAGTTCCTCTCCTGATGCCTGAAGCACCTTTGTGGCATCATGAGGGTCAAGCTTTCTCCCATTTGTCTCAACTTATATTCCAGGCACAAATCTAGCCTATGTGAAATGTGGTATCTCGTTGTCTGATACCTTAGGAACCCTGCCCTCCCAGAGGCCTTCCGTTTCCTGCTTACTAAACACCCTGGAAGGATGGCCAGTACCTTGGACAGCAGACTCCCCTTGCAACCGAAGCCTTTCAGAGACTTCCAGCAATCTTGCAACCTGCCTCTCCTGGATTTCAGCCATACAGACAATAAACACTGTTTTTTAAAACAAAATTTGGGGCTAACTAATGCACAGGCAGGAGTGGGTGTTCCACAAAACAACAAAGCTCTTTAAACATGGCTCCCACATCCCCCGCAAGTTGCCCCGTTTATCATTTATGACAAGGTGTTTATTAGCAGTAGAGCAGTAAACAGTGAGTGAACATCTGAAAACAGGGCTATAAAATTCCGTAAATCACAACTCAGCACAGGCAGCTACAGGCACAGGGACCACCCCTTGAGTCACTACTATGGAAACATGGCTGGTCTCCATCTACATGGAATTGTTTACTTTTGAGGCTAGGAAGGGCTTTTCCCTAGGAGACTCACTCTTTCCTGTGCACTTTGTTTAGAGTGCCTACCATGAAATCTGAAATGGCTCCAGACTTCAAGGAGCTCACTGAAGGCATACTTTTAAACTCTTCATCAATAACTCTAAACACCTTCCAACCCATCAACCCAAAGAGACTGGAGAAAGGATACTAGTAGACATTCTCAAGCACACACCCTGGTGGCAACAAGTCAGCTGTCCAGCCAAACAGCACACACAGGAACAGGTACCAACAGCAACATGAACCAACAACAACTCCTGGGAGGCTTAGAAGGGACACCAGAAGCGGCAGCAGCTCTGGGATTGGCAATGATGACAGTTGCTGCACCCCTGTAAGGGGCTGCAATCTCTTCAGCCCGACCTGGCCCTGGATCTTTGGCAGCAAAGGCAGCAGCAGAAGTCTCAGAAGAAGCAAGTCTCAACATGTTGTCTGGAGTCTTTAGAAGGGAAGCAGTGAGAAGCGATGCCAATCAAAAAGCCCCCTCTGCGTTTCCAGGGCCTCCTCTTTATACCTGCACAAGGCTGACTTCCAACCAGCCGACTTCACAGCCTCCATACAAGATACTTCTTGTTGATCAAGATCACCAGCTCTCCAAGGAGTCTGTCCGTCAAAGGATGTAAATATGTTTCCCACATGTGACAGTTTTCTGGCTGGCAAAACATCACATGTTCTTTCATCAGGATGTTCTTCATGCCTCTTTCTTGAGTCCGTTTTCCAGTGGCATACAAAGCACCCCCCACATTCCATTCTTGAAACCAAAACAAAAAACACATTCATTCAACATAACAGTGTTTCCAAAGAAATACAAACTTCCAGCACAGCTCACAGTCCATAAGCAAAAGGTGGGGAGCTGACCTGATAGGCTTTGCCTTCTCAGGACCCTGGTCTTGTCCGCAGCATGGTCCTGAGCTCATATTTTGACAGGGTTGGAGATGTGAGTTGGTTGGTAGAGTGCTCACCTAGCATGTATGAGGCACTGGGCTCGAGGTTCAGCAAGCATACACCAAGCCCAGTGGCACAAGCCTGTAATCTGTAATCGTACCACTTGGGAGGAAGAGGCAGGAGGAGCAGAAGTTCAAGGTCATCCTCAGTTGTATAGGGAGTTGGGGGGCAGCCTGGGATACAGAAGACTCTGTCTCAAAGACAAGATGGAATAAACTTTTAAAGCTCATGTCATAGAGAAAAGGATGTGTGGGCATTTCTCAGTTCTGGGGATTGAGCTAGAGAAGTGCTCTACCAAGATCTACATTTCCAGCCCAGTTTTTTTCTTTTTTGTTCCCCATTCTGGGAGTTCATAGTTCTTGTATGTGATCTGTCAGGTCCAAAGAAAAACTCCATTTCCCTAAATTCTGGCAGTTAGACAAAAGTCAATCCTCCTCAGGAACTTGTAAAGCTGGTCCCCTCTACCAACAGAGTCATTTCCCTAATTACTAGCAGACAATGGGACAAAGGGCTACCTGGGGTGCCTATTAGCACACCAGAGCACACGCTGGACTGCACCAGGCTTCCTCAGTACCACAAATGTCTGTCACACATTTCAGAATCTATGGCTCTTCTCACCCCCTCCCCTATCCTGAACTTCTTTAGTTTACAGGCTTCGATCCCCTACAGCTACTCACTCTCCTTAAAATCCTGCTATTCCAGCTATGTCTCTCTCTCTCTCTCTCTCTCTCTCTCTCTCTCTCTCTCACTGACACTCTCTTTGTCTTCTTCTCGCTCACTCCCCGTATTTCCCTATCTCTAGCTCTGCTTCTCTCTGGCCATATCTAGTCTACTATTTTTCTTTCTGCTCTGGACTCTTTCAGGTGCCTCTGTTCTCTCCCTCATATCTACAATACAAACCTTCCCCTTAACCATACCACAGAGTGGTCATGTTGTTAGTTTATACAAAAACCCAGTTTGCATGTATTCCAAAATGAGGTTGGTTGTGGGGTGCTGTTTGGTGTTACTCCTAGCACTTCTGAATTCTTGGGGATAATAAGGAACCAGGGCCTGGCGCTGGGGGTGGGGTGGGGAAGAGTCATTGGGTTTTGGAATTGGTATCACAGAGACGGTATCATAATAGCACTTGAGTTGCACAGCTAGCTGGACCTGATGCTGCAGCTGCTTCCAGTCTCCCCTGCGTTCCAAGTCACAGGGTGGCAGAGGACCTCATATGTCACTAGTGAGACATCCTGCCTCACACCTCCCATCAAGTAAGACCCATTCTATCCTCCAAACTCATGTGCAAACACACACACACACACACACACACACACACACACACACACACACTGGTTAACCCACCAGGCCTCTGTTATAGGCTGGCAAAGAAGCTCACCCCATCATCTATGATATGAGGCCTGCCTTCACAAGCAGCTGCCTGGAGTAGCCAGGTGGCACAAGCCAGAAGCACAAAGGACTTAGAGCCCTGTGGATGAGAACTCTCACTGATCAATGCAGGAAGGTAAGGAAGCAGTGATCAACCTTCTCTCTCTTCCCAGCACTGTTACCAGATAGCGTTTCTGCAAAGCCTCCTGGCGATTCCCCATGTTTTGAAAAGATAGCTATTCTTTTTCATTACCACACAGTGCCTAGCAACACATATCTTTAATTTGTTGTTGTCATTTAAGGAAGAAAGGATTTCTTTTGACACAGATTCCAGAGTACAGTCTGTTGTGGTGGGAAAGGTGTGGAGGCAGGAGCATGAGGCAGCTGCTCACATTTCATCTGCAGTCAGGAAGCAGAGAGGTGGGGGTGGGGCTCCCTTGTGTTTGTGCCCTCATCCCTGCCTCAGTTCCCTTTTTCTGAATACTCACAACCCTGGAGTTCCACTCCTGCATTCTAAGAGGGCACACGCTCATTAATTTTGCCTCAGGGTCCATGTCTAAAGAGATTCAGACAGTCATTTCAACTGCAAATAACCTCCTCACAATCTTCTCTTCACCCAGCTCCACTGCCTCCACAAGCCCTGATTCAAGCTTTTCCTCAGAGCCAGCTTCCAGACTCAGGGAAAAAGAAAAAAAAAAAAAAACAAACCATGACAGAACTTTTCAAAGACAGCACAATGGCTGATAATACTTCATCAGCATCTCCCAAGTTTCCAGGCACTACCTGTCACTCCCAGTGTTGGCCAGCTGTGGGAACCACGCTCAGCCTCTAGGGAACCCAGACAGTAGGAAGTATTACCCAGCGACCCTTGGGCCCAACAGTGATGGGTATTGACTTTCCTTCTTCCTAGTTCAAAGCATCACCACTAATACCCCATTCCTTCTCAGTCTTTGCAAAGTTTTTCTCTCATGACAAGCAGCACATGGAGAAGAAAATGAGGATACTGTAGTTACACTCTCAACAGTAGCTCATTGTGAAGCGCAGTTTGGTTTTGTGGTTGTTTTTTTTTTTATTATAGTAAGCACGGCACTTATTGCCACATCCCAGAATTTCCACCAGAACCTTATCAAATATGCATCAGAAGGATTGAAGGTTAGTTCTTCTCTTTCTGAACGTATTTCCAGCACATGTCCAGCCAGATACACTGCTGAGCAATTGGGTACCTTTGAATCTCAGTGTGTGTGTGTGTGTGTGTGTGTGTGTGTGTGTGTGTGTGTCTGTCTGTCTGTCTGTCTCTGTCTCTCTGTCTCAGTGTGTGTTTCCAACCTCTTCTTTCTCAATATTGCTGGCTACCTAGAGGGCACAGTGAGTAACAAACATCTCCATCTCCCTGTGATTGTTTTTCCTAAACCAGATGCTTGTAGCACCTGGTTGCTGAGTGATTTGGGGAAAACAGCTCTTGTCACACATCTCTGCACTCCACCAGCCCTAGGAATCAGGGGAGATTGAGAAACAGAGGTAGGGAAGCTTGCATTGGGGCTTCCTCCTTCATAACAAAGAGGGGTGCGAGATTTTGCAGGTCTCCTTTCCTATGATACGAACCCTCTTGGGTTCATCTCAGCATGAGGTGGGAATACACTCCTTCTTGTGTGAAAATATTTTGTTAATTTACAGATAGATACAGCATGCCACCCTCATGGCAAAAAAGAAACCACAAATTTCTCCTTCCTGGAAGCTGAGTTCAGCGCCTCTTGGAGTCTCAAGCTCACCTGACTCCTTTTGGGATTCTATTACATACTGTTTGGGGTGTCATCATCTAAGAAAAATCAGGCATTATCTACTTCCTGAACCAGCCTCTGATTGTCCCTCCTTTATGATGTTAATCACACCTTCCCTTCTCTGCATCTCCCCACTGGTACCTTTTGGGTGCCTCACTAGATTTCACATTTTCCTTCACATTACAGTTACTGATTGTTTTGTCTTCTTGGATGTGCTAAAAGTTTCTTGAGGGTAGAGAGGCAGAATAAGCCACTTTGTCACTGGCAGTAGCTTGAATGTCTTAGGCACTCTTAAACATTCCCCTGAATGAATATTGCTTCAAAAAAGAACAAAAAGAGATAGTGAAACCCTGTCTCAAAAAACAAAAAAGAGAAAATAGCATACCCTTCATTTCTCTTGCATACCAGCCAGCATCCAAGGAAACCTGAATCTGCCCTGTCTTTTTTGAGTTTCCTATGAAGCCCTGAGATTGCTTCTTTATCTAAATCCTAGCTAGTCAGTATCACGCTCTTGGAACTGACTGATCAATGCCTAAGGGATTACACAAACTCCATTGCAGACCCACTAGTTTTCCTGCTAATTGACTTCAATGCCTCCTGAACAAATTGCTCTGCAGTCAGTAGCTCCCTCCTCTGCGGAGTTCCCAGGACTCCCATAAGATGTCTAAAATACAGCTTATTCTACCTTGGCAGTAACGAGGGTAGCAAGCTGGCCTGAGAACTGAATCCTGGACACTAGTAGGTTTAACACAGGGACAAGAAGTCTGTAACAGCTCGGAGGAACCTCTGTGGCTCCCAGACCCTCTCATTGTACAATAAGTAACACAGGGAAATAAAGAGCAAAGAGTTTAGGTACTTCCAAGGTCATGGGCTCCTTGAAGGTGGAAATGGGTTTGGGACCCTGTAATCCTGATGTCCCTGATCCAACACACACTCAAATTATTTTGTTAAATATATTTTTATTAACACAAAAGCACCAAAGCTTGTTACAGATGGATTACAGCACATACAAAACAAAGGTTAAAAGTTGACTTGTTTATGTAGTAGGGATGAGAAAAGGACATCCTACGGTGAGGTTGGGATTGCAGACCTGAGCACAGGGGAGCCCCTGTGGAAACAGCCCTACAGATAACAGGGCAGCAACAAAGAGGACCGGAGGTGTCACTCAGCACTAGCGCACTTACCTAATTTGACCAAGGCTTTGGGTTCATCCCTAGCATTGGAAAATAAAGCAAAAGAATGAGAGTTTCATGTTCTCATGGAAGAACTAGACTGGGGCATGCAGCACTGCCGCCATCGGGAGCAGAGAAAATGTCAGTGATCACCAAACGATTGGCAAAGCTCTCCTGGAGGAAGTGGCCGTGGAGTTGGACCCTTGAAGGACTAGCTATGGGCACAAGAAGCAAAGGCAGGGGAGCGAGAGGAAATCTGTGCAGGCAACTGAGACCAGCCATCACTACACGTAGGATCAAGACTAGGGAGGCTTCAGGGGAAATGTTAGAGTCCACAGTTAAATGAGCAATGCTCTTCAGGGCCACTTCTCCCACTCCCTTCCTCACTATGCCACCCCTCTGTACATTTACTTTCTCTGCTGATGTTACCCTCAGCCTAATGGACTTCTGAACTTGAATGCATTTGTCTGGTCCAGCACCCCTATTGTCAACCATCTCAGTCTCTCTTCCCAAAAGTCAGCATAAACCTATTTCGATCTTTCATCATCCCAAACGGCTGAGGAGACGAACACTAAAGTGACAATGACAAGCCAGAGTAACTGGATATATCGGTTGCAACAACGTACTAGGGGTTAGATGCCACCCAAGTGATATGCAGCATCTAATTTAATACTCACAGTTAACACTAGGATCACAGAAAGTGTGAAGCAGCCTGGTCTACAAAGTGAGTTCTAACCCAGTCTGAGATACACAACAAGACCCTGTATCAAAACAGAAGGGGAGGAAGGAACAAGAAGAAAGAAGAAGGAAGAAGGAGGAGGAGGGAGAGATGATGGAGGGAGGGACAAAGGGAAAAGAAGGAGAAAGGTATGATGGAAGCAGAAGTTAGATTTGTGCACCTTGAAGATGGACAAAAGGACAAGGAGCCAAGGAATGCCAGAACTCTCTGGGACCAAGAAAAGGCAGGAAACTAATTCTTTCTGGAGCCTTCAGAAGAAATACAGCCCCTACCAGCACCTTGGTTTCAGCCCCATACGCCCTGTGATTGTTAATACTGTTGACCTGACATAACTTAGAATCACTTAGAAAGCAAACCTCTAGGCGTGTTGCGAGTGATCATCTAGATTAGGGCCATCGAGTCATGATGACCATGGCCACAGCACTCAGTAGGCTGAGGTCCCACACTG
>CAJQZJ010005154.1:2145596-2158584 GCA_907164525.1 Lophiomys imhausi | reverse complement strand
ACACACACACACACACACACACACACACACACACACACACACACACATGCACACACGCACGCATGCACGCACGCACGCACACACACACAAGCACTCATGTGTGCTCACACACATACCTACAACAGAAATATCACTTCAATTGAAGTTTTTAAAACATAATTTGTGAGCAAATTGATAAACATTCTTTTTTAAATCGACTCTCGAGGCTGGAGAGATGGTTCAGTGGTTAAGACCACTTGCTCTTTTGCAGATGACCTGGGTTCAGTTCCTAGCACCTATATGGCAGCTTCCAATTATCCTTAGCTCCAGTTCTAGGAGATATAGTGCTCTCTTCTGGCCTCCATAGGCATCAGGCATACATGCAGTGTACATTCATACACACAGACAAAACACTCACAAAATAATTTTTTTTTTTAAAAAAGGCTCTGTGAGCTGGGCATGGCATGGTGGCCATGCCTACAATTCCAGCAACTGGCATGGAGGCAGGAAGCTGGAACTACAGCACAAGACCCTGTCTCAAAAGACAAAACTGTTATAAAGAGGCAGGCATGATGGTGTATGCAGCCCTGTAATCCTAGCACTCAGAAAGCAGAGACAGGAAGATCTCTGAGTTCCAGGCCAGCCAGAGCTACAGAGAGATCCTATTTCAATAACAAATCGAGGTGGTTGGAGGCTGAGGAGATGGCTCAGTGGGAGAAGTTCTTGCCCAGATCTGCAGAACCCAAATGTCTTAGGCAGGGTTATCATTGCCAGGAGGAACCACCATGGTCAAAGCAACTTGAGGAGGAAAGGGTTTATTTGGTTTACACTTCCACATTGTAGTTAAGAAATCAGGACAGGAACTCAAACAGGGCAGAAACCTGGAGGTAGGAGCTGATGCAGAGGCCATGGAGGGGTGCTGCTTGCTGGCTTGCTCCCATGGCTTGCCCAGCCTGCAGAACCCAGGACCACCAGCCCAGGGATGGCACCACTCACTCACAATGGACTAGGCCCTCCCCCATCAATCAGTAATTAAGAAAATGCCCAGCAGTTAGATCTTATGGAGGCATTCTCTCAACTGGGGCTCCCTCCTTTCCAATGACTGTAGCCTGTGTTGAGTTGACATAAAAGCATCCGGCATACCAAATAAAGCTAGACACAGAAGCATCTGCCTGTAAACCCAATGCTTTTAAGGTGAGAGGGAAACAGAGGCAGGAGAATGCCCAGAGCTTTAGGGTCAGCTAGCATGGTAAACCCAGCAATGCACAAGAGATACTGGCTCAAACAAGATGGATGGAGAGAATCAACACCCAAGGTTATCTCCACACATGTGCACCCACACTTACACAAACGCATACATAAAGATAAAAAATAAAGAATAGGCTAAAATTCAAATAAAATAGACCATGAAGGAAGAGAGGCTTAAGGGTCCTGCTGGGATGGTCTTTGATAGGAAGTTGAGCACAGTGACATCCCTGGCTGCAATCCTTTCCCCTCTCCCTGTGGACCCCAGATTGGTACCCTGAATCTCCCATGAGCTGAGGAAGGGCTGGGCCACCCCTCAGGAGTGAACAGGCTTGGAAAGCCCCCAGCAACCATTCCACTTCTTTATCCTGTTGGTCCTGAAAAGCCACCATGGCTTCTCTTTGAAGTTTCAGAACGTAGGATTGTGGCACCTCTACCCACATGGCCTGAATCCCTTTGCTCCTCTTGAGGAGCCCCTCTTCCCAGGAGAAAACAGACTGTCCCCCACATAGGACCATCCTTATACGATGCCAGGCTCAAACATCCCTAGTTTGTGGGTCAGAACATGGTTCTCAGCTAGATTCTTCAATGACCCCTCCACTTTCTCCACTCTGAGGCTTGTCTGAACCATCCTGTCATGCACTAACCAGGTGTAGCCTGCCTCTTCTGGAAGAAGTTATGCTCTCATCAATTGGGATCATCTCCATTGTGGACCCAACCTTCATGGACTTTGAAGGCATTTCAAGGACATTTGTATTTGTTATTTTAATGCCACATACATGGATTTGGGAGCTTTCCTAGCTCTTTCATTTTTGTTTTGTTTTGTTTTTTAAGTATTAAATCATTTGTTTGGTTGTTTATTATGTATTCAGTGTTCTGTGTGCATGTGTGCCTGAAGGCCATAAGAGGGCAGCAGATCTCATTATAGATGGTTATTAGCCACCATCTGGTTGCTGGGAATTGAACTCAGGACCTCTGGAAGAGAAGCCAGTGCTCTCAACTCTGAGTCATCTCTCCAGCCCCTTGTTTTTATTTTGTTTCTAACTTCTCCTCACCCCCAAGACAGTGTAGACCAGGTTGGCCTCAAACTCAGAGATCTGCCTGCCTCTGTCCACCCCACACCCACACCTGAATGCTGAGATTAAAGGTGTGTGCCCCCACCACCAGGCCTTTCCAAGCATTTTAATGTTAGTTTTTGTTTTAAGTCTCGCACACCCTGTAAGGAAGCAAGAAGTGGATAAAGAGATTATGATGAGCTGTTAATCCAGGATTGGGCAACTAGTTAACTGCAAGGCTAGTCCTAGGAAGATACTAGAAGGGGATGAGACCCAGAAATGTATCATCTGCGTAAGGAGGTTCACCCTGGGAGGTTGGGTGACATGGCCTTCAGATGTCCTACTTACACATGGCCAGCCCTGTCCTTCCATGCTGCCTCCTGTGAGAGTCTTGTCTACACAGGAGAGGCCACGGGTTGTTTATGTAGTTTCTGAGGGTGGGGGGGGGGCTGCACAGAACTTGCCCCAGGGTACATGCTCTCTGTGTCTGTGACTTGACTGTCCTCTAGCTGTTCTGAAGGTTAGATGTGGCCTCTGAAGCTCACCCCCACTACCCAGTGGCCAGTCCAAAGACAGGCTGACCACCCATGAAGTTGAGACTGCAGGCTCAGTCTGCAGACCTCACCAAATCAAGCTGTAGTCCATAATCTCCAGCAACATCAGCCCATTTTCAGACCCCCATGATGATCTTAAAGGGCAAGTGCACATCACACTAGCGTGTGAAACCAGCGGACTGTTCACCAGTGTGTTTTTCTTTTCTTTTTTTAGGTTTTTCTGAGACAGGATTTCTCTGTGTAACAGCCCTGGCTGTCCTGGAACTCACTCTGTAGACCAGTCTAGCCTTGAACTCACAAAGATCCACACCTGGCTCTGCCTCCCTAAATGCTGTGATTAAAGTCATGCGCCACCACACCCAGCCACTGGTGTGATTCTGCAGGCAAGTCCTCCACAAGAGCAGAAGACAGGAGAAGTACAGTCCATGGTTCTGACCTTAGGAAGGTTTACAATCTGCTGTGAAGTGACAGTTCCCAGCCATTCCAGGACACCTTACCTGCCTAGAGCAGTGCTCGTAGTGGACTCAAAGAGCATTAGACTCTGGAGGAAGCCTCTAGAGCAATGGTTCTCAACCTGTGAGGCTCCATCCCTTTAAGAGTCCCCTGTCAGATATCCTGCATGTCAGATATTTATAGTACAATTCATAACAGTAGCAAAATTGCAGTTATGAATTACCAATGAAATAATTTTATGGTCAGGGGTCACCATAACATAAGGAACTGTATTAAAGGGTCACAGCATTAGGAAAGTTGAGAACCACTGGTCTACAGAAAAAGTTTGAGAAAGAATAGACCCTCAGAAAACCGTCCTGATACAAAATGCCTAGAAATTCAGATAAATGCTTAAAAAAACTCCCTAAATAGCCAAGGATGACCTTGAACTGTGGGTCCTCCTAGGGATTGCAGGTGTGTACCACCATCTGGTTTGTGCAGTGATTAGAATCAAACTCAGTACTTTGCACATGTTAGGCAAACACTCTACCAGCTGAGCTATATTGTCAGGCAGAAATGCTTTAAAAGACAAACAAAAATTTTTCTGCTTAATGCATAATTGAACACATAATGACTCAAAGAAAATTTGCAGGAAGCTGAATTCAAAAGATAAGACATTGGAGAAAATCAGCGAGCAGGTTTGGAATATAGTTCAATCATTTTTCTTTTTTCTTTTTTTTTTTTTAAGATTTATTTATTATGTATACAGTGTTCTGTCTGCAGGTATATCTGCAGGCCAGAAGAGGGCACCAGATTTCATTATGGATGGTTGTGAGCCACCATGTGGTTGCTGGGAATTGAACTCATGACCTCTGGAAGAGCAGCCAGTGCTCTTAACCGCGGAGCCATCTCTCCAGCCCTCAATCATTTTTCTTAAAGCTACAATACAGTCAGTGAAATTAAAGACTCTATGGATAAGCTTTAAACAGCAGACTTAAAAAAAAAAATTAAATTGTGGATTCCAAGGCTTTGGTTAAATAGACTAAAAACTGTGAGTTTTTTAAAAAAATGAAAAATGATTGGCCTAGTGGTGCTGCCTTATATGGCCCCAGTGCATGAGGAGGCTCTTGGCCCTCATATGTCTGCTCAACTGGGGCAGGGGACTGATATGTAGGGACATTCCACTCCAGAGGAGCGGGATGGAAGGGATGGGGGTAGAGGGTGGGAGGGTGGGACTGGGAGGGGTGGAAAGAGGGCACTGTGATGGAGATGTAACCTGAAGTAATAAAATATTTTTTTAATGGGAAAAGATGATGAAAAATGAGGGGCTGGAGAAATGGCTCAGTGGTCAGGAGCTCTTACTGCTCTTGCAGAAGACCCAACTTCACGTCACAGCACCTATGTCAGACAACTGACTCCAGCTCTGAGGGATCTGATGCCCTCTTCTGGCCTCTGAAGGCACTGCACTCACGTGTCTCTCTCTCTCACACACACACACACACACACACACAAATCAAATGCTTATACGTAAGTACTTACCTTTAAAAAAATTAATAATTGGGGGCTGGAGTGATGGCTCAATGGTTGAGAGCACTGCTTGCTCTTCCAAGGGACCCGGATTCGATTCCCAGCACCCACACGGCAGCTCACAGCTGTCTATAACTCCAGCTCCAGGGGATCCAACACCCTCAACATGAGAACATACATGCAGGCAAAACACCGGTGCACATGAAACAAAAATAATGTTTTAAAACATTAGTAATTGGAGATATGAAAGCTCAAGAAACAGAGGAAAGAGCCAAGAGGCCTGTGAGCAAGGAACTGAAGGTCAGGGGAAGAAGAGGGGCATCGGTGAGGGGAAAGACTGGAGAAATAACAGCAGTGAAGTCAACCATGCTGCACAAAGCCTATGCAGGATAAATAAAGGTGAATCCACCTTTCCACTCTCCAGACGAACTACGTAACATCAAAGACAGAGTGGATGTTTAAAATGCAGAAGACAACAGAATCATCTTCCCAAAATGCCGAAGTAGCTAAATGATCATTCAAAAATGAATATAAGCTGGGTGTGGTGGCACATGCCTTTAATCCCAGCACTTGGGAGCCAGAGGCAGGTGGATCTTTGTGTGTTCAAGGCCAGCCTGGTCGACAGAGTGAGTCGAGGGTACCCAGGGCTGTTACACAGAGAAACCCTGTTTCCAAAAATAAATAAATAAATAAGATATTTTCTTGCAAAGTGTGTCCAACTAATGGCTCTGTGAAAGAATCAAGAATGCTACAGAGAAAAAGTCACATATATGGGTAATTGACACTTTATATCTGTGGAGTCTGTGTTTTAAAAATTCCTTTTGATTATATATGTATTTTTTAAATTTTGTATATAGATGTGGGGGAAGCGGGAAGGTCAGAGCACAGCCTTCTGAACTCTGTTCTCCCCTTCCACCATGTGGGTCCCAGGGACTGAAGTCAGGTCTGCAGGCTTGGCAGCAAATGACTCTACTTGCCGAGACAACTTGCTAGCCCATAACTGGCTCTTTTACAAAAAACACAAAAGCAATACAATGAAGAAATGGCAATCTCCTCAACCACAGTGCTAAAACACATACGGAGCACGAACAAAATAATGAATTTGCAGCTACATACACCACAAACAAAAATTTATCCTAGAATGGGCCATAGCCTTGAAGGTAAAATCCAACACTGTGATACTTGTAGAAGACAACATAACAAAAAAAAAAAATGTGACACTGGGTTATAGAAAGATTCCTTAGATAGGAGAAAGCTCCACAGATAAAACAATTGGTAAATCAGATGCCACCAATTATTTTTTACATTTATTTCTTCAAGTTACATCCCAATCATAGTCCCCTCCCACCTCCCCCTCCAGTTCCACCCTCCTACCCTCTTCCCACTCACCCTCCTATCTACTTTTTTTTTAATTTAAGGTATGTAAATGGATATTTTTATTTATAGACACTTCTTATATTTATATTTATGGTTTACCTATAAAATACCCATCTACTACCTCCTAACTAATACCTAACACCTATCTTAACTTATTCTTAAAATGATAAAATAGTCTTAGCGTGAGTCCACACAGGATAACCTGATTTACGGCAGTCCCAGCAGGCAGTTCCTTTTAAGCTTGGTGTCCGTTAGGTCTAATATGCCAGTTCTCAAGGCCAGCTTATTCTCAATCCCCCAAATTGTGGCCAGTTTATAAAGACAATCTGTATCAACTGCCAAACTGCTGCTGGATCAGCTATCAAACTCTGTTCAACTCGCTCACTCTTCTGGTGCTTGGGAGCCTTTAAGGAACTCTTTCTCCAGCAGTCCTGTTCTTTCAACCAATATCCTCTAGCAGCTTGTCTGATTTCTCCTTTTTCTTCAACTGACATCCTCTTACAGTTTTTCTGGTTTCTTCCTTTTTTCCAACTGCCTTCCTCTCACAGGTTGTCCAGTTTCTAAACCAAGCCCCCCTTCAACGGGGCAGTTTTAGCCACGCCCCTTCAACGGGGCAGTTCTTAGAACTATCATCTCGAATGCACTGTGTCCATTTTAGCAACTAAAGGGACATCAAGCTTCATGTGTTTCCAGATGCCAAGCTGAACTCCATACCAATTTACGAAATAGACCTAAGTTCTACCACAAAAGTGTATTTTTTTTTTTGATGCCACCAATTTTTAAACGTCAGACCTTTGAAAGATATCATCATGGAACCCAGCCACAGAATGAGAGCAAATACTTACAAAGCCCCTAAAAACTGCGTCCAAAATATAGAGAGGTCCTCAAAACTCACCAAGAGAAATATCCCTTCCCCCCCAAAAGGCAAATGTTCGCTACGCCCAACATGGATGACTCTCAGAATTACGCTGAGACAGAAGTAAGTATATAAATTTTGGCTTAGGCATTACAATCTCTAGAAAACGCAATGTACTCTAGAGCACATGTGAGGTTGGTAATGAGAGGAGAGTCACCTGAGGATTACCAAGGGCCATGAGAGCCCTCCAGCTGATAACAGCTAAGATATCTTAGTTTGCCGTCTGTGGCTGACATAAAACACCATGACCACCGGGCATGGTGGTGCATGCCTCTAATCCCAGCACTCGGGAGGCAGAGGCAGGCAGATCTCTGCGAGTTCGAGACCAACCTAGTCTCCAAATCGAGTCCAGGACATCCAGCACTACACAGAGAAACCCTCTCCCAGAAAAAAAACAAAACAAACAAACAAAAAAAACCTACCATGACCAAAGCAACTTGGAGAGGAAGGCTTCCATCACGATGGGAAGTGAGCGCAGGAACTGACGCAGAAGCCATTCAGGAATGTTAATTATGGACTTGTTTCTTCTCCTGATTTGCTCAATTTGTTCTCTTACATGACCCAGGACCACCTGCCCAGGGTTGGCACCATTCCGGGTGGACGGGCCCTCTCACATCAATCACCAGGCAAGAAAATGCTCCATAGGCTTGCCTCCAGGCCAATCTAATGGGACATTTTGTTTTTCCTCAGTTGAGAGCCCCTCTTCCCAAATGACTCTAGCCTGAGCCAGGTTGACACAAAATATTAGCCAGCACACAAGTCAATAGTTCAATAAAGATTTTCTTAGCTAAATTTAATGTAGGGCCAGTCTTGATGGTTCACACCTTTAACCCCAGCACTTGAGCATGGATATCTGTGAGTTATAGATCAGCCTTGTCTACATAGCAAGTTTCAGGCCAGCCCAGGCTATATGAGAACCTGCCTCAAAATAAATAAATAAACAAACAGATAAAATGAAATAAATAAGTGTATTGAATGTGTGTACATGTGTATGTGTGAAGGCATACGTGTGTGTGTGTGTGTGTGTGTGTGTGTGTGTGTGTGTGTAGGTCAGAGGAACTGAGAATTTCTTTCTGAGTTTTGCTTACAGTATCTCTGTGTGGTTCTGATTTATTCAGAGAAGGAATGCAGTCAGCTAAAAACACTGCATTTCCCAGTCTTCCCACAAAGTAGCTGTAGACTGAGTTCTGAAGGCCAAGGAAATGCAAACAGAGGGGTCATTCTGGAAAGTCTCCCAAACAGGATGTCCTCACAGCATTTTTGGACCATGAAGTGGTTTTGAAGATGAAGATTAAGTGCTGCTGATGGAAACCTTGGAATCTGAGCCTCTGATCCATGACCATTGTTAGCCCTGAACCTCAACACGGCCCTTAGGACAGTGGTTCTCAATCTGTGGGTCTCAACCCACCTTGGGAGTTGAACAATCCCTTCATAGGCGTCACCTACCAGATATCCTGTATATTTACATTATGACTCATAACAGTAGCAAATTTACAGTTAATGAAGTAGCAACAAAATCATTTTATGGTTTGGGGTCACCACAACATGAGGAAATGAATTAAAGGGCCACAGCATTAGGGAGGTTGAGAACTACTGGCTTAGGAGAAACCAAGCTGCTTTACTTAAGGCAGGGTGTCTTTGGCACTTTGTTTTCCTACTGTATGCAGCTCCATCCCACCGACCCTCATTGAAAAGCACCTTCACTGGTGCTTGGTACAGTGGCTTCACTGCTCGGACATTAGGTCTCATGACAAGGGAACAAACTGACTTGAAGTAGTCCCACTTGCTGGTTCACAGACAGAGCCTGTCACCTGGCTGGCGTTAGGTTGGCTTGAGTCCCTCCTCTCTCTGATAGGCCTGACTGTGAGGGTTGGTGCCAATCATCAATTTGACAGACTCCACCATCACGTGGGGAAAAAACGGGCCGCTGGGCATGCCTGTGGGGGACCAGGCTGATTACATGAACTGAAATGGGAAAGCCCTTCTCCATTACTGTGGTCAGCACCATCCCCTGGCTTAGGTGCTGGGTTGGAGAGGTAGTAGAGATGGTAAAGAGACTGAACAGTAGCCTGAATTTGTTGCCCTCGTCTTCCTGATTGTGGATGCTCCCACCACTTTGACTCCCCTAAGACAGAAGACATTGTCCTTTGGTGGTGATCTGAAGCAAAACCTTGTTTCCTTTAAGTTTCTTATCACAGCTCCGGGGAAGAAACCGAGTAATGCTTCAGTCTCAGCTGAACTTAATCAACTTTCAATTGGAGGCTAGCTGCATATTGAAGTGAACTGAATAACATGCTCTGGGAGCATTACACTTTTATTGTTCTCAATTCACACTGTGTCTGTCGTCTCATATGATCCACTAAGCCACTAAATCAAGGAAGGTGGAGAGCACACTCTTAGTTCTCAAAGAGGACTGGGGAAAGCTAGTGACCTGCCAGTAGTCCACACAGTCCCAAAGCCTGTAGGAGGTTACAGCTAGAGGCAGGCGTCCTGATTCTATGCCAGTCATGTAAGGGAACCACAGTCTTTCCTCCTTCATGTAGTACCTTGTTCCAATTGGTCTCTAAGTGCTCTGAGATGGTCTCTAAGTGCTCAGCTGGGCCACATTGGCTGCTCAGTGAAGCAGACATGCTCACTCTCTGCTCTCAAGGAACTGCTGTTCAAGGCAGAGCTGGTACGGGGTGGCATCTGTGTAGACAAGTGGCATCTCCCTGCTGTCTGCTCTTAACTGTAAAAATTAAAGGACTTTGGTGGTTCCTTCTCTCCTCCTTGGATTGCAGTGATTTTTACCTTTCCAGCCTCCATCTGGGCAAGTGGAGCCTAATACAATACTTGGGACATATCTGGGAGAAACATTAACGGTGATAGGGACACCGTGACTTGTGAGGTTCCATGTAGCTAAACACACAAGGTCCTGGGGTTCCAACCCTTCCTGTAAAGCTGATATAATCTATCCAACATGTTATCAATGGTCCTCTTCCAGGTCTACAGAATCAGAGTTCTCAGGAATGGGTGCCAGTGATGTTAAACACACACAAACAGGGAGAGAGAGAGAGAGAGCTGATTTTAATAGCAGATTGTTAAACTACTATACTTTAAACAGTTATAGCCTTGGTGCTGGGGAAGATGGCCATACAAGCATGAGGGCCTGAGTTCAGATTCCCAGAATCCACTGGGTGCTGCAGCATAGCATACATCCAGTTCTTGTGGGCAGGGACATGTAGAGACATGACAAGTCCCTGGAGCTCACCGGCCAGCCTAGCAGAACCAGTGAGCTCTATGCCCAGGGAGAGACCTTGTCTCAAAAAAACAACAACAACAACAACAACAAAACAAAACAAAATGGAGGCTGGGTATGGAGATGCGCACATTTAATCCCAGCACTCAGAAGGCAGGAGGCAGATCTCTGTGAGTTTGAGACTAGCTTGGTCTACATAGTGAGACATTATGTCATAATAGTTATTATTATTATTACAATTAGGTGGAAAGTGATTGAGGAAGACACTTTACAACTCTGGCACACACACAGACACACACACACATTCATACCTGCACACATACATCCACACTCCCTCCCCCATCCTTATTCACTTGCGATTGTAGCCATGGAGAAATTAAGAGTTATCTTCCACGTGTTCTTTTTTTTTTTTTCTTTTAAGGCATTTCTTTTTTTTTTTTTTAAGATTTATTTATTATGTATACAGTGTTCTGTCTACAGGTATATCTGCAGGCCAGAAGAGGGCACCAGATTTCATTATGGATGGTTGTGAGCCACCATGTGGTTGCTGGGAATTGAACTCATGACCTCTGGAAGAGCAGCCAGTGCTCTTAACCGCTGAGCCATCTCTCCAGCCCTCTTCCACGTGTTCTAGTGGAGGTTTACATATTTTCCAAAAAAGAAAGAGATGGGAAGAAAAAAAAAAGTTAATACTTCTAGGGGTACGTTAGTATATGCCTGTTAAATGTCTATAGCCAATCAAGTAACAGACAGCAACCAAAGCCACACCTCCTGCTGCCATGTGAATCGCCCCCACTAGATGGCAGACACACATCAGACATACTGCAGTTTAGATATTGCTAGCGGCTGAATTCAATTTTCCAGTAATACCAGAGAATGAGTACATTCCTAGCATACTTCACAGGTCTGGGTTGTTGGTTTTTTGTTTTGTTTGTTTTTTTTTTTTTTTTTAAGGACAAATGAGCCCATAACAAACACAGGAAAAGTCTAATGTGACTTTACAGCAGGGGCTGGATACTGCAGAGGAAGCAGATGGCACTGGAAGGATTCCCGTGAACATCCATGAGTGCAAAGCGCATCCCAGGCAGGGGAGCTGTAGGGATGCGTCCCCGGCCAGGGCAGTCGGAACTCAACACACACTGAACCCCTTGCTGGCTTCCTTCTGGACAACAATTAATGTACCACCGGATCCAAACAGCCCCTCGTAATAAAGACAATGCCCAGAGTGGATGTGGTGACGTGACAACTAGTTTATACAGAGCGCAGTTTTGGATGCTCCCTTTATGTTCCTGAGATGTATATACCAGTGCTTAGTCCTGTCTCAAATAAAATAGCTATTTTATTTTAGCTCATGACTTACTGAAAGTATATGTAAGTATACATACAAGAAAGACTAGGCTAAGATCTAGCACATAGGTTTTGTTCTGTTCTGTTTTGTTTTCTGAGACAGGGTTTCTCTGTGTATCCCTGGCTGTCCTGGACTCATTCTGTAGACCGGGCTGGCCTTGAACTCATAGAGATCCTCCTGAGTGCTAGGATTAAATATTTTGCCACCATGCCCAGCTAGCAGAGTTATGCTCAGATTTGCAGTGTTGGGGATTGAGCCCAGACCTCTTGCTGATGCTAGGCATGTGCTCTAGTACTAAGATGAGTCCACAGCCCAGAAAAACACCCTCACTAAACTGTTCTCTTTTGGGGGGGGATAGGGAGTATTTTGACGCTGGTTCTTAGTATGTAGGCCAGCCATCCTCCTGCCTCAGCTTCTCCAGTGTTGGAGTCACAGATATGTGCCATCACACCCAACCTTTAAAATCAGCTGCAGAATAGCTAAACCTCCCCAGCACTCCATGAAGGAATCCACCTTCCCAAGTCTAGTCTCTTGAAGCCAGCATTGTCATGTTCCAAGACCCTTTCTCTACTCCTTGTATCCAACACTTTTAAATTTTAAGCAGGTATTAACCATTTTCTGAAAGCCTGCCCCTTAATGGCGTCTTTTAAAGCAGCACTCACTTGGGACTACAACACTGGCTGGGAGGCTCACAGCCTCTGTGATGCAGTTCCAGGGGACCTGACTCCCTCTTCTGGCTTCTAAGGGCACCAGGGACACGAGTGGTACACAGGTACACGTGGAAGCAAATCGGCCGGACACATAGAAACCACTGTCCCCCTCCACCCCCCCGGGGAAGAGGGTACACTACTGAAAGGCTCCTGTTGAGAGATCTGCCAAATTCCAGGGGTGGCCTGGGTCAGCAGAACAAGTATCTGGGAAAGACAGGATCAGCGGAGGTCAGAGATCAGAGATGAAGGGAGGCTGAGGTCAGGAGCTGCAAAGAGCACAAGCCAATTATGTGTAAATCCACGGTGGTACATGAGGTAGGTCTTTTAAAAACAAGAATAAGCTGTGTGTGACGGCACAAGCCTTTAATCCCAGCACTTGGGAGGCTGAGGCAGGAGCATCTATGAATTCAGAGGCCAGCCTGGTCAACATGGCAAGTTCCAGGCCAGCAAGACCCTCATCTCAAAAAACCAACAAAAGATAGGTAGGTAGGTAGGTAGATAGATAGATAGATAGATAGATAGACAGATTAGAGAGATAGATGGATAGATAGATAAGATAGATAGATAGATAGATAGATAGATAGATAGATAGATAGATAGATAGATA
>CAJQZJ010005154.1:2134816-2145586 GCA_907164525.1 Lophiomys imhausi | reverse complement strand
ATAGATAGATAGATAGATAGATAGATAGATAGATAGATAGATAGATACAGATAGATAGGATAGATGGGCAAGAATAGAAAGGCTAGAGAGATGGCTCAGTGGTTAAGAGGTCTTATTGCTCTTTCAGAGGATCCAGGTTTGGGTCCCAGACCCACATGGTGGCTTACTACAACACCCACTTCTAGCCTCCTTTGGCACTGTGTGCATATAGTACACATACATACATGCAGGCAAACACTAATGCACATGTATATTTTAAAAATATAATCATATACCTTCATTTCAGAGTGAGTTATAATTTATATAAACTTTCTTCCATCACACACCCTCAGTTTACTCCATTTTGGGGAATAGAATAGGTTTTGCCTTCATTTTCAATATAGAGAAGTGGGTAGGCAACTAATTTGGCAGGCAATAGAGGTAAAGGGTACATAAATGACATCAATGAGAACAGAGCCCATATTCCAAGAACCACGGCCCAGTGGTGCATGTGATAGAAAGTGCAAAGCACTTTGGGAAAGTCCAGCTAGGGCCTGGAGTCTGCTCCACACATATCCCAGGACCAGGAGAGGCCTAACACAGCAGGCTAGGCCACCACACTCCTTCCAGAAATGCAAGACCCAGCCCTCCCTCTACCCGCCAGGCTCCAGCAGCTGTCTCTAACCAGACACCACAAAGTCGTCAAGAGTTGGGTACTTTTTGTTCATCTTTATTTACAGGAAAGTACATAAGATGTGGTCATTTCACAGCACTAACAAAGGTAGGGCAGTAAAAAGCAAAGAGGGGAAGAGGCAGCATCTTCTAGGGAAAGAACAACCTAGGTCTCTATCTAGCCACACACCCTGGATCCCGAGGCAGGCCTGGGTGGGAACTCAGTGCCTGAGAGAAACAGGAAGCTGATGTCACGTCACCTGTGCCTGGCACCATGAGAATAGAGCAGGCCCAGAGCCAGGATCTTAAAGGGAACTAGTGCACACCAGACACATCCAATTGTGCCTTTCCCAACCTGCTCTCTTCCTTGTTCTGTCTGACACAAAGCATACAGCAATTGCCTGGAGGAAGTATAAATGGCAAAGGAGACAGAGAAGGCTAGCTGGTCCTTCCCAGAAGTTACCACCCTGCATGTACCCGGGACTTAACCCTAGCTTTGCCAAAAGCAGCCCATTCTTTGGAGATTCTTGGATATGAACACAGGTTCCGAGCACAGTGAAAAAACATTTCCCAAGAGACTGCATTCCTCCTCATCTGGAGGGCTTTGCAGCTTCCCCATGATCTCTGAGTAGCCACCATCATAAATATTAATTCTGAGACAGGTGACTGGGACACGCCCCTCCCCCAGGGCCCACTCTAACCACTCCAGATCCAATTCCTGTCTTTTTTCAACCTCTGGTCACCCCAAGAGAAGTCTCAGGCCAGCAGGAGTTACACTAGTGTGAAGTGTGAGGACGGCCCTCTGGTTACCCAAAGAGAAGTCACAGGCCAGCAGAAGTTGCACTAGCATGATGGAATTGTGAGGCTGGACCTTCCTGTGACACAAGGCCCAAAACTTTGTTTCATAAGCACTCAGGCCAAAGACAGTATGTGAGCAGGGAGGGGAGGCAAGCACCATTGGGTGGCCCTGAAGCCAAAGGACATGCACACCTATGATCAGTGTTTCTTTCACAGCCCTGCTCGGCTGTGCTTCCTCTCTGCTCAGCTAAAAGTCCTCAGATGACAAATGTCATTGTTTTCCTGATAGATTTACCTCCAGATCTCCAATGGAACTGAAAATCCAGAACCTCAAGATGGATCACAGTGCTTCCCATAGGAAGTTCAAGTTCAAATGTACAATTGGTCAAAAGCTAAGCAGCCCCAGAGCAATAGAGCCCCTGTCCTTCCCTTTACCCAGCAAACACTGCTTCTAGCCAAGCCACAAATGCTTACCATTTCCCAGAGAGGTAGGGCTAGAGTGGTCCTACAGCTGTGTCCAAGCTACAAGTGGGCTGCTCAGAGGTCCTGGAGGCTTGGTCCCAACACCATAGGTACATGGGGAAGCAGCTAAGTAAAGGCTCGGAGATGAGAAGACTCCATTTTCCACGGCAGTGGGATTAGACAGCCAAGGCACTAAGTGGTTTGGCACCTGGGGGCTTCAAGTAAAGTTGAGCACGCTACCCACTGAGAGGCCAAGGCTCTTGCAGACAGGAGTGGGTTTCCCATGAAAACAGGCAACCCCATTGAGGCCAGGGCACCCCAAGTCCTTGGAATTCCAGGCCAGACCCTACCTAACCTTGCCTTTTAATCTTAGAATTGCATGAAGTTGATGCTCCCCAAATACTCTAGGATGTGTCTGGCTTGGTGAGTGTGCACCTCCCCGTCAAGCGCCTCAGCTGAGTACTCCCAGCTCTAACAGCAGCTGCCGCCATGCAAACTTGCTGCAGAGCCTGCATCATGGCCTAATGCCTCAGAAAAGTGGCAAAGCTCTACTTAGGACTGGGTTAATGTCTTTTACATAGAGAAAATAAATAAAATAAAACGGAGTTGGAGACAAATTTGAATCCTGATTGGGGAACGGTGAGGTGCTAAAACAGTGAGGGAAACTCAGTGTGGTTGGACAGTAACGGAGTGAGAACCTCAGTGGGCTCTGAGAACCACCCAAGCAGGAGGCTCTCCTGTCCAGGTAGAATGACCACGCATGTGGCCCACCAAGTGGAGAATGGTGACCACTGACATGACAATCCTTGGCTCTTCTATAGCTAGGCAGTCTGAGGCCTCTATCTCACACCTGTCCCATCTTGTTTGGTCCTCATTTCCTCCAGCTGCCTTCTCAGCATGCCATCAACCAACCTCCTCCAGGCAGGGGTTCCCACCAAGAGGAAGTGCTTGGGAAAGCTGAAAATCTCTACCTCAGGCATCTTAAATGTAAAACTCCAGCTTGGATACCCATGATTTAAATACCCTCCCTTAATACCGTCTAAGAAATAACTGCCCGTCTCCTGGCCCCTTCCTGCTAGGCGGCCACCGTATTAACATGGTGACAGTGTCGCTCAGGAAAATGGCCCTGCTGCTGCTGCTGCTGCTCTCAAAAGAAGCTCAGTTGCAAGGCATAGGCTGCCATCGCACTGTGCAGCCCCAGCTCAGAAGGGGCAGAAGCTACTGCCAGCTCCATGGGTGGAACTCTTAGGGCATCCTCTAAACAAATGTCAGTAGTCAATACCAGATTATCCTTAACCTAAGTGTAGGTTGCAATGAGCCATTCCATATCCACTCACGGATCCAGGAAATTGACTGGTCACTTCCCTGGGAAGCCGTTTATCCTTAAACTCTCCAAGGGTTACATACCTACCCCTCCCTCCTTCCCTCTCTCTCTCTTTTCACAGAAGGATGAGCCCCTATAAAATCCCCACCAGGAAAGCAGAGACAGCTCTGGCTTCCTGGGAAACAGAGAGCAGAGGAAGGAAGGAGTCATGGAGCTACCTAGGCAGACAGAGTGAGGCAAGAAGAAACGCAGACAGATTGATCTTCCTCCATGAGCCTCTTCCCTGAGATGGAGTTTTTCAGTTGAGATCACACTTAATTTCAACCCCCCCCCAAAAAAAAAAGAAAGACAAAAGAATCTCTCTCAGCTCCAGTTTCAAGGATGTGGCATCTGACATGGGAGAACTTGAGGGTTGAGTACCATTCCCACCAAGGCCCTTGGTGCTGAGAGCAAGGGACATCAACCAATCAACCACCCAACTCCTATGGCTCCCCAGATGCCAGAGCACAGAACCCTGCTGAGTGTGGCTCCAGGCCCAACACCCATGGACAGGCTCCTGCAGAATACTTATGGCAAACAGCTTTACAGTATTTGTACATTTACACAAAAATAGATCCTTTCTATATATATGTACGTATGTGTGTATTTATAACTTGTTACACGTTGTATTCATAATTAGGTATCACCAGTAGTGGTTGGCACAGTTTGTCACGTAAGCTCAGGGTCAAGTTCTGTTTGATTTGCTGTTCCAAAGTACAAAAAGGAAAAAAAAAAAAAAAGAACGAAAATCAAGGCATTTCATCTCCGTGGTGTTTTCTTAAATACAGTAATTTCATAGGAGGTGTATGTACAGATGATCAAAGCCTCTTGACCCCTCCTGTGTCTTGGAGCTGGGGGCACAGGGGTCAATGTGGCCGGCTGCTGGACTCTGACGCCTGCCTCTTGCGTGAAGGGGTATAGCCGTTGAGATAGCCGTTGGTCTGTCGCTTGGAGAGCCCTCCGTTGAGGATGTCCTGGATATGCTGCACGATGAGGTTGATGGCCACTGTGGGACAGAGACCAACAGTGTTAGTTAGGGAGAGTAGGGGAAGGCAGGGTGCATGCACAGGACAGTGAGAGCATGGACTCTGCATGGACGGATGCACAGGAAGCAGAGGCAAAGACTTCCAGGAGGTGGCCCTGACCCTGGAGAGCAAGTCACCTAACCTTGGAGAGCCTCCAGCTGGGCTCACAGGACCTCCTTTGCAAAGTATTCTAAAAAGATAGGAAACAACACCCCATGAACAGACATCCTACTGGGTGTCTCCTCAGAGTTCCCACCAGAGAAGCAAGAAACCCAAAAAGGTGTGGATATGACTGGAGATTTTTTTTTGGGGGGGGGGGGGGGGTAGGGATCAGTGTTCGAGACAGTGTAGTCCTGGCTGTCCTAGAACTCTGTAGACCAGCCTGTCTATGAACTCACAGAGATCCTCCTGCCTCTACTTCTGAGTGCTGGGATTAATGGTGTGCACCACCACTAATTACCACAAAGTCCCTTTTTACTAAGATCTACCAATTTCTGTTCCAAAACAGGGCAACAATATAGAAGGCTTTCAGGCTGGAGAGATGGCTGAGTGGTTAATCGCACTGGCTGCTTGCTCTTCCACAGATCCTGAGTTCAATTACCACCAAACACATACTGACTCACAACCATGTGTAATGGGATCTGATTCCCTCTTCTGGCTTGCATTAAGACAGAGCACTTGTAGGCATAAAATACATAAATAAATCTCTTTAAAAATATATATAGAAGGCTCTCTTCTTCCCAGAGAAGGGTGAGCTGTATTAGCATCAGAAACAAACAACAGACCAAGCCAACTGACCAATGCTAATAGCACCAACAAGAAAATATGTGCTGTGTGTGTGCGTTTGTGGTGATGATGGAGTACATGTGAGTGTGTGTGGTGACATACAAAAAGGCCAGAGGAAGATGTCAGGTGTGTCTTTTTCTATCACTCTCTACCTTATTCCCTTGAAACTGTCTCTCACTAAGCCTGGAGACAGGCTGACAGACAGCATCCCCCAGCAATTGTCCTGTTTCTAATTGATACAGTACTAGGGTTACAGGTGCAGATATAGCCATGCCCAAAATTTTGGAATTTGGGAGGTTTTATTTGACAAAGGTCTCACCATGTAGCCCCAGCTGGTCTGGAACTCACCACATACACCAGGCTGGCTTCGAATTCAAGAGATCCACCTGCTTCTGCCTACTGAGTGACAGGACTAAAGGCGAGTAGCAACCCCATGCCTGGCTCTCAACTTTGTTTATCTTTTAACATGAGTGTTGAGATCCAAAGTTGGGTTCTCATACTTGAGCAAGTCATCTTACCCACTGAGCCGCCTCTCCAGCCCCAAACAACAAAGGAATATTTATTTTCTGGTGTGGCTTACAACATGTGGCACTTCTTGTACAACACTCCTCTAGACTGTGAAAGCTGAAGGCCATCACCAAACAGTGGGCTTATACTCCTAACAATGTCAGTGTGGTGACAATCTAATATAGGCTGAGGAGTATAGTCAAGGAGAGCAGATCAATGATACATTTCCTGAACTTAGCTATGAATGAAACCCTTAAAACATTCTACTGTGATAAAGACCCAAACAATTCAGTGAACACATTTTTTTTTTTAATGGAAGAAATTGAAATAAAAGAGAATGAAAAGATGGGGTCCAGTTCTATGCAACAGATTAATTCAGCTACAGCACATCAAAGCTGTGGAAAGGCAAGGTGTCCTAGACACACCAAACACATAAGAACACAGTAATGGGGGCTGGAGAGATGGCTCAGTGTTAAGAGCACTGTCTGCTCTTCCAGAGGTCCTGAGTTCAGTTCTCAGCAACCACATGGTGGCTCACAACCATCTATAATGAGACCTGGTGCCCTCTTCTGGCTGCAGGTGCACATGCAGATAGAGTACTCATATACATTAAAATAAATAAATAAATCTTAAAAAAAAAAAAAGACCACAGTAATGGAACCATCCAAATCCTTTTCAGAAGGGCAGCCATGGTGTGATGGCAGATGATTTTATATCAGTTTAGAAAGGAAGCCTACCTTCACTGAAAGGCAGTCTTGGATACTAGGTGTCCAAGTGTCATTACTGGGATGACAGCTGAAGAGAGTCTACAGCCCTTTGTTTCTTACTACTGGAGATTCCCTGAGTATGTCTGCCCCCAAACATGGATATACATAAGACCAGTGATGTGTTCCCAAGACTAGATATATAGACAGAAATACCTTTCTTACTCTGTCACAGACTATAGCACCCTGCACGGTCACATTGTGCCCACATTATGACTGATGTGACTAAAAGGTGCTGGCCACAGGAGGACACCCACCAGTACTCACCAAGATTGTCTGCACCTCTAGGAATGATCACGTCGGCATATTTCTTTGTCTGTGGAGACAAGATATTTACAAAGCATTAACAGGGGTGTTCAGGGACAAACCCAAGTCCCTCTCCAAGGGCACAAGGGAAGAGCCAGCCTGCCCCTGGCAGCAGCTTGAGGCTTTGAATGCAATACTGGGGAAGGTACCCAGAAAGAAGGAGAGGCCTAAATACCTTCATGGCTTAAATGTGAATGGAAGGGAGGAACAGGATGAGGAAAAAAGAATGAAAGATTTTACTTGTCAAAGAGGAAATGTGGTCCCCACTGAGTGGTTGCTTCAAAACCAATTCATAACCCAATGCTTAACTGAACACTCATCCCTGATATCTACTTTATAACCACATTATAATATGCCAGCTTTTCTTTGAGTATTTGTTACTAATGCCTAACATCCGTTTCCACCTCGGACCTGCAGGGAACACAGTCTTTGGAGTAATATTAATTAGGAAAACCCAAACTTAAAGGGCTGGAGATGTAGCTCAGTGGTAGAGCTCTTGCCTACTATGAGTAAGACCTTAGGTTCCACCCCCTAGACCTGACAAAACAAAGCAACAATTGATGGTGTGATCTGTTATGTTTTCTAAATGCTAATGAATCTGCTTCCGGAGGCCTGCTTGCTATGCTGGGCCATAAACGCACCAAGTGAAGCTAATAAATGCTGCAGCCTGGATTGGGTAGAAATGAGGTAGGTGGGGCTAAGGTGCATGAGCTTGAGGAGCAGAGAGGATGATGGGAGGAAGAAGGAAAACTGCCTTGGGTTACATAAAAGAATCAAATCTCCACGTGGCCTGGAACATCGGCCTAGCATGGAGAATAACAGCTCAGGGGACATATGTGTAATATATGGGGTTTTGTTTGAGGAATAGAAGTATAAGCTAGCTTAGATGGGCTAATATTACACAATCCAGGCTTGTTAAAATCCATCAGGTGTCTGTCTGTGTGATCATTTATAATGGCAGGTTAAGGATTAACACCACCAACCCATTAACTATAAATATTGGTAAATAATTTAATTAATTATTTGTATAAATAATAGCTACAAATATGGAGGGGATCTATTCACCTTGGGTGATTAAGCAGCCTGAAGGGTGGTGACACTAATCACACCCAGCCCTCCCTCCCATAAAGCCAGTATAAAGGCAACAATCTCCTGTTGGCCAGCTTCACTCCTCTATCACTATAACACTTTACGAAGTAAAACTTTACAGTGAAACCATGCTCCTTCTGTGTTGCATACTTTGCTTCTTTACTGAGATTCCATGGGCCACACTGAAAGGAAGTGTGTCCAGGAACCTACCCCCAGTCTCTCACACATGCCTGAGTCCCCTGCTGACTCACAGCGTTGTCAGCCTCAGACACCAACCCTTTCTCAAGTCCCCACTTTAGGAGAGGGACTGGTCCCCCCTCAGCATTGAGTGGCTGGACAGGAGGAGCGGGCACACACATCCCAGAAAACACTTGGCCAGAATCTCCAGTTGTCCTGTAGCTGAATTAAATGGCAGAACAGTGTCAGTGGTTGGTTCCCAACGGTGAAATCCTCAGTATTCTTTCAGTATTTGAGTATTTAGTACCAATGTCTAACATCCGTCTCCACCTCGGACCTGCAGGGAACACAGTCTTTGGAGTAATATTAATTAGGAAAACCCAAACTTAAAGGGCTGTATTCTCAGTAAATCAAAAAAGAGTGGGAAAGTTTTCAGGTAAAAAGATGAAAAGAATTTCACAGTCCCTTGACCCTTCCCATACTCCTGACCTTGTAACCTAGCCCTCAACAGGTCAACAGGTGGGCTGGCAAACTTACTCAAGCTGACTCAGAAAGCCCACCAGTCCCGGACTGAAAACAAAACCAAGCCCGGTGTAAAGTGAAGGCCTAACCAACTTAAAGCAGATGTGTTAAGGATTATCTTTTCCAGGAAATGAGAAAAAGCAGAAGGCATTTATTAGCATGGAAAGGTTAAGACCTTATAAGGCATGGTGGTGCAGGCCTTTAGTCCCAGCACTCGGGAGGCAGAGGCAGGCAGATCTCTGTGAGTTCAAGGCCAGCCTGGTCTACAGAGTGAATTCCAGAACAGCCAGGATATACAAAGAAACACTGTCTCAAAGAAAAAAAAGAAAAGAAAAAGTAAAACCCACCTATTCTGAAGATCTTTCCTGGACACCACTCTTCCCAAATGTTCTCACTCAAACCAGCCTAAGTCCCAACTTCTTTCTCCCTCTCCTAATTATAAACAAAGGCGGGTTTTGCCAGACCTGAGCTTGCTGAAGCTAGGAGGACACAGTGAGTCAAGATTCTCCTAAATCAAATACATGTCCCAAAATAAACCGTGTCCCTTCCCATAATCCCACATCACAATTTGGCAACTTCCCTTCACATGGCTCATTTGATCTCTCTCGGGGAGATGTGTTTCTCTAGCTGACTATAAACTGCCAGCCATTCCCCTTTGGTTCTCAGGAAGCCATCTCACAGGGGACTCCCAAGTGCTCCAGAGAGGACACAGATGTCCAGGGAGGAAGGTAAGGAAGAGGATTCCAGCATAGTCCAGCAACCCCCAAATCCAGAGGCCAAGAAGAGGTTACAAATGAAACACCTATGGTGGCGCCCCCACAGCCCACCCGCACTCTGACCTTCTGAAGTCTTGAGTTAGCTAGGTGATATTACCTTGGATGTGACCTAGCTTCACATCAGGTAAAATCTGATACTATAGCCCTCCCAGACAACAAATGCAGCTCGTGCTAGGAGGCACACAGGACTAGGGTAACCTTAAGAGGAAGGGGGAAAAAGGATGTCCAGACAAAACTTAGCTTGCCCCCTCTTGGGACTTCAAGACAGGTGCTTACTCGGAGAAAGGAGTAAGATTCAGGCTGGTTATGCCCCGGCAACCTACAAGCCTGAAATCTAGCATTGAGGAACTAAAGAGTTGGCTCAGCTTGTTGCTCTCAGAAATGAACCAGAATATACCTGGCCATTAACAACCATCTATAACTCCAGTTCCAGAGGATCCCTGCCCTCTTCTGGGAACCGTGTGGGCAGTACATGCATGTGGTGTACAGACATACACAGGCAAAAACACTCATACCATAAAACAAAAATAACTGAACCTTAAAAAAACAAAGATTACATCATTAAATGTCAAGATGTATATGTAGCAGAAACAAAGAATACAACTCACTGGCAAGCAGAACTCCTCAAAGGCCGGCTTCACGAACGTAATGTACTGTGATAAAATCTGCTCGAGGTCCCTCCCTCTCTCGCTGATGTCTCTTAATACTATAAGAGAAGGAGAAACAAAAACCAAGAAAGCCTTTAGGTGTGTGAGGAAGCACACCAGACTCCTGCAGGTCACCCGGCTGAATGAGAAGCCTCAGAGTCTTGACCTAGGATGGACCAACAACAGATTCAGAAAAAGTGAGTTATGTAAGTCTTACTAACATCAAATTCTAGTACAGTGCGTTCCCTAGCATAGAAGTCTGCCTGGCCAAGACGAGCAGCTTTCTTGTTTCAAGCAAACCAACTTTCAACATGAACCAGAAAAGAGCAGGGTATCCCCGGGTGAGTCTCCACAACAGGAAGCATGGCTGTCACCTGCAGAACGCTCACCCGTGCTCCCAAGTCCAACAAACAATGCTGTGGGGGTCCGCTAATCATCTAACTCACCCGCTCTCCTGGGTAGGAATACCAGTAATGGGGAGGCCCTTCCTGCTCACCTTGAGCACAGAAGTTCGCAAACAGAAAATTCCTCAGTGAGAGAAGCAGACAGTCAATGTTGAGCTGGAGCCAGGAGGAAGCCCAGATCAAAACAGATTTACCACCTACTATGCTCGACCGTCTCCCCTAGTCCCTCTAGTCAGGGACCTGCAGCAAGAGCCAGGCCATCTTGGTTCCGTCATCATGCCCTGACCTCCCTAAGCCTCCGTTCCCCTTGGAGAAGTGAGCTAGGAAGGAGGTCCTGGGTCCTGTCAACAGACGCAGCCCTCTGCACAGCTGCCACTTTCAAGCTGAGTGCCAACCTGCTAAATTCTTCATCTGTATCCCCGGAGGTTACCACATCAGAGCCATGGACACACACACACACACACACACACACACACACACACACACACACACA
>CAJQZJ010005154.1:2105816-2134806 GCA_907164525.1 Lophiomys imhausi | reverse complement strand
ACACACACACACACACACACACACACACACACACACACACACACACACACACACCCCGAATGCGCGCGTGTGCGCGCACACACACAGACACACACAGACACACACACACACACACACACACCGAAGTGCCTCCATCAAGACCTTGTGCCTCCCACCCCTACCCCACCCCCATCCAAGCCCTCGGAGTGCTTGGTACTGGGTTTGTTTCATTAGACATGCTTTTCAGGAAGCTCACAGGTTTAGCACCGGGGACTGTTTGGCCCTTCTCCCTACAGCACGCCCCACACAGACCTGCTGCCGGCAGACCAGACCTAGTAATTTCATCTGATATAAGAGAAGCCAATGGGCCGTACAGTAAACTCTAGGGAGAGGTGACAGAGCAAAACTGCTTGGCTCTCTCTCTCTCTATGCCTATGGACCTAACTAGAGGAAAGTGACCTAGATTTGAGTCCTGTCCCCAGAAACAACTGCTTCTGCAACCTCAGTCAAGTGACTTATCCTCCTTAAATCTTCATTTCCTTAAACAAAAAGTAGACAAAGAGCCGGGCGGTGGTGGCGCACGCCTTTAATCCCAGCACTTGGGAGGCAGAGGCAGGCGGATCTTTGTGAGTTCGAGGCCAGCCTGGTCTACAAAGTGAGTCCAGGACAGCCAAGGATACACAGAGAAACCCTGCCTCGAAAAACCAAAAAAAAAAAAAAGTAGACAAAGAACACCTTATTTGTAATTGGGGAAGGGAGGAATCTCATGTAGCTGAAGATGACCTTCAACCCATACCCCTGCCTCTAACTTCCGAGAGCTGGGATTACAGGTGTGTGCCACTGTGCTCAGTTTTTATGCAGTGCTGGGGAAAGAACTCAGGGTGTTGCGTGTGCTAGGCAAGCTATCTACAAACTGAGCTGCATTCCCAGTCCTGATAAAGCTATTAAGATAACAGGGAGGCACAGGAACTATCCAGTGGCAGCTGGCACACAGTATGTTCAAAAAGCCTACCCTCCCATGACATCTGCAATACTAGCTCGACCTGGAGAGGGCTCCAGGAGAACAAAGGCCCCTCACAAATAAGACAGTCAGTGTGAGGAGGGAGGGCAGAGGTATGGGAGCCAGAGAGGAACCCTACAGGGTGCTGGACATGTGTGGCAAGGTCCAGGAGAGGCCAGTAGGATACAAACACATGCAATAGGTATGTTAAAAAGGGACAGATGGAAAAGGAGACTCACAAAGAAATGGGTCCCAAGCATCTGGGTACATGTAATGACAGAAAAAAAAATCACTGTCACCTAACTCCCTTCAAAGAAGCTGTCACCTCCAACACACTAGGATGGCTCTGTAGCCAAGGGCATGCCAGGGCCAGCCAGCTCATTGCCTTTGAAATGCCCGGCTCCTTGGCAGAGTCAGACCAAGGGATGAGTCAGAACAAGATCTTGGCACAAACCGGAAACTCCAGAAAACCAACAACCCCAGTGCACCCCAGCCCAGCTTGAGCCCCACACATGTGCTAGGACAAAGTAATGGGCAGGAAGCTACAAGTCTGTCAGTTCACTGCCTGGCCACTCAGTCCATCCAAATCCAGCAGTGTGCTCTCAGCAATACAAACCCATGCCCCATATCTTCTCTGTCTTGGTGACTAATGATGGGGTGATGTTAAGCATTCTAAATGTTAATTAATTGGTCCTGCTTGCCTGTTACTTACATTGTCTCTGATTGGTTAAATAAATGCTGAGGCCTGAGATTGGGCAGAGATAGGCAGGAATAAGGTGCGCGGGCTTCAGAAGCAGAGAGGTTGATGGGAAGAAGCCTCCAAGACAAGCAGCAAAATGCAGGAAGGAGACACATGATGAGGTAGATTAAAGATCATTCCCCATAGCTTGGAACATCGGCATAGTGTGGAGAATAGCAGTCTAAAGGGATGAATGTATATATGGGGTCATATTTGGAAAACAGAATTATGAGTTAGTTTAGATGGGCTAAGATTGTCCATTCCGGGCCTAAGCTTGTTAAAATCCATGTGGTGTCTGTGTGCTCATTTATAATGGCTGCTTAAAGATTAACAGCTGCCAGCCAATTAACGATAAACTAAATACTGGTAAACAATTTAATTAATTACTTCTACAGACTAAGAGCAGGTAGGAGGACGGAACAAAACGAGAAGCGCTCTATAAACTCAGGAGAGTACAGGGATCTAGGAGGACCTGCACTTCCCCGGCACGGCAGGACTCCAGGACCAGTTCTTCCCTTATTGGTATGTTAGAGTCATAAGCCTAGAAGGCTAAGAAAGATAGGTGTGACTATGGTACGCAATAATGTCAGAATGTTCTCCCGTCCTGTATCTGTTACTGTTAAACACTGTCCCCCCACCCTCCAGCACCCCACACCCCATGCATATGCACCCCAAGCATGTTTTGTCACACCTTCAAAGGAACTTGTAGAAATAAACAGCATGTAAGAAACCCCCACAAATCCACCAGGAAAGCAGGAGCTTGGCAGAAGGGGACTTGTAAAGACACATCTGACATGAGGCAGCACCCTGTACAGACAGCAAGGGGCAGGAACTGGCCAAAGAAGATCCCAGGGGGAGCTGGCTACACATGCCTCTAATCTCAACACTTGGAGGCAGAGGCAGACAGATTTCTGAGTTCAAAGCCAGCCTGGTCTACAAGAGCCAGGGCTACACAGAGAAACCTCATCTCAAAAAGAAAGTTTGGAATCATTTCAGGCATTTCCCATATTCATATAAAGACCCTCTCCCTGCCCAAGGCCAAGAAAGCGCAGGAGAATGTTTTACTTTTCCAGGACTTTTTTTTTTTTTTGGTTTTTCGAGACAGGGTTTCTCTGTGTAGCCCTGGCTGTCCTGGACTCACTTTGTAGACCAGGCTGGCCTCGAACTCGCAAAGATCCGCCTGCCTCTGCCTCCCAAGTGCTGGGATTAAAGGCGTGCGCCACCACTGCCCGAGAATGTTTTACTTTTAACCTGCATCATGATGACCTGATTTTAGTCAGAAGCCAAGACTCACTTTATTTCCAAAGGCTTTATTTATGACTACTCCAGATCTGGTTTTAATTCCCTAGAAGTTGTCTTTTCTTCCCTCCTTTGAGGTCTCTTCAGGATTGAGTCCCACCTGCTAGACTAGTGAGCCAGAGAGGAGGATACCAGCATTAGGTGCAGCAACTGTCACCTAATGTGCCTCCCGGCACTGTCCTTGCATTATCTCTAATCTGTCCCTGGAGGGATAGTCCCAGGATGATTGTGTGTGATAGAAAAAATAAGGTTCAAAGAGGTTAAAAACAGTTTGCCCAAGGTCACAAATCTAATGGCCAGTGGAGTCTTAGCTCACTTCACCTGGCTTTGAATTAATTTTTCTTAATATACCATGTGGCCTCTTTAACTTTGCAACCATCAGGGACAGTTAACTATGAGGTGAGGAAAGAGCTGGGCTTGTAGGTAAGGTGACAAGCCAAGCACGGAGGTGGGGAGGCTCCATAAAGAAACACAAGGCTGGGGTACCCCTAGAGCCACCAATGTCACAAAGCAGGGGGATCTGCCTGCTGGAAGTAACAACATGTCTCTCCTGCCCATTCTTCCCCCATCACTCAGTGACACCTTTGTTGTTCCCCATTTAGAGCTGAAGTGGGGCTCCAAGAGAACATGCGTCCCGTCATGCCTTAGCAGGGAAAACCCCTAGACTAACCAGTTTCTCTCAGTTCTGCTGGTTCCAATAATAGCTCTTGACACATATATTACCTGTCTAGTTATGAGAATGTTCAGTAACTCACATATTTACCTACCAGGATCTGTCTGGGACAGGATCTAAACTAGCCTTAAACTAGCTGTGTAGCTAAGGAGGACCTTTAATTTCTGAACCTACTACCTGTACCTCCCCAAGTACATTACTGGTATAGGGCACCTGTTTATATGATACCAGGTACCAAACTTAGGGCTTCATAGATGCTGGGTGAATGCTCCACCCAATCAGCTTAGCTACATCCCTAGCCCAAGCTACATCCTAATGTCTTGTCTACTCTCTCTTGAATGCTCCATGCACATGCTGCTCTAGGAGCAGGCCGCCGTGGGTCTGTACATGTAATGAGCATTTTTTCTAGTTTCCTGCACAACAGTCCCCACCTCACCCCTATGACCTGACCCTCCTCCTCCTGAAAGCCTTCCAGTGGAAGCAAAAGGCTCAGTATCCTGTGGAGCTCAGCCCATCACCTGGTTCTGTGGCTTCTGAGAATGCACAGGCTGGACACAAGGATAGGTACACACTCAGGAAGACCTGCCGGGGAATCTGCTCCAGGGCTGGCTAACAGGAATGAGAGCATGCAGAAGTGATGGTGGAACAAGGCGCCCAGCACTGCAGGCACACGGGTCCCTGTCCCCTGACACCCTACAATTACTTCCTAGACCAAGGTTTTCTTGATCCCTTATGGGAAAATGAACACCTAAGCATTTAAACTAGACTATTCCCAATGAAACTAGACTCATTTCACCTGAGTGACTGCATAAACCTTCAAATATCTTTTCTGTTTTGTTTTGTTTTCTGAGACAAGGTTTCTCTATGAATCCTGGCTGTCCTGGATTCACTTTGTAGACCAGACTAGCCTTGAACTCACAGAGATCCAACTGCCTCTGCTTCCCTGGTGCTGGGATTAAAGGTGTGCACCACCATGCCCGGCACCTTCAAATATCTTAACAGAAAAGTGCCTAAATGTCACCAAACATTGAGTACCAGGATGCCCTGGGTTGGGCTGATACAAATGGGTTGGGTCACAGGGCCACAGCTGCATTAGGAAAGGTTCAGGTATCAGACTCAGGGAGGACACATGCCTCTCATGGGCTCCCTGAGAGCCCACCAAACAGGCCATCTGAAGGCCATCAGAACGCACCTCTGCGAGAGAGACGGGTGTCTGCATCTGTGTCCACGAAAAGCTTCATCTGGAACAGGTCTCGGACTTCCTGGGAATAGAAGGCCAGGATCCCTTCGAAGAGCACCACATCGGCGGGGTAGACAGTGACTGTCTCCTCTTTCCTACAAAACACAGAACAGTGATGGGACTGAATGGCCAGGGAGCCGGGGCAAAGGCGGGGACCAGAGCATCTGCTGGGCTGGGGTTCTGGGTTTTCTCCCACAATAGACCTGCAAGAGGAGAGGGGCTTCGTTCCTGGCCCCAGAGGCCTCAGGCCACCACCACCACCACACAGACAAGGAGTTTAGCCAGCTAGCACAAGCTCTTCCAAACTTTTTCCATAAAGCAGAAAGACTAGGCAACCGTCATTCTTTCAAAAAAAAAAAAAAAAAAAAAAAAGAATACAGACAGACAAAAGCAGGTGTGGATTCTAGTTTCTTGAAGATGTCTCCAGGAATACTGTCATGCCTGGCACGTCTGCAACTTAGCATTCTGAACTTTTAGAATAAGGAAGTCAGTTCTTGTACAATTTCTATCCACTCCTCCATACCTGAGGCAACTTAAGAGGAGGAAAGTACTCAGGGAAAGACGTAGGGAGGAAACAAAGAAGTTCTGGAGGGTGTCAAGATGAGTGAGCAAGCACTGGATGGAAGTTCCGAGTTTGAGTTCTCTGCCCACCTCTCCCAAGCCCTCATCCTTACTGGCAGATAGCTCATTCACTCACAGGGCAGGGCAGCACAAGGCAGATCCTAATGTAAAAACAACTTTGCAAAAGTCAGATGGGTAACATCCTGCAAAATGGCCAGGGGCTGGGATTCTCACAGACAGGCCTGCTTGGGGCCCCCTATGCTCCCGGCCCCTTCAGTGCATTCTTAGCCTTTGATAAAGATATCTGCCCAACACCTCCTTGCAGGCTCCTACTGCCTCTCAGTCAACACTTTAAAGTTTTATGCCCTAATGCAAGTGAACTAACATCTGCAAACAACTTTAAGTCCCTTAAGCAACCAAAGCCCTCTCTGCAGCCACTGGGGGGGTTGGCAGAACTGCCCGCTGAAGAGGAAGATGCTGTCCTGCCAATCCCTTGAGACTATATCTAAGTCTCAAGTGGGCACTACTCCCTCCTCTGTGCAACCTGGCTGGAGATCCTTCCCACTACACTCCTTTACACTATTCCATGGGCCCTTTCTCTTCCTCCAGCTGTATTGTCCTTCCCTGAACTTGGAAGGAAAGGGTGCACTGGAGCATCTCATCAGCTGGACACCTCATCCCTCTAAGGCAGTAAACTCTAGTTCCCCTTCTCTCCGCCTCTCCCCACCCCGTGTGGATCCAGTATGCACTGCTGACAAGACTCAGAAGGTGATAGGGAAAACCCAATGTTCAAAAGAAAGTAGCAGAGGAACAGAGTGGTTGGGTTTGAGACTTCTTTTCTCTTATTGATGGCTGCCGATCCCCTCTTCTGGTAAGAGAACAACATACGAGATCTAGTTCCCTATTTTAAAAGAAGTCAACTCCAGAGAAAATGGCACAGAGTAATCAGAAGAACAAAAAGCCGATGGGAGGACCTTCCTAACAGCCCACAGATAAAGACACTTTACTTAGGGTTAGGTACAAGGAGCCACACCTCAGAACAGGCCGTCTGAAAGTTCAGCTTGTGGCTGAGTCCATGTTAACCAGCTCTGAAGACTCATGTCTGGCCAACAAGGATGAACATTCCCAAACATCCTCCTTCCAGGACAAGGAGTGTGAGCTCAGAATCTAATTATGCTCTAGGATCCCCATGGGTGGGGTTCCAATAGAGAAGGAGAGTCTGTCTTGATCAAGATGCTGTCTGGAGAGTGGGCACTAACTTTTGGACACCACCAGACAGCCTCCAACCCTCATACCTGTCCACAATGTCCAACTGTGATTACAGCATGAGAACAGAGAGATGATGCTTTGTTCTTTCCCTGTCCTGACTTTGGTCCTCCTTGTGACAACTTTTTTAAGGAGCAAAGATTCAGGGATCCACACCAAAACAAACATGCTTGCTATCCCCAAGTACAAGCCTGTCCTTTAGAGATAAAAAGGAAATGACAAACCACTCCACAAAACAGCCTCATGAGAAATGGGGAAGGAGGTGGAATGTGCACCTGGAACGCGCTAGGCTGCTAACAACCTGTGGACTGGCCCAGCTCACTTACCTCGAGTGGGAGACGAAGTCATACACAGGAATCTGGACTGTTTTTCCTTCGGTGATTTCTTTGAGTGTTTTGAAGATGAGTTCGTTGTCAAAGGCATCTGAAGGAAGTCAAACTATTAAAACAGCTCTTGGTTTTGAACTAACTTGTCCTAAAATAACAACAAACTTCACACCTAAAACACGCTGCCCATCCAAAAGCAAATGTCCATGGGTGGTAAGATATAAACACTCCCAGGATCCTTCACGTCCTGGGTGTGTGAATGATTTCTGGCAAACTGTTCTGCTGTTTGTTTTTTGCTCACACTCTATACCTGGTGTTGATATGTATCCTCTCATCCCTCCTCAAAGGTCAGCTGGGTACCCCGGGATTGGCACATACTAAATGGAAAGTGTACTGGTGACAAGGAAGAACCATGGGTCCCATCCTGGGATTGGCACATACTAAATGGAAAGTGTACTGGTGACAAGGAAGAACCACGGGTCCCATGTCAAGAAGGGCTGACCCCCCAATAATAAGAGAAACCTAAACCATCTGAAGGAGCAATGTGTTGTCTAGGCTAGCAGCAAAACTCATTTTGGGGGCCATTTTAAGATACTCCCACTTCCCTTCTTGCTGGTCACCAAGCAGAACACATGGGCCAAGTGCACAGACATGGAGAGGGGTAGGGGTTTGGGGTGGTACAAGCTGCTACACACCAGAAGGCTAGAGGTGTATGTTTGCTCCTGGGTCTGGCCCATCTCCACCCAAGCTTACATGGTTTACCTTCATTCAAAACAAACTCAATCAGCATTTTGTAAGTGTTCCAAAACCCATTCTTTCCTCTAAGCACATGAGCACCCTGCAAGGTGGTCATTAGGCCCCTCCCGTGTAGACAGGAAGAACAGACTGGGAAAAGCTAAGCCCTTCCTCATGAACACAACCACTACCCGCTCCGCCTTCAACACACTCATCTCTCAACTCCCAACTCACCCGGGTGATCAAAGTTGAATTGGCCCTTCAGGGCTTTGGCCTTCTGCTCTGAGGTGAGGACTCGGTAGAAGCTATCCTGGCTCAGGATGACCACCTGCTTCTGGCGGTAATCCACTTCATTCTGCCCCAGAAGCTGAACGATCTTAGCACAAACGGAAGACTGTGAGGAAAGAAGACAACAGCCAGGAATAAGAGGTGTGTGGGAGTGTGCTGGGACAAAGAAAGTGCAGACCTCTAGGCTGGTGCCTCCCTGAAAAGGAGCTGAGGGGAGAAGGCAGTAGCTCTGCTGAGAGGACAAACCTGCTGAAAGGACAGTCTAAGGATTCCAAAGCCCTTCCTCTGCCTCAGTATACAACTACTCTGGTACTTGGAGCTCAAAGATATTGAGGCAATGGCCCTACCTCTCTGAAAGCTGGTGAATGAAAATGGCAATTATCACTCCGCCTTCATGTCCCCTTGTGTAGAAACATAAAGGACACCAGAAAGTGGAACTAAGACAACGCTGACAGGCCAAAGGAACAAAAAGTGACTACATAGGCACAGGGCACTCAAGCAAGAGCCACAGCAAGGGTTGGGTTGGAGAGATGGTTCAGTGGTTAAAGCACTTGCTGCTCTTCTGGAAGACCCAAGTTCAAGCCCCAGCACCCAGGTTGGGTGGCTCACAATAACCTCCGAATCTAGGGAAGCCAACAGCCTCTTCTGGCTTTCACGGGCATGCAGATACACATGTGTACATAAATAAAAATAAAAAGATAATAAAATCTTAAAACACAAAACACTCCAGAGGCAGACTGGCAAGACAGCTCAGTGAGTAAAGGTGCTGGTCGCCAAGCCTGATAATCTGTGGTGGACCCATGTAGCAGAAGGAAAATGAACTTCCACAAAGTTGTCCTGTGACCTCCACGTACATGTACATAAAAGCTGGCACACACTAAAGAAAGATGAAACGACAAAGTAAAAGTCGAACCCCTTTAATCTCAGCACTTAGGAGGCAGAGGCCGGCCTGGTCTATAGAGTGAGTTCCAGGACAGCCAGGGCTACAGAAAAGCCCTGTCTTGAAATACCAAAAAGGCTAGGCATGGTGGCACATGCCTTTAATCCCAGCACTTGGAGGCAGAGGCTGGCAGATCTCTGTGAGTTCAAAGTCAGTCTGATCTACAGAGTGAGTTCCAGGACAGTCAGTGCTGTTACACAGAAAAAAAACCCTGTCTGGAAAAACCTTTAAAAGGTTGGGGGGGGGGAGTCTGCGGTATATAAAACAGTGACAGAATGCTTGCCTAGTGTTGGGGGGGTGGTCTGAGTCCAAACCTAAGCACTGTATATATAAATAAGAGTTAAGTTGAAGATCGTAAATTCCATAATGTTTACACCAAATTAAAAATAACCATAGTTGCATATGGTAGTATACATCTGCAATCAGAGCACTTGGGAGGCTCGAAGGAGAATCATGGCCAGCCCGGGCTATATAGTGAGTTCCTAACTCAAAAGAATCAAAATCATAATCATTATTTCTGTGACAAACTGGGCTCTTCCCTTTTAACATAATTTTATTTTGTTATTTTGGCCTTACATGATGGAAGCTAGCTACTACGACATGAGCTCAGTTGGTGGTCAACACTGAGGTGACTTGGCACACACAATGCTGGGCCAGGACTCTAAGCCCAGCCACCCAAAGCCTGGGCCTGTCTCTAACAGATACTCTGGAACAGCTCACAGGTAACACAGCCTGGAGGAACCCAGTTTTGCATATCTCCATCCTTTGTTTTTATTTTGGCTTTTCTGGAGACAGGGTTTCTCTGTGTAGCCTTGGCTGTCCTAGAACTCACTCTATAGATCAGAATGGCCTTGAACTCAGAGATCTGCCTGCCTCTACCTCCCGAGTCCTGGGATTAAAAGTGTGTGCCCCTCTATACCTCCAGCCTTAATTCAGGGTCACCAAAAAATTATACTTCCCACACACTGACAGTGGGAAGAGAGGGGACTGGAGAGGTGACTCAGTAGTTAAAAGTACTTGCTGCTCTTAAGTGGAGGGGTGGTCTTAGGCCAGCCTGGTCTACAGAGCAAGTTCCAGGGCTCCACATACTTGCTGCTCTTGCAGAGGACCCAAGTTCAAATCCCAGAACTCACATGGTGGTTCAAACAATCATCTGCAACTCTAGTTCCAATGGTACCTGACCCCTCCTAACCTCTCTAGGCACACAGACATACATGTAGGCAAAACATTCATATACATTGGCATGTTCATTCTGCTCAAGCCTCCACTCAGACACAGTCCTCTTAATCCAGAACTGAAGTGGGTTTGGCATCAGCTCCAATACTCTCGGAAGATGCCTTCCACTTCCAGCAGACACTGGCAAGGAAGGGAGACATGGAGAACACTGAGCAGACACACAACAGTGTCCAGCCGCACTGCATCATTAAGTCTCTGTGTTAAATGTCATAGAACTTCATATAACTAAAAGGCAGGGGGAATGATGTGCCTGTCAAAAGGGAGCTCACAGCACACACACAGAAGCTCTAAAGATGTTATGTTCAAAAGAATCCAGCTGTTTGGGAAGCTATTCGCTGTGAGCTCCAGATATGCTCAATAATGGACCCCTTTCTCAGGGACACTCCCACTGCCCCTCCGGAAGCCCCAAGTGTGTCAGCTAGTCTCCAGGACCCTCCGGCTGGCACTTCCTAAAAGGACAGCTGCTGAGCCTGCTGCACAGAAAGAAAGAAAGGCTTAAAGAAAGGCTTCTTCTCTAAAGATCATCCTCACACAGGAAAGATGGTTCACACAGCCCAGACACCATCTGGCTATTCTATTTCTAGCAGAGGACCTAGTGTGTCTTCTAGTGTGTCTTCTAAGATGCTCCTGGCCAGCTCCAGTACTGCCCATGGAGCAAGGCATTGAGGGCTGCTCTGCCTCTTTGCCATATAACCTCCAACCCCCAGGTGGTACATGCTCTGGGCAAGAGAACTCTAGTAGCCCCACCCTCAGGAGGGTGGAAGGTTGGGGGGGAGTATCCCTGGAGGAATGGAGTGACAATTCTCGACAGCACCCTCACAGAGACTCCTGGCTAAGGGCCACTCTGCCCGGCGTGCCATAATCCCATCAAGTTGCCTGTCATGATGTTCTGGGGAGTCTAGAGGGAATGAAGCCTAGCAGCTAGTCAGTCAGGCTTAAAGGAGCCAGTGAGCAGGCCTGCAGACTCATCACTTCCTGCCCCTGAACTCAACTGACCTCATCAGCTGGTGGTGGGAAAAGGCCAGCCATGAACAGCCATCTGGCCCCTCGCTTTGGTACTGTGAATACAAATTACTCTTCTGTCTTCCCTTGTTACCATCAATACTAAGTTCTATGGTGTCCATCTCAAGAAGAAAACACCATGGTCCCCAGACATTACATCATTCCTCTGGGGCTGGGGGTGTTCCCCACACAACCCAGAGGCTCTAATTTACAGGCATGAGAACATCAAAACACCCATAATTTGCCCTGGCCACAACAGAGAACAGAACTCAGATCTGTTGATCCTAAGAGGAGTAAACCAACCTTGTGGCCACTGCAGACCAAATATCACTCAAATACCTCCCTGGAATATCTGAAAGCCACTTGGAGTGGCTGAAAGCTGTCTTGGAGTGGGTGGCCCAAAACCATGCATTGCTAAGCAGGTGAAGTAACTACAAATCGCATCAACTGGGCACTCGCTGCACAGACACAATCTCAATGAGAAAGTACTACGAATGTTTAAGGGTCTCCAATGCCCTAAAGAGGCCAAGAATTCCTGGAGTCCAAGGATCAGTTGTGCCTCAGCTTTTATTCCTGGGGACTGGCAGGGCTTTGGCACAGAGGAGGTGGGGGTGGGAATCACAATTCAGCAGAAGTCGTCCTCTTGAAACCTAGAAGTGTGCACTTTTTGAAGTCAGCCATGATTTAGATTATTCTCCTCCTAGATTCTATGTTAACAGACAGAAAAACAATTAAATACTTAATGGAGAGGGTTGGTTGTGTGTTCTGAATCTCAAGTCCTGAGTATCACTGGACTGACAACTCCCTGCCCTTTCTTTCAGTTTGTCATCATGCTAATTCTGGTCGCTTAAATATGCAGAGGTCTTAAGCGAAAGGTTCCTGGAATCTCCTTAAATAATTAAGTGCTGCTCTTTTTGTTCCTCCTAGTGAAGACTTGACAGCTGGAGCTAAAACAGCCACACTAAAGATGGGCAGTAGCTAAAGAAAACTAGTCTCAGTCAAGTAATCACAAATCAAATAAAAGAGCAAGCAAGGGCGCATGCCATGTGCAGAATGCACCCTCCAAAGTCACACTGAAAGCATTTGTGGATTTGCCAATGTCAGAAGGTAAGGGGAGGTATTATTCTACTTTTGTTTCTACTGCTGTGATAAAATACCCTCAGGGAGGGAGGGAGGGAGATGACTGGATGGATGGATGGATGGATGGATGGATGGATGGAGAGAGAGAAATAGGAAGGAAGGATAGATGGATAGATAGGTAGATCTGAGGGGCAACATCGAACCATTAACACTCCCACAGGACATCCTGAGCACCGGGAACTATGCTGAGAATATTACATACAGTCACTCCTTGACCCCGCAATGGAATCAGCTCCAGGAACTCCCCCTAGACACCCAAATCCTGCAGATGCTCAAATACCCTATATAAAATGACATAGTACCTGCATAAAGCCTCCTGTGGACTTTAACAATTATCTCTAGATTGCCCATAATACCTAATGCAATGTAGAAGCTACAAGCAGCTGTCATGCTGAGGTCTGGACACACTGAGTATAGGTGTGATTTAAAACACACGCACACACACTACCTTCCACACACCCAAGTTTGGTTAAAATATAAACACAGAATGTGCTAGCTACACAGAATGTGCTAGCTAGTTTTGTTAAACTTGTCACAAGCTAAAATCATCTGAGAAAAGAGAACCTCAATTAAGAAAATGCCTCCAGAGCCGGGCGGTGGTGGCGCACGCCTTTAATCCCAGCACTTGGGAGGCAGAGGCAGGCGGATCTTTGCGAGTTCGAGGCCAGCCTGGTCTACAAAGCGAGTCCAGGACAGCCAGAGCTGTTAAACAGAGAAACCCTGTCTCGAAAAACCAAAAAAAAAAAGAAAATGCCTCCATAAGATCAAGCTGTAGACAACCCTGTAAGGCATTTTTCTAATTAGTGATTGGTGGGGAAGGGCCCAGATCATTGTAGATGATGCTATTGCTGGGATACTAGGTTCTATAATAAAGCAGGCTGGGCAAGCCATGAGGAACAAGCCAGTAAGCAGCACTCCTCCGTGGCCTGTGCACTAGCTCCAGGTTCCCGCCCTGACTTCCTTTGGAGATGTGCTGATATGGAAGTGCTGGCCGAATAAGCCTTTCCCTTTCCAAGATGCTTTTGGTCATGGTGCTTCATCACAGCAACAGTCAGAACAGTCACCCCAACTAAGACACGGAACTTGAGGCTAGCGTCACCTTAACTCTAAAACCAACCTATGACGTGGGTGCCTTACGCTCTCTCCACTAACAGGAAACTGAGTCGCAGAGAGGCAGATTAAGTGATTCAGCCAATGACCACACATTGGGAAAGCATCAGGGGAGCCCATCTCCAAGCTCAGACAAGCTGAGGTGAGGGTGGGTGGGTGCTCATAATCATTGCACAAGCTGCCAGGCCTGCCACACTTCATAGTGGATGGGAAACTCTTCCGGGAGCCCAGGACTCTTCAGACAGGGTGCAGTGCCAATGCGATTAAACAGAATACAGAAGGAATGCATTGTCAGTAAGGCTACGTAATCCTCCTTGCAGGTTTTGCAAAGCAGATGCTTGCCTGGCCTCTTGGGAAGTTAATTTTTCTAATGAACACTAGGAAGGGAAAGGCAAGCCACTTTTGAGTGTCTACAATTAGTTCTTTTGGTTAAAAGCCGTCTGAGCACATACTTAAGGAGGCACAGATTGCTACTCAAGAAAGCAGGTGAGCCCCTGTTGTGTTCTAGATGGAAGGATCAGTGTGGCAAAGCTGTCAAAGTGCCGTGAACTGATGGACCCCATTCAGAAGGAGGGCCAGGCTAAGAATGGCAGCATTCCTACCCTCTTACCCAGTGACAAGCTAACAGCCATGAGTACGTGTGTAAGTGGAGAGGGAGAAATACAGGCCCTTTTTACTTCTCGTGGTTCCTTCATCCTGTTTGACTCCCAAGGTCACAGGAGGACCACAAGAGGGCACCAATTCAGCAATTCCCAACATGAGAGGTGTAAGAGGCCTCCTGTGACCACTCAGGGTTTCAGACAAATGTGCAGCTGTGTGCCCCTAGAATCCAGCGGGGCAGAGACCCAGGCTCTGCTTCCAGTCCACCGGCTCACACCTGTGCACGAGAGAGGCCTAGACTTTGGGCCACACCAAAGGAGCAGGAACCTATGGCAAAAGGGAAAGACAGAGACCAAAGTCGTCTTTAAACACAGGGGCTAGTTCCCACTTCACGCCACATGTTCTGTTGAGGGAGAGCTTATTTTCCCCAACCACTGAAAATAGCCAATACACTCGCACACATATGCATGCACACGCGAACACACACACACACACACACACACACCTACATGCCTTAATAAGATCAATGGGGAGTTTCTACCCACCCCCAAGCCTGAGATAAGGGTACATGTATAACCAGAGATGCAAAATTAGGAAACAACAATGTGGGTTTCTAATCTACCCTTGGCAATGCCCTACTTCCCTCAAGATCTGCTCCCTGAATCTCATTGGCAATGGGCCCTGCAGGGTTCCCTCAGAAAAGCTCCCTCGTGTGTACTGTCGGCCCACAGAACAGTGAGAAGCTTAAAGCTCTCCTCCTGCATCATTCATGCAAAAGAACCCCTTGGCAGACAATGAATGCAGCCCAGTTACACCAAAAGAGCAGCTAATGATCCGCTTTCATGTAAGAAAATTATCCTTTACCAAAGGTACTGAGAAAACCCAGCCGGTCCTCCCAAAACAAAGCTGGAACCTTGCTTACATTATACCACAAACAAAACTAACTCAGAAGAGCTAAATTACACAATACTTTGGGAAACATGGAGGCAAAACATTGTAACAGGGGTTTTGGAGTGGTGTGTAATATGATACCAAAAGTAAAATTAGGAAAGCTGGACTTCATGAAAATTGGAAAAGAGTACTATCAATAGAGTAAAAAAGAATCCCAAGGGGTGGGAGAAAATATGTGTATTTACATATTGGTTAGTGAATGCTGTCTTAAATAAAGATTTTCTACTACAAGAACCAAAAACCTGATTATAAAAAATGGGCAAAGTCGTGACCCAAAGTCAAGACGCAAATGGACAAAAGGTGTTCAACACTGATACCCGAGGGAAATGCAAATCAAGACCACAGGAAAAGTCTTTCGCAACAACAACCACTTTCAAGGGAAAAGAATGTTAGAAAGACATGGGGGGAAAGGAGTTTATAAAATGGTGCGACCATTTATAAAATGGCAGCCACTTTATAAATGGTATATAAACAAAATGTGGGCTCTCTACACAATGGAATGCAGCCTCCAAGGATAACGTGCTAAGCAAAATAAGGCAATCAAAAGCAACAGATACTATCTGCACATTTCTGTCCTTTTTGTTACTGTTTTTTCTTTTTCTGAGACAGGATTTCTCTATGTAGCCCAGATCCGCCTGCCTCTGCCTCCCGGGTGCTGGGATTAAAGACCACTGCCTGGCCAACATTTCTATCCTTTCACCAGCACCACCTGAGGCTCCTGGAAGCCTCCCACAGTGAAAGAGGACCAGGAGCTGAGGAGGAGAATGCCAGGGTTGATGACCTCAAATGGCTGTAGGCAGGAAGAAGACAGCTCTGAAAATGGGCCAGGCAGCTGGAACAGATAGATTGCGCAATGTTCGTAATGCACGAGGAGGATCATATTCTAGGAAATTCTCTGTGGTATCTGCTCATGAAGAAAGCAGAAGTGGAATTTTGTGATTACACCACAACTCATCCTTCAGAGATCAAATTTAATCTGCTCATTTAGACGAGAGCTAGTCTTCCAGTTGGTGAGCTGTTCAGAAAAGGCCTGGCTGGGGTCATGAATATCTGCTAGCCACGTGCTTGACAAGTAATTTTCAGGCTGGCATAAAGGACTACAAATGTCAAATGGCAAGCAGAAATGAACCCGCCCACATTCTGGTCCCTTATGTGGATACAAGCAGGACCACCCTCATGATGGTACAGAACCCAGATTTTGAGTCTGTGACTATGACATATTTTGTCCTATAAGAAAAGATGTGGAGCCGGGCGTGGTGGCACACGCCTTTAGTCCCAGCACTTGGGAGGCAGAGGCAGGTGGATCTCTGTGAGTTCAAGGCCAGCCTGGTCTACAAAGCGAGTCCAGGACAGCCAGAGCTGTGACACAGAGAAACCCTGTCTCAAAAAGCCAAAAAAAAAAAAAAAGAAAGAAAGAAAGAAAGAAAAGAAGAGATGTGGATTTTGTGGACTCACCCTGAAAAATGGCACCTGAAACTACAGTTGGCTGAGGGAGATCTCATCCTGTAATCTTTTCCTCGTTTTAGAACCAATTAACTCATTAACAAATGTTTTATTTTTAAAAGAGCCAACTGGTGTAGGACCTATTCCCATCTTTAAGTGGGACTCTTAAGGTGCTGGCTTTTCGGTCCAAGCTAGAAGCCCAGCACAGCTGAAAGCTCCAATGTGGCAATAAGTTTCCTCTCCTAAGTTAGAAGACATAGAAGGGGTACTTTTGCTTCCCTCCCCACTACATTCAGGCATCCAGTCCATTTCTCCTCCATGCCTTAGCTCCCTGCCAAACACATAAAAGACCTGTGCACACAGCCCAGTTCGGAAAGGATAAGTGGAGTCATGTGGGAGACAGGTTTACTAAGACAAAAGTAATACAGGGACTCTATCCTTTTGCATGGGAGTGGGGGCGGGGCAGGGGGAGGAGTGCTGACACACTGCACTGCAGCAATGAAACCATATGTGTGCCCATCTTCCTGGGAGGAAAGGCAAGAACACACGATGATGCTGGGAATGACTGTTTTCCCACTTTATTCCTGGTCTGCTCACCAAGCTCGCTGCAGCATCAGGGGCTCACAGCACAGTCACCACAGCAACAGTGAGCCTGGGAAACTTCTCAAATACTATCTATCAGCAGCTAGCACCAAAAAGTTCGTCCGGCTGCTAGGCTAGATTATAAACTGTTTGCCTTTTTAACCAATAAATTCCATTTCCACATTTTTGTTCTAAAGAAATAAGAGCAAGCCGGGCGGTGGTGGCGCACGCCTTTAATCCCAGCACTTGGGAGGCAGAGGCAGGCGGATCTTTGTGAGTTCGAGGCCAGCCTGGTCTACAAAGCGAGTCCAGGACAGCCAGAGATATTCAGAGAAACCCTGTCTCGAAAAACCAAAAAAAAAAAAAAAAGAAATAAGAGCAAACAAGCAAAATTTTGCAGAGCTGGAGAGGTGCCTCAGTGGTTCAGATCACTTGCTGCTCTTGCAGATAATAAGGTTAGGTTCCCAGCACCCACATGGCAGCTCACAAACATCTTTAACTCCAGTTCCTGGGAATATGACACCCTCTTCAGGCCTTCACAGGCATGAGGCACACACATGGTGCACATATATATATATATATATATATATATATATATATATATATATATATACACACATATATATACATATATATACATATATATACATATACATACACAGACAATTCACATAAAATAAAAAATTTGTATGTGTGTATGTATGTACACACATATATACACATATGTTGCTTATGAAAATGCCCAACATTGAATGAAAGCTAGCAGCACCCTCTGGTCACCAGCATCAGGAGCCACTAAATCTTGGTGCATGACAAATACAATGTACAGTAAGCTACCAAAAGCCATTTGCAAAGAATAGCTGCTGTGTGGGAAATGTTCAGAATACTTTATAAAACTATGCAATGAGCCTTCTTTATCATGAGTGTTATGTCAACATACTCAACCACAAGAACAATTTTGGTTTTTAAAATTAGAATCTAGTCCCAGGCTTGGGAAGGTGAGGCAGGAACATCCTCAGTTCAATTTCAGCCTGAGCTAAAAAAGGAGACACTGAATAAACATAGACAGGATCCATTCTAAACATGCACAGACTTTTTTCTTGTTACTTTCTGAACAGTTAAGTATAGCTGCTATTAACACTGTTAGGTATGTAAGTAATCTAGAGAAGATTTAAACTGCACAAGAAAGTATACACACCCTGAACTTCTTTAAAAGGCTATTTCAGCATCTTCAGAATTCAAAATCTGGGGGGGCTCTTGAAATTATATATATATATATATATATACACACACACACACACATGAATTAATGGGGGGCCTGAGGAGATGCTCATTGGTAAGGGGTTTGCCATGCAAGCATGGGATCCTAAAGGTGATCAGCAGCATATTTAAAAAAAATTGAGCATGGTGGCATGCACCTGTAACCTCAGAGCTGGGCGTGCATGCAGGATTGAGCTAAGCATGCAAGTAGGCTTAGCATCTGGCTCCAATGACATCTGCACTTACCCCACAGAAGCCCTTGGATTGAAAAGAATGTTCCCTTCTTTACACAATACTCTGCAGTCCCCAACTTACACACATGGCCACCAGAAAGTACCCCAGACAGTTGGATAAGGAACCTTTCTGGGCACTGTTGTGGGTAGAACCGAGGGCATTGCACACCCTAGACAAGCACTCCACGATGACTTACACCCCAGCTACAGCATCTCTTCAAATGCCCATCTAACTAACCCACACGGCTGATGGAACACAGAGATCCACCTAGCACAGCAGAGAAGACAACAATAATGAACACTAACTGATGTTGCCTGCAAATACACACATCCCGTGTTCCTCCGGTTTTTTGTTTGCTTGCTTGTTTTTGTATGCACTCACAGCAAAAGGCCAGCACGGCTTGTTTCCCAACACACAGCACAGCCTGTCACCCTCCACAGCCTCCTCTGCTCCCAACTCTTCCGCTGCCCTGTCCCTGTTCTATGTATGCTGAGAGATGAGCCCTCAAGTACTGAAATAATAACGATCTGGGTTCCTAGGCCTAAGGAGGTCAGAGCTCTCCAAGGGCATGATAATAGCTATTCAGGAACTTCTTTTGCATCGGCAGGCCCATATTTCCTATGCTCCCCTCCAGGATGGAGGCAGCTGAGGGCCAGGCAGTAAAAATGACCTCTGCAGAAGCAAGTACCTGATCAACTTTTCTGTACAGGAAAATTGCATTCTTTGTTCTCTATTTCCACATACAAACCTAATAGGCTTCTTTTCCAGATTTTAAAGGCTGCAAGAAAGGAGTCACACAACATCCAAATGCATGTCCATGTCCCAAGGAACAGTGAGGGTTCAAGTGTCCTATCAAGGCCACTCAAGTGATGACAAAGACTAGTGAACAGAAACCAGAGCCACCAGTTACTAGAGTCCCTGTCACCTGAGGGCATCAGAAACAGCCATCTGCCTGTGCCCCTAGTGGATCCTGGCCTTGGGCAAAACATTCCATTCTCTAACTATCCTTAAGAAAACAAGAGTCCCAGGCATGGTAGCACAGGCCTTTAATCCGGGTACAAGGCAGAGACAGGTGGATCTCTGAGTCTGACGCCAGCCTGGTCTACAGAGTGAGTTCCAGGACAGCCAGGGCTATTACACAGAGAAACCCTGTCTCATAAAAACAAAGAAACAAAAAGAAAGCGAGGTGCTAGGAAGACTTCCTGTCATTTCTGTGAAAGACCAAGTCTGTCAGAGTGTTGACCTTAGGGAGGACTACCTGGAGCCTGGGAAGATAGATGGGGTGGTGAAGCGCTTGTTGTACAGGAACAAAGACTAGCATTGGATCTCCAGAACCCATGGGAGAAGCCAAGACGGCAGCTTTGTAATTCCCATGTTGCACAAGAAGAAACAGGAGAATCCCTGTGGCTCAGTGGCTGGCTAGCAAAGCCAGACCAGTGAGCCCTAGGCCACCAAAAGACCATGTCTCAGAAAACAGTGCCTCAAGAGATACTCATGTTTGTCCTTTGGCCTTCACATGGACACACATACACATACATTCTGACCTCCAGTTTCCAGGCAGGGGTTCTACAACAAGAGGCCTCCAGTGTTCTATGTCCCTGATCCCCTTTGCAATCAGAAAGGCTGAGTCAGCCAACACTCACACCATGTGTGCTCTCTGCATACATGCAGTGTCCTGGCCCAGGTGCCTGGGAAAGGGCAGGTCTTCCACTCTTTGTCACGTTGCATGAAGACACACTCCAGACCAGAAGCAGGATTAATACCCAGAGTTTCATTGCTTGCAGCAAAATAATCAAAAGAACAGAAAGCAGAAATTAAGGGACTATGCAGCAGGGTGTAGTGGTGGACACCTGAAACTCCAGCACTTGGGAGGCCTCGTTGGACTTTGTAAAGCCAGGCTAGGCTAACGGAGCAAGACCCCATCTCAAAAGAATGAACATGTGAGAAAAGACATGTGAATAAAGGGACTGGTGCAAGCTAAAACAGGTGGCTAATGTTTTCAGTGAGGCATCTGGCAAGGGTTTCCACACATGGGACTTGCTTTTCAATAAGCTGTTTATTCAAGTGAGAATCATAAAAGAATCAAAATGTTGACGGCCTCCATGAGTGCCCCTTTGATCTCAAGGAGGGCCCAAGAATTATCATCTGACTAACAAACAATGATCAGATAACTAGCTAAAGTTATGAAAAGAGATAGTATGATTTTGCTGGAGGTGGGACAGTACAGTGAGAAAACAAAATGGCAGCAACAGCAAAACTAGACCTGACTTACACAAGCCCATGTTTGACTCAAGATGTGCCTTCTGAGTTTGGGCATGGTGGCTCACCTCCGATGACATGACTAGGTAGGGGGCCTCTGTCTTGTATAAGCATGTAATATAAACCAGAGCCAACTGTTTTACTTGTCTGACAAGTTACCACTATGGTCTGATGTTTGTCTCCCCACTTTACCTCCCAAATTCACTTGCTGAGACCTGATCCTCGATTCAATGGGAATACTCTGAGGAGCTCTGGAAAGTAATTAGGTCATGAGGGCTCCATTCTCGTGGATTCCACTGGTGACCTTATACAAGAGGGCAAAGGGGAGCCCTCCTGCCTTTCCACCGTGTGAGTACCCACAGAGCACTGTGTCCGATGCAATCAGCCCTCACCAGACACTGAATCTGCCAGTCCCAAAACTGTGAGCAACAGGCTTCTGTGTATAAATTGCCCATCCTAAGGCACTCTGCTATAAACATCCCAAACAGATAGAGACAGAGGCTTTATTTTCTTTTTCTTCAACAAAGAGCAGTTTTTAAACCCCTACTTACCCTCAGTACAATAGTAAGCATTTAAAAGTCTGAAACCCTGGTCCCTATGCTCTCACTGCCAATGGTCACAACCAACAGAAACCAAGGAGTGAAAAACAGTGAGCAGGTCTCAGCTAGCACTAGGAACGTACCCTGTATAAATGTACCCTCCTTATAGCATTGGCCCCACTTCTTCCTGGGGTCTGGACCTCAGGGATATATGAAAGGAATCTAAACCTGCATCCAGGGTGAACAATGAATACTGAAGGCCCTTACTCCAGGGGCCAGGCTGCTGCAGTGGACAGGCTAGGCAACGGGTTAGCAGTTCTCAAAGAAAAGGCTTCCTCCCCAGATGTGAGATGGGAAAGGACTTTCACTCTCAAACCTACGGATGCCGTGGACACAGTACTATTTGTATCTCAAATACATGGAAGGTTCAAGGATGCAAGGCCAAAGGGACAGAATGTCACTTCACTGGGAGCTGGAACATATAAAAAAAGTGCAGGAGACCAGAGAGGTTCAGTGAGGGCTGACCAAGTCAGATAACACCCATGGACAGAAAGCAAGCCTCTGCCAGAGGAAGGAGAGGAGGGCTGGAACAAAGGGGTTCCTTCTTCAGACATCCAGGAAATTCAGGAAAGCCACTGGTGTCACCTCTGTTCCCAGAGTGCAGGCAGCCTCCTCCACAGGAGAGGATGAGAGAATGAAAGAGTGGCATGACTTTGTAGCACCTGTTCCCAAAAGTTGAAAACAAGCATTAGAAAGGGTGATCCTTTTGGGTGGATTTTATGCAGCCCTCCACCTCTGTTAGAGACAACGCAATTCAGTTAACTTCCCTGTTCTTCAAAACTCACAGCTATTAAATATATTGTACAAACAGAGCAATTCCAGAGGATGTACCCAGCAGGGGCCATTCAAGAGCATGATAAATCTTCAACTTACAAATTTCACCCCTTGTATATGAGAAATGTTTACATGATCCCAGATACAAATTAAATATTTACTGTTCAATAATGAGATTTATTTTAAAACAAGCCTCTGGTTAATATATAATTTTTTTGACATTCATTGAAGATAAAAGCATGCTAATGAAGTACATGTAACTTGCTTGGTTTTGCACTAAGAATTAAGTCTTTACTGTCTACAGCAAAACCCAGGAAAATGATCTTGTAGTATCAGAATGTTATCTACCTGTATACTATTTCCCTACCTGTAAAGAGTGGCGCATGCCTTTAATCCCAGCACTCAAGAAGCAGAGGTAGGCGGATCTCTGTGTGTTCAAGGCTAGCCTGGTCTACAGAGTGAGTTCCAGGACAGCCAAGGTTACACAGAGAAACCTGTCTCGAAAAACCAAAAAAAAAAAAAAACCCACTTCAGAAACTATTGTGAACGCTCTCTGATTCTAAGTCATAAGACAAGGGTTTTTTGTTTTGTTTGTTTGGTTGGTTTTTTGTTTGTTTGTTTTTTGTATGAGATGATTAAGAAACTCAAGTCAAGCTCACACCTTTAATCCCAGCGGTCAGGAGGCAGACATAAGTGAGCTCTGTGAATTCAGCCTGGTTTACAGAGCGAGTTCCAGGACAGCCAGGGTTATTACACAGAGAAACCCTGTCTCAAAAAACAAACAAACAAAAAGTAAAGGAAAAAAAAAAAAAAGGAACTCAGTCAGCAAGCTAAATAGAAACTTTTCCCCCTAGACAGGGTTTCTCTGTGTAACAACCTGGCAGTCCTGGACTCCCTTTGTAGACCAGGTTGGACTTGAACTCACACATCTGCCTGCCTCTGCCTCCTGGGTGCTGGGATTAGAGGTGTGCGCCACCACGCTCAGACAAATAGCAACTTTTAAAATTAAGCATTTCGACACAACACAATCCAAGATATATTAATCTGACACTCACATGCTAAGTAAGGGATGTCAGGAAAATAGTAAATGTCTTTGTTGCCTACAAACCACTAAGTTCCTAGAAGATCAGGGAACGCTGTATGCTCAGTGAAAACACCACACAGCAATTTATAAGGCACAACTGTCTCTGATCAGTGCTGGCGTGTTTCGGGCAGCAGAGTAAAATGCTTGTGTTGTGTGTTTAGAACCGAAGCGGCTTTAAAATAACTGCCGAAAACACCTAGGATCCATCAAGTATCTGATTCTGAACTTTTAGTTACTGAGCAGCTCACAACTGTCCAACTCCAAGATCCAACACACCTTCACACAGACATACATGCAGGCAAAACACCAATGTACATAAAATAAAAATAAATTATTAAAAAAAAAAGAATTGTAACCTAGGAACTTCCAGATGGCTCAGGGATAAAGGTACCTGCTGCCAAGCCTGACAAACTTGTTCAATCCCTAGGATCTACATGGTAGGAGAACTGACTGCCACAAAGTTGTCTCCTGACCACCAAGCATTTCACACACACACACCCCACACTACACCACACCAATTTAATGTTTTTCTGAAACAAGCTGTGATCTATAGAATTTATGATTTATTCAGCCCCAATATTCTGGCTTAACTCAATAGTCCCTGCATGCCTTGTAAGGGTAATTATATAAAATAGCAGCAACTCCCTCAGGAATTACCACTGCCCTGCACTGAGCCAGAAGGTCCTGCCTCCTCGTCTGCCTTGCCTCATTGGTCTGCTCAGAATGGCCCCTGAGCAAGTCACTGTACACCTCCTTGGAAGGTAAAATTCCTATGGTACAGGTGATAAACCTGCCTCCTCCTCCAGGTGGGCCTGCCCTGGGCCGAGAGATGAACACCAGGCAGGAGTCAGTGCAAGAGACTTACAGGGTGGGATGTGAAGCAAGAGCTGTAAGCTCAGTAGATTTGCTGATGTGTCCAGACTGCTGCAAAGCCGGGACTGAGCCACTCTCTCTGGGGACAAGTTCCCAGGCCAAGCAGGACAGCTGGCTGCTTGCTTGTTCACCTGTCAGCAAACTGAGCTAATGTAAGCAAGGTTGCCACGGAGGCAGATGGGGAATCACAGCCACTCTGCCGGGCACTCAGGACATTACTAACACACCCCCCTTAATGGAGACATAGGGCTTGGAGGAAGAGCTGGGCAGACCACACATGAATCCTTGTTTCCATCCTTCGTTAGCCAGGCAACCCTGGGGAAACTGTTCAGCTTCTCAGAGCCTGTCCATTTGCTTTCTCCAATATACCAGAAAACCAGCCAGTGCCTCACGCCTCAGGACAGAGCACACAGGCAGTCCACTGTGTACGACTCGTAGTGGCTAGAGCGTGCCATCGGTGGTAATGGTTCTTCAAATCCCCACCTTACACAAGCCTAATGTACTCTAAGTAGTTTTTGAGGGGGGTCTGAAAGGATCACATATTTCTCAGTTCTGCTTCCATGCTCATCCCCAGACCTTCTCAGAGAGCCGGTTCTAGATACTTGGCCCTGAAAACTTGACAGCGGAAACTGCACATCGTTCACGCATTGTGCTACCAGCCCAAGGCTGTCAGACTGGCCCCAAACTCCAATTCCTGCAATGTTCTGCGAGTTAGCACACACTGCCTTCTGGGCTGTGCAGCTAGTTCGGTCTCCAGTGCCACCCTGCCCGTGCCTGGCCCCACCCTCTTCCTCTTGGATGACTCCTGCTCACTCGTCACCTCTGTGCCGTCTGCCTGCCTCCCTCCCCCACCTCCTCACCCCAGCACATCTGCTAGCAGCGTGGTACTTTACCTGCTTCTTGGCACTCAGCATCACAGAGCGCACTCATCCAGTTGTCTACTGCCTTGCTCATCTTTGCTTGCCAGGAAATGAGTCAAGTGTCCTTACACCTTAGCATGCCTGTCTTAAATTACTTTTCTTCTCACAGGTTGCAGAATTAGCTGGGTGGAGTCTCACCTGGAGGGCACCGCTCCCTTTATTCCACTTCTCATCTCTTTCAGCACAGACCTTCTTGGCTCCAGCATTAAATTCCCTGGTGCTCTTTTTTTTTTTTTTTCTCCTCAAACTGTACACTTTATATTTCTTTCTGCCCTGCTTGCTATTTTTCGTTGAGGATTTGCTAAGAGTGAACTACACAACAGAGTCAATATTAGGCTAAAGTGTGTTCTCTCTTCCCCCTCCCTGCCTCTGCCTCATGGTTGTTATCTCCTAGCTACTGCTCCAGTGCCATGCCTGCCTACCTACCTGCTGCCATGTTCCCCGCCATCCTCTGAAACTCTAATGATCCCCATTAAATGCTTTCTTCTATGGTGTCTCTTCTCAGGAGCAGAACAGTAACTAAGGTAGAGGTCGGTACTGGAGTACTGCTGTGACCATGACAGCTTGGAGGGCAGTGCTGCTGAGAGCCATGCGGACTACGGAGGCCCAGCTCACGGTTTTCAGGGTGGAACAATATTAGCAACTGGGCTAGAGACAATTCTCGTGATACGTTGGCAAAGAATGTGGCTGCTTCTTGCTTGTTTGCTCTCACTCTCACTGGCAAGTTCATCTATCCTGTTCCTGAGCCATCTCTTCACTGGTGTTAGAACACACTTCCCATGGGATTCCACGGTAGGCTGAAAATTGGCAGCTCTCTATGACTCCCCTGGGACTCCAGCAGCAGACTGAGTCTGCTGGGATAGCCAGTCTGGTGGACAACTATGGGGCCCTTGGCTTTTTTGTCACGAGACAGATATTGTTGGGACCCCAGTCTATAAGCCACTCTAATAATCCCTTATAATTTAATTAATATATAATACAATATACATAATGCATCTACCATTTCTGTCCCTCTAAAGAATGAATACACTGCCCAAGGAATGCCTCCATGAGCCAAAGACAACCTACTTTAGAAAGACATGTCTTCTCAGCCTTAGTTTTACCATACACTGAGGTGTGTGTGTGTGTGTGTATGTGTGTGTGGTTTTGAGAAAGGGTCTCATGTAGCTCAGACTAGCCTCTACATTATTATGTAGCCAAAGATGAAATCCTTAAAGCTCTGATCCCGTTGGGGTTTTAGTGTGCACCACCACACGGTTTTATGTGGTGCTAGAGACCCGAACCATAACTTTTTTCATGCCAGGCAAGCATGCTGGGAATGCAAGACTGAGGCAGGGGGGGGGGCCTCAAGTTTAAGACCAGTCCATGCTGTATAAACCCTTTCCCACTAAATAAAGGCTTAAATAAATAAATATTTTTTAAAACATTAAAGCTTACTCTTTGAAGTTTATTACAGTTTACTTAGAGGAACAAGCCTTAAGACAGCAAAATCATCTAACTCCACACTGAGCCTCTTCCCTAGCTGGTATTAAAAGGAGGGGTGAATGTTACCATTTCCTCACTCAGACTCGGGATCAGCTGAGGAAGCAGGTGTGAGAAATTGGGTAACTGTGAACCATGGGTGCTCTGAGCCCGAATGCTTTCCAGAGACCCTTAAATCATCTCTGCAGGTGGGGAGGCCGGAGCATATGGCATTGCTTTCCCAGAGTCAATGTGTTAGCAGAAGCTGAAGAGAACCCTGGAGCCTGTCGAGGGCCCCTACTTAACACATGCCCTTAATTTTCTGACTCTGGACGCTTGTCCCAGTTAACATGCACAGCTGCCAGAGGGATGACGTCCACTCTGGGAGTGTGTTCAAAGTTAATTATCGACTAAAGCATTCGAGCTTCCACTAAGCCCACAGCCAGAGAGCTGGGAAGGTTAACAGTGAACTCACTCCTGGCAAAGTGAACATATGCAGTTTGTCATGATCCTGTGTCACAGACCCAAAATATTGACTAAAATCATCTCGTCTCTCTTCCTTACAAGACACACCCCTGCCAACTGCAGCATAAATACACAGGAACGCCAACTAGGAACTCATGACTCACAACTGGCTGGAAGCTGTGCAGCACAGCGCCTAACTCCTGTAAGGTCATGAGCTTTCTCCCCAACGACAGGCTAAGACCAAATGGGGTGGGGTACTCAGCTGTAGTCTGGAACTCAGAAGACTGAGGCAGGAAGATCTCAAATATAAAAGTAGCCCATGTTTTATAAACTATGTGCAGTGGTTGGAATGAGCATGGTCCCCATAAGTTCATATATCTGAATGCTTGGTCTGCAGTCGGTGGAACTGTTTGGGAAAGATTGGGAGGCATGGCCTTGTTGGAGGAGGTAGCTGACCTAGGGGCATCATTCCCAGTTGGTGCTCACTCACAGGTTGCCCTGCCTCACCCCATGGCTGTCTCAAGATATAAGCTCTCAGCACCATTCCTGCCTGCTGCCACGGTCTCCACTTTGATGGTCATGGACCATACTACCAGCTGGCACCAGGAGCCCCCAATTTCTTTTAACAGTTGCCTTGGTCATGGTGCTTTGACACAGCAGTAGAATGTAACTAGAATACTATGTCTCAATAAATAAATAATTGAAATGTAAATTTAAATCACTACATTGAAGCCCATTACAAGTACCTTAGAGAAAGCTAGGCATAGTGGCACACACCTTTAATCCCAGCACTGAGCAGCAGAGGCAGGTGGATTTCTCTGAGTTAGTCTACACTGTAAGTTTCAGGCCAGCCAGGTCTATGGTGACACCCTGTCTCAAAACAAACAAAAAAGCCAGGCATGGTAGTGCATGCCTTTAATCCCAGCACTTGGGAGGCAGAGGCAGGCTAAGTTTGAGGCCAGCTTGGCCTCAGAGCAAGTTCCAGGATAGCCAGACTGCACAGAAAAATCCTGACTCAAAAAAACCGAAACTGGCCGGGCGGTGGTGGCGCACGCCTTTAATCCCAGCACTTGGGAGGCAGAGGCAGGCAGATCTTTGCGAGTTCGAGGCCAGCCTGGTCTACAAAGCGAGTCCAGGACAGCCAGAGCTGTTAAACAGAGAAACCCTGTCTCGAAAAACCAAAAAAAAAAAAAAAACCGAAACTCAAAAAAAATTTAACTATTTACATAGCATTTCTATTATACTTATAATATTTAAGTAACCGAAGAGATTTTAAAAGTATATGGTATATGGAAGGCTCTGTAAGATGCTCAGTGGGCCAAAGGCACTTGTCACACTGAGCCTGAAGACCTGAATTCGGTTCCCAGGATCCACATTGTACAAGCAGAGAACTGACTGACTCCTACAAGCTGTCCTCTGACCTCTACACAAATACATACATGACAAATAAAATGTCATGTTTTTGAATGTTAACTAGTATATAGTAGAATATGCATAGGTTATTTGCAAATAGTATGCCACTTTATTTAAGGGACTATACCATCCTTCAAGTTTGGTTTTACATATATACATTTATTTATTAGATTATATGAAATGCTGCACTAGAATATAATAATCATGTTACTGTGTAGAGTTTTTCATGGTTTTATGTTTTAATGTCCATTTTCACATTTTATTCTCCTAACACCAGAATGTCAGAAACATTTCAAAGATGATCAAAAACCAGAGATTGCAACTAGAGGTAGAGTACTGTCTAGCATGCTCAGGCTCCTAGGTTTAATTCCCCAGCAACACCTCAACACACACACAGAGAGACACAGACACAGACACACACACACAGACACAGACACACAGATACACACAGACAGAGACACAGACACACACACACACAGAGACACAGACACACACACACACACAGAGACACAGACACAGACACACACACACACAGACA
>CAJQZJ010005154.1:2070152-2101082 GCA_907164525.1 Lophiomys imhausi | reverse complement strand
GAAACCCTGTCTCGAAAAACCAAAAAAAAAAAAAAAAAAGAATTGCTGTGGTCATGGTGTTTCTTCACAGCAACAAGCATTGACTAAGACACCTTGAGACAGGGTTTCTGGGTTGGTAAGGCTAACGTCCAATTCTTAAGCCTCCTTAAAACTTAGAATGGATGGCCCACACATTATTTGTTTTTTGTAATTACAAAAGTGATCTTTTTCAAAAAAAGTAGTTTCATTTATTTACTTATTTATCTATATTTGGGTGCCATATAATGTACATGGAGGTCAGAGAACAACTTTTGGGATTCAACTTTCCTTCTACCATGTGGGTCCCAAGAATCAAACTCAGGGTGTCAGGCCTGGTAGCAAGTATCTTTGCCAAAGCACCTCACCCACACACACATCCTGGGGCAGCAGTAGAAAATAAAAATACTCGATTAAATGCCAGGTGTCAGCTCTTCCTATGACATCAGACTCACAGGGGGACAGAAGCAGGCATGGCATCACCCTGACCAAGAATCCCTTCCATGTCATGAGCTATACAATCCAAACTGGTCTCTCTGGTTTTATTCACACTCCCCTTACTTCTTGGACTACAAAGTGAGTGTGTACTCACATGATGCACACACGCACTAATCCCAAACCCAAGTTGGTGTCCAAGGTCCTTGTCCCTAAGGAAGCAATACTCTGTTAGCCCTAATCAAAACACAGATCTTAGCAGCACCAGGGAAGGTGGGGTGCAATGCCTGTCCCAGGAAATGTACACTCAAAATTCCACACGCAGCTTCAGGAGATAAGCAGCCCTTTCTAAAGATCACCCTTCCCCACTAATCTAACTCTGCCCTACAGAGAAACCATCTACCATCTAGGAGGGAAGCACAGAGCCAGCCTCCTCCCTGAGGCGCTCTGGTTTAGAGACACTTTGCCCAAAGGTGAGAGCTGAATACTGCAGCTGGAAGGTTAGGGGGCTTCCGAGGGGTGGGATCTACAGTTGGCAGTGGTGTTTTGTTCTCAGAAGAGAGTTAAGGTAGTTCTCACAAGGCTTGGTTAGTGCCTGTAAGATCGTGTGGTTATAGAGGGTAAGTCTGGCATCTCTCCCATTCTCTGGTTTCCTGTCTCTGACACAGGTGTCCACCATGGCATCATCAGCCAGGAGGCCCTTAGTAGTAACCAAACTGACGAAGTCACTCAACCTTGAACTTCCAGCCTCAGCACATCAAGGTAAACAAGCCCCTTTTCTTGGTATGTTACCTAGCCTGGGGTATTTTGTTATGACAATAGGAAACAGACCAACACAGTCAGTAACATGGACATTCAGATTTCCAGAGGGGATATCCTGGGCATTCTGAACATTAACTCTCCTCATAGGCATGCCACTTTGTCAGAATCAACAGAGCAAGCATGACAGCAGATGCCCGTTGCAGCATTCCCTGCTACAAGATTGCTGAGACCAAAATGCTTCCCAAACTTCAAGGAAACTGACATTTAGTTCATGTAAAACAAGCTGGGATCCAGCTGATTGTTGCATAGTCAAGATAATGTCATATCTCAAGGGACATGACTGCCGAAAATGTAACTGCCAAGGAGAATAACTTTTTTCTACAAATGTACTAATCTACCTGGGCAGGCTGGCATATGCCTGATCTCCCAGCAAAAGACTGAAGCAGGAGTTTAAGACCAAACTGGGCAACATTACCACCACCCCACCCCACCACCACCCCCACTTAAAAAACAAAACAAAGGCCTGGTTTGGTGGTACACGTCCTTAATGCCGGCACTCAGGAGGCAGAGGCAGTGGGATCTCTGTAAATTCAAGGCCAGGTAGAATGCTTGCCTAGCAATGCTGAAGCCATGGGTTTGATCCTAGCAGTATATATGGGGCTGTGGTGGCACACATCTGTAATCCTGGCACTCGAACTATTTAGCAGGGCCTATCTAAAACAGAAAAATTAAGTACTGCATCTGTGCAGAAATGTGTGTCTATGGCTGAAATGAAAGATTCTAATGAGCAAAGTCTCTGAGGAGTTCTGTCTTAGTTCCCCCTCTGGACTTCCTATAGAATATTTCCTCTTGCAGTCGGGCGGTGGTGGCTCACGCCTTTAATCCCAGCACTTGGGAGGCAGAGGCAGGTGGATCTTTGCAAGTTCGAGGCCAGCCTGGTCTACAAAGCAAGTCCAGGACAGCCAGAGCTGTTAAACAGAGAAACCCTGTCTCGAAAAACCAAAAAATATTTCCTCTTTGCTGACCAAATTGTGTGAGAATTTCTGCCACCAGCAACCAGCCAGCTCCCCATTTCAACTCCACTTTCATGGAACCAACCTGGAGGCAGAATCGCATCAGTAGTTTAAGGATTCAGTCCCAAGTCTCACTTGCCCCATCTCAGATGCTCAAGTCAAGCCCCAATTTATGTACGGCCCATGCTTCTGACCCAGGGACTATAAAATGGGGGTTCCTGATTCCCCACTTTGATAGGATTAATGCGTTAGGAAGACACACACCCGGGGACACTCTCCTATGCTCACTGCTACAGACCATTTGAACAGTCAGAAAAGATGCATGGTGTATTGGAGGAGGTTTGGAGCATCCATAAGTGCCTCCCTCCGGCATCTCTACCCAGCAGCCAGCCTGAGCCTTGCCTTTCTGGATTTTTTCTGAGCTTCACTTATAGGCATGATAGATTAACAGCACTGGTCATGATGACCAGCTCAACTCTTACCTCCTTTCCCCTCCCTGATGTCACAAGATAGGGAAGATCATGAAGAATCTGTCTCATCAACAGATTAGTTCATTTTGTTCTTTGTTTTATTTACTGTGTTTGTTTGTTTGTTTATATTTTATTTTATTTATTTTGCTTTTTCAAGTAAGGTGGTGTAGACCTTGTAGACCAGGCTGGCCTCAAACTCATAGCCTCTGCCTCCCAAGTGCTGGGATTAAAGGCATGCCCAGCCTATTTATTTATTTTTGCTTGTTTTTTTTATTTGTTGTTGTTGGTTTTTGTTTTTTAGGTTTTTTGAGACAGGGTTTCTCTGTGTATCCTTGACTGTCCAGGACTCACTTTGTAGACCAGGCTGGTCTTGAACTCACAGAGATCCACCTGCCTCTGCCTCTCCAGTGCTGGGATTAAAGGTTTGTGCCACCACACCCAGCCAGATTAATTTCTTAATGGGTTCAAATTTGATAAGCTATTGGGACCATAATACAGAAGGTTTGGGCTTGGGATATAGCTCAGAATATTTTGTACTCCAAGCCCTGGTTCCATCTCAAGCATCCCATGAACTGTGGTATGGTGGTACACTCCCATAACTGAGTATAGCAGTGCACACCCAATACTCAAGACAAGAAAAAGCAATATTATTCTTCAGCTATATAGTGAGTTCTAAGTCAAACTGGGACACATGAGACTATCTCAAATCATCCTAACCTCCCACGTAAACTGGTGGGTTCATTTAGGAAGATCACAACTTCACAGTCATGGCTGGCTACATCGTAATTTCAAGGCCTGCTGGGATATATGAGATCCTATGTAGGAAGAAGGAAAATTAAAAAAAAAAAAAAAAACTTAGGAAGTGGGTAAAAGGTAAGTAGGTTAGGGCATTGTCCCTGACCATCCCCTCCACTTCCTGGCCACCACAAACCATGCAGCACTTCTATAAAAAAAAAAAAAAAAAAAAAAAAAAATTATGTTGGGTGCCATTTGTAGAAATAATTAAATTGTTTAACAGTATTTATATTATATTTAATTGACTCAGCAGCTAATCCTTAACCATCCATTATAAATGAGCACACAGGACACCACCACGTGGATTTTAACAAGCCTTGGCCTAAATTGAGCAATCTTGGCCCATCTAAGCTAGCTCTTAATTCTACTACCCAAATATGACCCCGTATATACATACGTCCCCTTGGACTGCCATTTTCCACGATATGCCAATGTTCCTGGCCACGTAGAATGAGGTTCTTTTCTCTAACCCATGGTGTGTGCCTTCTTCCAGCTTCTGGCTGGAATTCCTTCTTCCTGCTGCTGGCTGGAATGTCTTCTCTGTCTAAAGTGCAGGCTTCTCAGGAAGTCCCACCTTTCTCTGTCTTTGCCCAATCTCAGGCCTCAGCATTTTATTTAACCAATCAGAGTCAACATAAGTAACAGCAAAAAGGACCAATTAACATTTAGAATGGTTATAACTACCCCAACACACTTCACCACCAAGCATTCTCTCCCTTGATTCTATTGCCTTGCCACAGACTCCTGTGGCCATGGTCTGAAACTGTAAGCCAAAATAAAAGTCTTTTCTCCTTCAAGTTCATGGTCACAGGGTGACACTGATGGACACAAGGCTCTGACAGGAAGCAGGACAGGAGGGTGTGGCCAAAGACCAAGTACTAAGACAAAAGATCACCTGATCTTTCTACACACTAGGAGCTCTGAACTGAGCACACACCCCTTCTTAAAATGCCCGCTTCCTAGTGCTACAGGCTTCTATTTTTGCATTGTGGTATCTCCTGCTCATTCTGAACCTAGTGTCGCCTATGAGGGGGCTCAGTTCCCACACACTGCACTGCCTCTGGCAAGTTTGTGCTGGGCTTCCCCAGAGCAGAGTAGTTTTCTACCCTGAAGTTGGCTGGACAGGCTTCGGAGCAGCACCACCATTCACTGGCTCTGGGACTCAGGTTGGTTACTGAACTCTGTGAAAACGGATTATAGTAACCCACCTCTGAGGGCTTTACTAGATGTTATACCTAGACAGGCACAATAAGGGCTCTGGAAATACACACAATTATAAGTAGAGCATGCTCAAAGGAAAGGGACAATAAAGAAGAGACATTAGGAACTTCTAGGTAGTGTTAGTGGTAGAGGGAAGATTAAGACAGAGTGGCAAGTGAACTTCAGCGCACTCTGAAGTGCTTTTACAAGAGCACGTGATACTTCAGATTAAGAAGAAACAAGGGGGACCCGAGAGATGATGCAGTGGGTAAAGGCCCTTGCTGCCAAGCCTGACTTGAGTTTCCTCTCCAGGACCCACGTGGTAGAAGAGGAGAACCTGCTCCTCCAAGTTATCGTCTGAACTCCACATTCATGCTCTGGCATGTACTACAATGCCTGGCGTGCGTGCGTGTATTTAAATAAAGTTTATTAAGAGAGAGAAAACAAACCCAATGACAGGAATAGGCCAGGGAAAGGATGTTCTTCCTAATAAAGTCAAGGGCTGTGCCATACCTCAAAAGCCCTGCACGCCAACAACTTCCTGAAACTGGAACATCTGTCCAAGTGCTCAACAGAAAAGAACTATGGTTTCTGCAAGTAGACTCTTGGTCCGTTTAAAGCTGGCTTTTCCAAGAACTGGCATGTGAGCCTAACTTCTCAGATCTCAAATTCTAAAGTTAGAATGGGGGTGGGGGGTCAGACAGACTCCAAACAAGACAAGGAGTGAAACCTGAATGAATATACTCTTCTCAAGTGGCTGAGCACCTGCTACATTGTACAGAGACATTGGAGCGGTGTCCTTAAAACTTCCTCCTGGGAAGATAAGCAGTACAGAGAAAAGAACACCTAGGACGGGAATCCCAATTCAGACTTAAGTGAGTGGCAGATTCAGGCAAGGGAAGAGGATAGCCTAAGAGGAATTTAAGAGACGAATAAAAGTGCCCAGATGGGCGAGAAGGAGACAGAAGGTTGAGCAGTGCTGAACTCACAGGTGGAGGTGAGCTGAGCACTGGACCGTGGAAGTGGTTAGCAATTAGAGTGGGAAAGGATAGGTGTGGTGTGTGCAAAGACACAGACAGCCAATTATGTTTTAGCGGGAAGGAAATGCCTAGGGCAAGAGTGGAGACACAGAGCTACAAAGAATTCCTTGGGGTTGATGGGCAGGATCAGAGCTGGACTTGTTTAAAGATCACTCCAGCGGCCATGTGGAGAATGTTCTGGAGGTGGTCCAGGCTGCTGGCTGGGAAATCAGCCATTGCAGAGTCATGCTGTCCGGAAATGATGGAAGCAGGGATAAGATTCCAAGAGAGATTCACAAGTGGAACTGATGGGGGTCAGTGGCCTAGATGGCTGTGGAGGGAAGTGACAACAAAGTGTCTCTCCTGTGAATGTGCAGCTGGGACAGCAGGTCTGTGGTAGAGAGCGGCCGAGGGGTTAGCAGGATCCCAGCTCCCACGCACTGAATAGAAATGCTGGGTGTCAGCTGGATAAATGAGAGAGGACTTGGAACAAGTAGTAACTGTCCAGACAATCGCTAACAAATGAGAGTACTGACTCTAGATGGGGAGAAAAGCAGTGAGCCAAGGAGCTTCTGAGGCAGGACCCATGCCCAGGCAGAAAGAATACAGAGGCATCTGAGGACAATGAGAAGCAAAAAGCCAGCTGAGAGAGAGAGAGAGAGAGAGAGAGAGAGAGAGAGAGTGTGCACCAGGAGACTAGTGATTCTCAACCTGTGGGTCGTGACCCCTTTGGGAAGGTAGTGCAACTATTTCACAGGGGTAGCATACCAGATATCCTGCTTATCCGATATCTACATTATTATAATAGTAACAGCAATAATACTTTAATGGTTGGGGGGGGGGTGTCACCAAAACATGAGGGACTGTGGAAAAGGCTCACAGCACCAGGAAGGCTGAGAACCACTGCAGCAGGCATATCCCAAGGGAAAGAAACAGCACAGTCACTCGATACAGAAAGGTGAGCCTGGGAACCAGTGGCTTCAGCTGACCCAGAGACTGGGTGATTATATGCGAATCCAGCAAGAAAAGCTTCCCCACAACCCATAACAGGCCCCTGCTCCTCTTGACGCTGGCTCTACCTCTCATGTGGCGCTCTTACCCGAACTCAGCACTCCCTCAACAACCACTGTCTCCGTGCAAGAGGCTGAGAACACAGGACATGAACCTGCATCCCAACATTCTGATATCTCAAAAATCACAGGGACAAGCAGTCAACCAGGACGCAAGACCAAAGCTCCAGGAAACTACTTAAGGAGTACAGTTTAATCCGCCTCAACAGATGTTTAACTAAGCACCTACCCAGCGGCCAGGTATTATGGCAGATGCTGGATTAGCATGGCTGAGTTAGAGGAGCCAGGCATGGAGGATCCTTGTGGTCAGGGGCTTTCCCTCAGGCACTGCTGTGCCCTAACACCTTGGAGACCCCTCAACACACGGTCAACATCTGAATCATATTTATCAAATAAAGAGCATTTGGCTGAGGAAGAAAGCCCCCCTCTCCCTTCAGGATTATGAAGGGGTGAAAACTTCAGGGGGTCATTGTGTTTTCTGATGTTTATAACATTGCCTTGCAATACATTCCAAGGCACAGACCTCATGATACCCAAACTGTGCTAGGATTACAAGTGTGCACTACTACACATGGGTCACAACATAGTAAGCACATAGAGACTTTATACTCTTCCTTTAAAAAAACAAATAGTAAGCTGGCCATGGTGCACTGGGGGAGAGAGGCAGATGGATCTGAGTTCGAGGTCAGCCTGGTCTACCCAGTGAGTTCCAGGACAGCTGGAGCTACATAGTGAGACACTGTCTCAAAAATACTTTTTTCATTCTTATGTGTATATATAAGTCTTCTACCTGCATCTGAATGCACTATATGTGAGCCTGATGTCCCTGGAGACCAGGAGGGGTGCTAGAGTTCCTGGGACTGGAGTTACAAATGGTTGTTAGACATCATGTGTGTGCTGGGAACTGAATGTGGGTCTCCTAGTGCTATTAACTTTTTTCATATCTTTGTCTTTCATACACACACACACACACACACACACACACACACACACACACACATAATGTGGTAGTGAACAGGACATGGATGAGAGGGGAATCCCAAAGGACTGATGAAAGGCTTGGCCAGTACTTAACATGGGTGGGTTCAGTTAGTGGTAATTTAGATTTAGTAAACCTGTAAATCAGTATACTATGTTGTGCTGTTTTTAATTAAAGTAATCTAAAAAGGTAACATAAAACTTTGTCTTCCGGGCTGGAGAGATGGCTCAGCGGTTAAGAGCACTGGCTGCTCTTCCAGAGGTCATGAGTTCAATTCCCAGCAACCACATGGTGGCTCACAACCATCCATAATGAAATCTGGTCCCCTCTTCTGGCCTGCAGATATACCTGCAGACAGAACACTGTATACATAATAAATAAATATTAAAAAAAAAAAAAAAACTTTGTCTTCCCCTAACTACCCATTTCAGTCCAGGTTGCTTGGAGCAGTGAGGCAGCTTGGTGGGTGAAAGCATTTGCCACAAAAGCCTGATTACTTGACTATGATGCTTGGAACTCACATGAAGGGACAGAAGCAATTCCACAAAGTCCTTCTTTGAACTCTCTATGCAAGCACCCACACTAACATAAGGAAATGGTCACAATTCTAAATCTTAAATTGATTAAAAGATTTTTAAAAGATCATCTGGGTCATGATGGCACATGCCTGTAATCCTAACACTCTGGAGAAAGAGGCAGGAGGGTTATTGGTTGGAAGTTGACCCGGACTACATTAACACTTTACATCAACAAAATAAAAACAACTAACTCAAATTTTAAAAGATCCACTGAAGGCGACATACTATTACTTGTTATTATATTAATATCTCTATCCACCTTCCAACTCACCTAATCCCTGCCTCACAAAGCTAGGAGCATTTTTACTCCTCATCTGAAAGCATTTTTTTTCAACAAGCCTGAGGGTTCTCCATCCTAACTGGACACAGAGACACCCTAAAGCTTTGATCCTATTACAATGGAAGACCTCAAATCTCACACTGCCCCAATGAACGCAATCCGCCTGGAAGGCCTGGTGGAGTTCTTCTCAGACAATGTGTGTGAAACACAAGCCTGCGAAAGGTCAACCGAGCTTCAGTGAGTCCTGGAAAGTCAGGCAGGGAAAGTGTTCGTGTCTCCCTCATTCAAATAGCGTCTACTGTTCCATAATGTTCTGCTCTCAAATGTTTGCTGCCTTCCCCACAAAAGAATTATAGAGAAATGCAGCCAGTGGCGAATCAAAGTACCATGTCTGACCTCCAGAGGACAATCAATAAGCCATGAGAGATATGGCAAGGCTCCAGAACCAATCTCCTCCCCAAAAATGGGACTTCTGGAGAAATTCCAAAGGCCCCTCAGACAACTAATGCATCACACAAAAGAAGCATAAGGTCGATCCTGAGACAGGCCGGTCACACAGCTTCTGTGTTCTATGGCTCCCAACACACCTGTTAGCAGGGATGGACTGGTGAGCCTCACGGATGCAGCCCCAGTTCCAGTCCTGAGTTCTGCGTCCTAGTCAGAACTACTCATTACCAACACTGTCAACTTTATCTACCTGTTCATTTGTTTGTTTGTTTAGGAGGAGGGTTGCTGAGACAGGGTCTCCATTATATAGTCCTGGGTATCCTAATTCACTAGGTAGACCAGGCTGGCCCAAACTCAGAGACCTGCCTGCTTCCTTCTGCCTCCCTAATGCTGGGATTAATGGTGGGTTCCATTATGCTAGGCTGAAACTGATAATCTTCTGAGTTTAGTGTGCTTCTGGGAAACCAGGCATGCACTTCACCAAATCAGAGAGGCTTTCAAAACACACTTCACAAAGCTGTGTGTCATTTCGCATGGTCTACGTTGGATGATCACTGTACTTTCAGGACAAATGAAATATAATTATATGTACTATAACTTCTGTTAAGATCCTAGACACTGCTATTTAGAATGTCCTTTTTTTTGATGAAAGGAACACAAAGCCTATGTAAACTGCCAAGCGAGTATGGTGTTTTCCATCCTATCAGATTGGTGATAGTGGGGTATGAGGGCTCAGTGGTTAAGAATGTTACTGCAGATGACTTGGGTTTCATCCCCAGAACCTACACAACTTCAGGCAATCTGACACCCTCTTCAGACATCTCTGTGCCCCAGTACAACATGGTCCCTATACATACATTCAGCATGCTCTCATCCATGCGCGCATACATATACATACACACAAAATAAGTAAATTAAAAAGATTTGTCTGGGGGAGGGGGGAAGGACCTACCAGGTTCACTACTGTGTAACTGCTTAGCCGTGCCTAATTGCAATCCTCCCGTTGAGGCCCTGCAAGCTTACCAGACCAACTGGGCAAAGAAGTATTCTTAAGCCATTCACCCAACAGATAAGCATGTCCTACTTTTCGGGCACAGTGGCCATGACAGCCATGAGGAGACACTCAAGGAAGTTAAAGAAGTGAGAGCTGGCCTTAAAGAGTCAACTGTTGAGACTATTAGAACTGAGATAACCGAGTTATTTCCTCCCGCCTAGAGACAATACATCCTGGAGAAACAGTCAACAGAAAGGAGCCATTTACAGCCCCTTATGGACCTTTGTGTGGACTTTTCCTTTAAAAGAAAAATTGATTGTAGCTGGGTGTAGCAGCACAAGATTTTAATCTCAACACTCACTCCACAGTCAGAGGCAGGAGGATCCCTGCTTTCAAGGTCAGCCAGGACCATGTAGAGACCTGCCTCAAAAAAAAAATTGTGGTGGGGTGCGTGTAAGTGTGTAGGTGTGTGTGGGTATGTATCTGTGGAAGTTAGCAGTTGAAGAAGAGTAACTTCTATCACCCTTGACCTGTTTTAGTCAAGGTCTCCCACAGAACCTGAAGCCGTCTTAGCTAGGCTAGTTAGTGTGTAGCAAGTACCCAGGATCTGCCCCTATCCACCCCCAAGTACTAGGGTTACAGGCACAGGCAGTCCCTCCCACTTTTACAGAGGCTCAAGGAGGAAGGGGTTTCTGGCAAGGATAAGTAAGCAGTACATCATCTCATTAAGGAGACAAGCAGTCCTCTGGTCGCATCAGCATGTCTTCATGTGAACTGCATTTCCTGTGAGGCAAGGTGATGGACAGACTCATCTTAAGAGACAATAGTGATGTTTCAGTCTTTGGAGCAGATCGGAATGTCTCTACCCAAAGACAAAGGTATCTCATTCTTTTGATCAGGAGGGCTAAGGAGGGGCAGGTGCAGTGTTCCTTTCCAGTATTAGCACAGAAACTAGGGGAAGATCCTCCTCCGAGCAGGAGGGAAGGGCCCATCTTCAATGGCCTGCCAGGCTATTACTCCCTATCTAGCTACCTAACAGTTCCAATGCCGTTACAAAACCAAGGCCTGCCTTTCCTGAGCTTGAATCAAACCAAAGGAATGGTGTAAAATAGTTGCTGATGTTATACAGAGCTGACTAACAGAACCCTTTCCATGTAGAGGCGTTTCCAGTTTTCTCCCTTAACACTGTGGCATGTTTCTCTAAATCCTAGCACTTGGGAAGTTAGAGGTGGCTGGGAACATTAGGACTTGAAGACAAACCTTAGCCACAAACAGAGTTCAAGGTCGGCCTGGGGAACATAATACCCTCTCAGAAGACAGAGAGAGGAACAGCCAGCAAAATGGTTCAGTGGGTAAAGTATAATAATCTAAATTCCCTCGGAATGACATGGTAAAAGGAAAGAACCTACTCACAAGTTTCCTTCTGACCGCCCCCCCAACACACACACAAACACATAATTATCATACAAGTTTAAATAAAACATGGCAGGCTGGAGAGATTGCTCAGCGGTTAAGAGCACTGGCTGTTCTTCCAAAGGACCCGGGTTCAAATCTCAGCACCCACATGGCAGTTCAAAACTGTCTGTAATGGTGGGGCATAGTGGTGCAAGCCTTTAATCCCAGCACTCAGGAGGCAGAGGCAGGTGGATCTCTGTGAGTTCAAGGCCAGCCTGGTCTACAGAGTGAGTTCCAGGATAGCTAGAACTACACAGAGAAACCCTGTCTCAAAAAAAAAAAAAAAAAAAAAACAATAAAATAAAGATAATTCTAAATGGCTGGAGAGATGGCTCAGCGGTTAAGAGCACCACTGGCTGTTCTTCCAAAGGACCTGGGTTCAAATCCCAGCACCCATATGACAGTTCACAGCTGTCTCTAATTGCCAGGCATGGTGACACACCCCTTTAATCCCAGCACTCGGGAGGCAGAAGCAGGCTGATCTCTGTGAGTTCAAGGCCAACTTAGCCTACAAAGTGAGTCCAGGACAGCAAAGGATATACAGAGAAACCCTGTCTTGAAAAAAGAAAGAAGGAAGGAAGGAAGAAAGAAAGAAGTGGATCTCGTGAGTTTGACGCCAACCTGGTCCACAGAGTGAGTTCCAGGACAGCCAAGGCTACACAGATAAATCCTGTCTGGAACCCCCCCCCATCCCCCACACCCTAAAAAAGGACTTTCTTTTACTTGAACTTTTCAAACTAGAGGATTTTTGTTTGTTTTTTTGAGACAGGGTTTCTCTGTGTAACTATGGCTATCCTGGACTCACTTTGTAGACCAGGCTGGCCTGAACTCACAGAGATCCACCTGCCTCTGCCTCCCGAGTACTGGGATTAAAGGCATGTGCCACCATGCCTGGCTATTTGAGCTTTTAAAGAGTTAATATGGCAGTCATTATTCCAAAACCTGAATAGTTTCAAATATTCAACTTCTAAACAAATGTTACCAAGTCACCCAAGAATCAGAGTATCAAACATGATTTAGGTTGAGGATGTAGAGAGCTTTTGTAGTATGCACCAAGCTCTGGGTTCTATCCCCAGCACCACATTTAACAGAGTGTGGGGACACATGCCTGTAAGGCCAGCACTGGGGAGATAGGGGGGGGATCACAAGTTCAAGGTCACCCTCAGACACATAGCAAGTTCTGTCTCCGCCAGCCTGGTGAGCCTCTATCTCAGCATGGGAGATGGCTCGGCAGGCAGAGACCATTATTGGAAGACCTCCAGACTTAAATTCAATCCCCAGATCCCAGATGGTGGAAGGTGAAAACCAACTCCCAACCAAGTGTGTAGGCCTCTACACCTACACACGTGCCATGCCATGCACACACCTGTCCTCACTCAGCATATGCACATATCTGCATACACAGAATAAATTACAATAAAATAAAATAATTTCCTCAGTTTCATCTGTCATTTGGACATTTTTAAAGGACTTTTTTAAAGTGTGTGTGTGTGTACAAAGTATGTGGGCATACATGTGCTACAGCATACATGTAAAGGTCAGAGATTGATACCTTTTGGGAGTCAGTTCTCTTCTGCCTTGGGGGATCCAGAACCCAAACTCGGGCTATCAAGCTGCTTTACCCATTGAGCTATCTCACAGTGCCAAAGACACATTTCAATCACAAATATTTTAAGAGCCGAAGGCTCTCTACCACTAAAGAAATGTTTCTAAATGTTTCACCATTTCCATCCTTTCATAATTCATATTCTGCTATTTCATAAAAACGATGGGTTACACTTATAATGTACATATGTATGTGATTTAAATGATTAAATTAGATGATCTAATGATAAAAATGATTCAATGAGCAAGAAAAGTATAGTGTACTATAAGTTTACCCTCAAACATTTTTATTGACTTAAGAAATTGAGGGCTAGCCGTGCGTTGGTGGCACACGCCTTTAGTCCCAGCACTCGGGAGGCAGAGGTAGGCGGATCTCTGTGAGTTCGAGGCCAGCCTGGTCTACAAAGTGAGTCCAGGACAGCCAGGCTGTTACACAGAGAAGCCCTAACTTGAAAAAAAAAAAAAAAGAAAAAGAAAAAGAATGAAAGAAATTGAGGGCTGCTGGGCATGACGGCACACGCCTTTAATCCCCCAGTACTTGAGACAGAGGCAGGTGGATCTCTGTGAGTTCAAGGCCAGCCAAATCTACAGAGCAAGTTCCAGGACAGCCAGGGCTGTTACACAGAGAAACCCTGTTTTGAAAAACCAAATAAATAAACACAGATGCCCTAAAAGACCTTGAACAGTTTCAACTTCACCATCACAGAACCCACCAGCAAAAAAGTTCTACCTCACATTTTCAGTGGAATTCCCAAACGCAAGCTGTCTGCATCACAGAAGCTAATAAAAGCTCAACTCTGAGGAGAGCTAGTGGGAGTCAGTTCTCTCCTTCTACCATGTCTGTACACTCCCAGGCTACCAACACGTAATAAATAAAACATGTTTCTTTTAAAATTCAAAGCAAGATTCTATAAAGATATTACATTAAGCCCAAGACCTAAGGAAACCCTATACACGACATGATCTCGGGGGTGAGCCTCAGAAAGGACACTTCAGAGACACTCGGAGAATAAGGGAAGGGCCCCCCTAGGAAAGGCAACAGGGGAGAGATGCTGCTGGAGGCTTGCTGCTGCTTCTCACCACAATGTGCCACACTGAAGTGAACAGAAGACTGTGAGGAGGCACAGGCAGGCAATAGGGAGGACCGCCTTGGATGAGAAAAAGCGCAGCACACCTTAGTTAAGTGGCCGGAAAGGAGCATGAGATGGCAGAGGGGCACCAGGCGCCAGAGCACCACCCCTCAAGTTCAAGGCAGCCATTTGGGGTGGTAGGAAATGCCTGCTTAACAACAAAGCCCACACACACCCTGGGTCCCGAAAGCACTCGTTGAAAAGTATATGGGATAAGCCACCCCCAGAGAAGGGGAGCAGCTGAGGTTCCTTCCAGGAAGGGGGGCAGAAGCCAGGATGCAGGGCCCCAGGCGTTCCGAGGCAGTCCAAAAGCAGATGCTGACTCACAGTAAAGCTGAGCCGAGGTATCAGCCCACACCTCAGTGGAGACCGCTTGTCCTGTATTACTCACAGCCCAGCCTCCCTAAAAATACCTTCGAGGGGTGGTCACTGCTTGCAGAAAAGCTCAAATGAGGCAGATTCAGAAAAGTTAGGTCGGAGTCCCACCTCTGTCCTAAGGCAAACTTCCACTGTCTCTTCTGAAGTCTCCTGCCCTAAACACCTATAAATTGAAATAATCTGATTCTTTCATGTTAAAGCCTCATGATGAGAAAATAGAATGGGCTGTTTATAAGCAAGGGGGTGGAGGGGAACCTTCTCTCCAGTGTCCTTATACATAATATTTCAGGTGGGGCATGGTGACGCGTGCCTGTAATCCCAGCATCTGGGAGGCAAAAGCAAGAGGATCTTGAGTTCAAGGCCAGCCTGATCTACAGAGCAAGTTCCAGGACAGCCACTGATACACAGAGAAACCCTGTCTTGAAAAACAAACCAAAGAAATCTATCTTGTCCCCCTTCAAATACCTCAAAAATAATAGCATTTCAATACTTCTTAAGGGAACAAACTCTGGAGGAAACATGAGTCTATAGCCAAGCATGGTACAGGGCTAAATGCAGTAGGTATGACGGAACCAGAAGGAACTGGGTGACAAGTTCACTTGTGGGAACAGTTAACGGCCGTACCAAAAGCCACTGTAGACAGCACCATGAACACTGCCACCAGTAAAAGCAGTACATTTAGACATGTGCAAAATACACAGCCCAGGACCACAGCTGAGGGCCACTGAGACTAGCACTCTCGTTTGAGTTTTTGACCTGCACACTGGACGGTGCGTGGACAGACATCAAGGTCTGTGAAAATGGGAGTGATAGCAAGAGCTAACACAAGGAAGACCACTTGAGATGGTGTGACAAGGAGCAGATCCATAGACTGCTTTTATTGGTCAAGGACAAGAGCAAAAATCAAAAGGAGGGAGGGAGCCATACCTACGGAGATAAATGTATATAGACACAAGTGGGCTGGTGGGGCTTGTTGGTTTTGTTTCTGCCTCCCTTCCAATGTTATTTCTTGTTATCATCTGAACCTATTGTTTAGGTGGTAGTAAGTAGATAAGAAAAACTTTCTGACCTAACCACCATGTACAGTGGCTTCATGTTTTGGGGTTTAGGAAATCAAACTCAGGACCGTATGCATACTAGGCAAGAGTTCTATCATGGAGTCAGTCTATCTACATTCCCGGTGCTTTTTTTGTTTGTTTGTTCTTTTGTTTTTTAGGAGACAGGGCATCACTATGTATCCCTGGCTGACTTGGAACTCACTATGTAGACCAGGCTGACCTCCAACTCACAGATCCACCTGCCTTTCCCAAGTGCTGAGACTAATGTTGTGTGTGAAGCACCTCACCCAGCTTACTGAAGTGTTGGAATGTTTGCAGAGGCCAGAAGTTGGTATCAGATCCTCTAGAACTGGGGTGCTAAGAATCAAACCCCAGTTCTTTTGAAAGAGCAGCCAGTGTTCTTAACTGCTAAGCAATTTCTCCAGCTCCACCACCACCACCACCAATAGGATACTTTAAAATGACCTAACAATAATTTTGCCTTGTCTGCCAAGTAAAGTTTAAATTTATTTCTTTGTTTTTCGAGACAGGGTTTCTCTGTGTAACAGCCCTGGCTGTCCTGGAACTCGATTTGTAGACCAAGCTGGCCTCGAACTCAGAGATCTGCCTGCGGCTGCCTCCCAACTGCTGGGATTAAAGGTATGCACCACCACCACCTGGCAAGTTTAAATTTCTTCTTTTTTTTTTTTAAATAATTTATCTTTATTTATGTACATTGGTGTTTTAATTGCATGTATGTCTGTGTGAAGGTGTCAGATCCCTTGGAACAGGAATTATAGACAGTTATGTGTTACCATGGGAATTGAACCTGGGTCCTCTGGAAGATACAGTGCTCTAACTGCTGAGCCATCCATCCAGCACCAAGTTTAAATTTAATTCATCTTAATCTATAAAATAAATCTCAGTGCTGGGTCTAAAGGTGTGCGCCACCACCACCTGCCTTCAATCACTATTTCTGCCTTCTACAACCAAAATAATTTAGTCTTAGATAATTTATGCTCTGGGCAGCCACAATATTGAGACAAGGAGAATCCCATAGGAAAGGGGCTCCAACAGATGGTTTTTTTCTTCAGGAGAGACTAGGGAAAAAATAGGGGTCCTCGGTGCAGGGTTGCATTTAGTTCCTCCATTCGCTCTGAGTTAAGTAGCTGTGTGTCCTAGTACTCCTTCCCTATCTCCACACAACACAGTCCCTGTCCTGTGACAGCAGGAAGATTTGCTATAGCTTCATGTCTTAGCACTTTTTTTTGTTTGGTTGGATTGGTTTGGTTTTTCAAGACAAGGTTTCTCTGTATAGCCCTGGCTATCCTGGACTCACTTTGTAGACCAGGCTTGGCCTGGAACTCTGAGATCTACCTGCCTCTGCCTCCCGAGTGCTGGGACTAAAGGCGTGTGCCACCAAGCCTGGCCTATGTCTTAGCTCTTAAAGCCAGCAGCAGAGACTGGGCAGCAACGCTCCAGTCCCCGCACAACCACCAACTATGTCATCTGAACATTATTAGCTCAGCCTCATTTTTCTCATCTTCACGTGAGGTCGATGTACATGCAAGCTCCTGAGTTATACCACCACCACCCCAAAACGTAAATCTTTTTTTTTTTTTTTGGTTTTTCGAGACAGGGTTTCTCTGTGTAACAGCTCTGGCTGTCCTGGACTCGCTTTGTAGACCAGGCTGGCCTCGAACTCGCAAAGATCCGCCTGCCTCTGCCTCCCAAGTGCTGGGATTAAAGGCGTGCGCCACCACCGCCCGGCTTCCAAAACGTAAATCTTAAAACAGGTAACTAGGGGCTGGGGAGATGGCTCAGAGGTTAAGAGTACTGGCTGCTCTTCCAGAGGTCCTGAGTTCAATTCCTAGTAACCACATGGTAGCTCACAGCCATCTATAATGAAATCTGATGCCCTCTTCTGACATGTAGGGGTTCATGCACATAGAGCTCTCATATATGTAAAAATAAATAAATCTTTAATTAAAAAAAAAAAAAAAACAGGTAACTAGACTGTTGACTTCTGGAGGCTCTGAGGTTTCTTGTAAACTACCTTTTTTTGGTTTTTTGAGACAGGGTTTCTCTGTGTAATAACCCTGGCTGTCCTGGACTTGCTTTGTAGATTAGGCTGGCCTCGAACTCGAACACACAGAGATCCACCTGCCTCTGCCTCCCAAGTGCTGGGATTAAAGGCTTGTGCCGGGCTGGAGAGATGGCTCAGCGGTTAAGAGCACTGGCTGCTCTTTCAGAGGTCATGAGTTCAATTCCCAGCAATCACATGGTGGCTCACAACCATCCATAATGAAATCTGGTGGCCCTCTTCTGGCCTGCAGATATACCTGCAGACAGAACACTGTATACATAATAAATAAATCTTTAAAAAAAAAAAAAGGCTTGTGCCACCTCACCCAACCCAAACTACCTTTTCTGAACCCCTTTGTCTTTTTCCAAATTCCTTTAGCAAGAAGGTAGGGTATCAACCTGCCTTCCTTTGACTCCCAAAGAAGATTCAGTTTGTTCATGCTGAGTTCAAAAACAAAAAAAGGAAGGAAGTTAGAAAGAAAGAAACTTTCAATTCTTTAGTGGAAACACACTAAGGACTGGAATAATAAAATTATGATACAATTACATCAAAGTGACTACAATATTTTTAAAGTCCAATGTTCTTGTAAATTCTGAGACAGCATTTTGTTAAGTTGCCCAGGCTAGCCTCACACTCCATCTGGAGACACAAGCAGCTGGACTTTTAAAAAAAATAAATGAGCCGGGCGGTGGTAGCGCACGCCTTTAATCCCAGCACTTGGGAGGCAGAGGCAGGCGGATCTTTGTGAGTTCGAGGCCAGCCTGGTCTACAAAGCGAGTCCAGGACAGCCAGAGATATTCAGAGAAACCCTGTCTCAAAAAAACCAAAAAAATAAATAAATAAATAAATAAATGCGCACAGCCTGGTGTGGCAGCCCACACCTTTAATCCCAGTACTAAAGAGGCAGAGGCAGGGGGATCTCCGGCAGTGAGGCCAACCTAGCCAACCTACATAACAAGTTCCAAGCCAGCCAGGAGACTGTATTACAAGAAATAAACACACCATTCTTTAACCATCACAAGCCATTATATGCCCCAAATGTACATTTTGAAAACTGCATAAAGAAAGAGACCCTTCTTCGTTGGGAGTTCTCTTAGCTACCTCCTCGATAACAAGGTCAGCAGAGAACTGGCTACTCCCATGCTGGCTAACCGCCCCTGCCATCCCAGCTATCTAGGCAACCCTTAAAACCCGTTAAGTATCAACTGAGAATGCAAATGAGTAAGCCACAGAATAAGGACGGTTTTCACCTTGTCGGTGTGTCAGTTTTCGGCCTCTGCGGTGACTAAATTATTCAGGTGATTACCAAGGTCATTTTGTTTCTAAATGTTCCACTCATCTGCAAGTTTAAAGTCTCTTCTCCAATAAGAGGATCGGACTTTAGGCTAACATATTACCCCAACTTCACTCCAGACATTGCTCTGGGAATACAGCCACGAACTAGAAAAGGCCCCTCTACAACAGGAATACTGGGAAGAGAGCAGTGCGACAAAGGTAATTCCAAAAAGAGTGATAGGAAGTCCTGATAGGATTGGCATCCTGGTTTTGCTTTGCATTCCTAGACGCACTGGTGAAAAACATTTTTTTAAACTTAGCATGTTAAAAGGCAAAGATTTAAAAAAAAAAAACCTAAGTTCAGAGCATTGAAGAGTCCTAGCCATGGAAGCTAAAGACGAGGTGAACTTCTTCAACACTGGAGTTCTACAGCACAAAAACGCTGAGTTTGGGTTGCTGGGCTAAAGCACTCCAGACCTGGAGGGAAAATACGTAAAATCAAAATGGAGGAGGGGCCAAGGAGAAATGGGCTGGAAGCAAAAACCTCGTGGCGCGTGGCGCGCGTCTCATGGCGCCGTCCAGTCTTCCTGCTCTGAGCTCGGGGCGCACCATCCCGCCTCACCAGCGGCCGCACGCGGTGCCCCACTCCTTCAGGCACCCCTCTTTGAGCCCGAGGGCCCACTGAACTTGGAGGCTGTTGAACGGCAGGCGAGGGGGAGTAGTAAAGGAAGAACCATCTGGGAGGAGGCTCCACCCTTCTCCACCTGCAGAAAAGACCCGAGGTCTGCCAAGACGCCTCTCGCTGCCTTGCAGGGGAAACAAACAAAAAACAAAGAGGCTCCCCAGAAAGTCAGCCTCGGTAGCCCCTTCCCTGGGAACGAAGGAGCGAGCGACCCGGACGCCGAAGGGCACGGAGCCACCACAACTTTCTCACTGAGAAAGATGCCGTTTTCTCTTCCAACCCTAGAAGATAGCAGCCCGTGCTGTCCTTCCATCCGCGACGGCATCCACCGGGCTTCGGCTCTCTCCCGGAAAGCCCTGCAACCCCTAGGTGGGCTCTCGGCAACCGGCGCACCGCCTGGAGCATCCCGGCCGCTCTCGCAGCCCAGGGGCTTGGGCGGCCGACCAGGGCCAGGCCAGGCGGAGGAGGGCACCGGGGCTCGGAGGGAAGCCCCGAAAGCCCTGTCCCCAGACCCGACTTGCAAAACAATAAGCATCCGCTTCCCGCCCGCCCCTCCCCCCACGGGACCCTGACCACGAGTCCCAGCCGCCGCGGGCAACTGGCTAGGCAGCGCACCATCCCTGCGGGGGGTTGGGAGGAACCGGCACCCGGAGGGGGGGGGACCCTCTGAAATCCCGGTCCCCAGCAGGTCACCCACGCCGCGCCCCGAGCCTGCGCGGGGCAGCTGGCGGCGCCTGAGCGCGGCGGCCAGGAGCGAGGATCGCGCGGGCCACGCGGTGGCAGGCTGCAACTGACACGGCCCGCGCACGCCGGCCACATGCGCGGGCAGGGCGCGCGGACACCCTTACCTTGCCGCTGGCCGTGCCCCCGCTCACGCCGATCAGGAAGGGTTCGCCGCCGTTGGGCTGCTGGTGGTTCTGCAGGGTCTGTTCGCTGTCCCCGGCCATGACGCGCCGCCCCTCCTCTCGCAGCCCGGTGCGAACCGACGCACGCTCCCCGCCCGCCACCAGGCTCGCTCTGCTCCTTGCAGCCGCCGGTGGCTGCCGCCGAGGTCGAGGCCGGGAGGGCCGCGGCGAGAGCCCGGGCGGGGGTTGGGAGGGAAGGCGGAGACGGCTCTCCCGGAGGTGCGGAGAGCTCTCCTGTGCCCGTGGCGGCCCGTGGGGTTTACATCCCAGGCAGAGGTCAGCGTGATGAGGCTGCTCCAATCCGGGCCGGCTGCGAGCTGCTATTCGCCAGGAGTCTGGCCCCAGCCTCCGCCCCGCCCGGGCCCCGCCGCCGCCCGAGGTCTCTGGGAAAGGTGTGAGCGCCACTCCCCTCCCCACCCGCCGGATTAACCCTTTCTCGGACGGAGCCAGAGAGAAGAAACTGGCTTAGGTCAGCGTTTTTAAGGTGCCACTCTGCGTCCTGTTTCAAAAGAGATCAAAAGCGAGAAGAGGCTGCTAAGCCGATCAGAGAATGGAGGAAATGCCCCAGGTTTGAGACGCAAAACTGGAAAAGGCTGGGAAGATGGAGATGTAGCAAAGTCAACAATGCCTGGACCCTTTATCCACACTGAAACTTGGGTTTTCAGAGACTCCCTTCCCACCTCCTATATGCCAAAATAGTGTGTCAGCCGCTTGACTTTAGACATTTCCTGTCTTGGAAACCCCCAAGTGCCATTTTCTTTAGAAGATCTGTCCTCGTGTGACTCCCTAAAGGAAGGGTGACTAGAGGATGGTTTCCCCCTCCCTGGAAAATCAGTGCCCTTCCAACCACAGAAGGAGATCCTAGATCCCCAATACTGACATCCCCCCCACACACACACCTCGTGAAGCTGGGATTAAGGAAAATAGAAACAAAACAATACCATTTCGATTAATTGAGGACTTTACCTGACCTAGTTTATTAGAGGGAGGCAATGTGTCACTTGGTTAGGAAGACAGTACCAAATAGAGACTAGGGAAGAGTCTTCACTTCTGGAGCCAGATTTCCTCATTAAGGTCCATAAGCAAGTCCACTGTTCCTCAGTGTTCCCATCTATTAAATGGGAATAATGGTGCTTACACGCTAGGACTTTTGTTGAGCTTAAATGAATTATATGAATTAATACCTGAATATTACTTGTAGAGCCTGTATTGGAGCTTGAAAAGACTCCTAAAGGATTGAACCAGAAAGGGCTGTTTTGCTGGGCACACCTTAAAGATAGGACTCGAATTTTTGCATCTCTGAACTCTGAGCTTTTTCAATAAACAGACAGGGCCCTAAAAGGGGCCTTAAGAGGCTGGAGAAACGACTCAGCAGTTAAGAGTACTGGCTGCTCATCCAGAGGTACCCGGGTCCAATTCCCAGCACTCACATGTCAGCTCACAACTGTAACTTCTGCAGAGGATCTGATGCCCACTTCTCCCCCTTGCCAGCACCAGGAACACCCGGTTCGCAGACTTACACACAGGCAAAACACCTCTATTCAAAAAAATAATTTTTAAGATTTTTTGGTTTCTGATTTTTTTCTTGGTTTGTTTGGTTGGTTTTTGTTTTTTCAAGACAGGGTTTCTCTGCATAGCCCTAGCTGTCCTGGAACTTGCTCCGTAGACCAGGATGGCCTCCAAATCACAGTCATCCCTCTGCCTCTGCCTCCGGAGAGTGCTGGGATTAAAGTCAAGGCATGTGCCACCATGCCTGGCTTAACAGTGTTCTCAAAACTAATATTTACAAGAAAATGTGTTAGAGTTAAGCTTTAATTTTTTTTCTTTTTAAAACTTAAAAGACTGTAGCCAGGTGGTGATGGCACACGCCTTTAATCCCAGCACTCTCGGGAGGCAGAGGCAGGAGGATCTCTGTGAGTTGGAAGCCATCCTGATCTACGGAGCAAGTTCCAGGACAGCCAGGGCTACACAGAGTAACCCTGTCTCGAAAAACCAAAAAAAAAAAACAGGAAGAAGGAAAAAAACAAAAAACAAACAAAAAAAAGCACAAGTAGTCTGTTTTGTTCTTTTGAGATAGAATCTTAGGTAACTCAGGCTGACCCTGTACTCCCGACATGACTGAGGATGACTTTCCAGATCCGACAGTTTCCACCTCCCAAATGGTAGGATTACGGACATACATCAACCACCATCTCTAGCTTACAAATGTTCTTTTCTAAACTATTCTATGTCACCATCAACACCAAACTCAGATGTTCTCAGTCTCAAGATGAGACTGGTTGCCTGATGTCCACAGGAGGCATCTGGGAGAGGCTGGCTGGACCTGGTCCCATCAAACTGCCAAGGCAATGTGAGTGGGTTGACCTCTCCCAAAAGTCTATTCTCTGCAAAGGAAACATAAGTCTTCAATGATTTGCAGAACTCTATTTATAGCCCAGTGTGAGCCTGCTGGAATTTGGAGTTTAATGAGTCCACAGATTAACATGGGGATAGTAGCTAGCTAGCTAGCTAAGAAGAAAAGAAAAAAAGGCCACATGAACTGGGCATGGTGGCACATGCCTTTAATCCCAGCACTCGGGAGGCAGAGGCAGGTGGATCTCTGTGAGTTTGAGGCCAGCCTGGTCTACAGAGTGAGTCCAGGACAGCTAAGAATACAGAGAAACCCTGTCTTCAAAAACAAAAAAAAAAAAAGGCCACATGATGCTGGGTGTGGTGGTGCACACCTTTAATTCTAGCACTCAGGAGGCAGAGGCAGGTGGATCTCTGAGTTCAAGGCCAACCCAGTCTACTAAGTGAATCCAGGACAGCCAGGGATACACAGAGAAATCCTGTCTCGGAGGGAAAAATACCTAGGCTGGATACAGTAGAAAATACCTTTAAACTCAGCATTTGGTAGGCAGAGAGAGGCAAGGAGGTAGACAGAGGTAGGACATCTGTGAGTCCGAGGCCAGGATGGTCTTCATTGTGAGCTCTAGGCCAGCCAAGGCTATACAAAAAGCCCTCTGTCTCAAAGGCAAGCAAGCAAAACCACCAAAAAACAAAGTACTGCAACAAAATATACCTTCCACCTAGAGTCCACCATTAACATCATACTAACCCTGCTGTGTCATGTAACTAGCCCGGTGCCATCCTCTACCAGTGAAGATATGGTGCCCATCCTCTACCAGTGAAGATACGGTGCCCATCCTCTACCAGTGAAGATACTTGTTTGAGAACCTATTTGTTACTTTTAGTTGGCCTACTCTGAACTGACATTTCTTGCCTTTTTTCCCTTTTAATTACTACATCCCAGTACTTAGAACAGGGGCTGGGATATAGTAGGGCTTTAGTGAATGTTCTTTGGATGACTGAAGGAGACAACACATCTCATTTCTGTATTCCCAGACCACCCGAGGAGAATAACAAGCAAATAGGATGCATTTGATGTGTGGCTGTTGAATGAATAAATGAGGATAAGGTAAAAGGTATCAACAAATACACATTTTTTTTCCTTTAATCAGTTTGAAAGATAATGTGAGGCTAGAGAGTAAAGAGTACCCTCTACTCTTCCCGAGGACCAGGGTTCAATTCCCAGTACCCACGTGGTAGCTCACAACTATAACTACACTTCCAGGGGATCCAACACCCTCACAAAGACATATATACAAGCAAAACACCAATGCACATAAAAATTATTTTTTAAAATGTCCCTGTGGGGCTGGAGAGATGGCTTAGCCATTAAAGACTAGGCTCACAACCAAAAATATAAATGTCCCTGTGATTGTAATTGTGTTGTTACTACCTTTTAAGGGAGTGGGGGCTGGAGAGATAGCTCAGAGGTGAAGAGCACTGGTTGTTCTTCCAAAGGACCCAAGTTCAAACCCCAGCACCCACATGGCAGTTTGAAATTATAATGGCTAGGCGTGATGGTGCATGCCTTTAGTCTCAGCACTTGGGAGGCAGAGGCAGGTGGATCTCTGTGATTTCAAGGCCACCCTCATCTACAAAGGGAGTTCCAGGACAGCCAGGAATACACAGAGAAACCCTGTCTTGAAACCCCCCCCCCCCAAAAAAAGAAACTGTGTAGCTCTCACTGTCCCTGAACTTACCTTGTAGACCAGACAGGCCTTGAACTCACAGAGATCCTTCTGCCTCTGCCCCTCAAATGCTGGGATTAGGGGATTTCACCAACACACTCAGCTACTAATTTTACTTTTGAAATTGTTTTCCTGGCTGTTAAATTTTCAACATAGTTTATCCCCACCAAAAATTTGTACTGATATTTGATTCCCTATGTAACAGTATCAAAACTTCTTGGGACTTTTAAAAAGGGATAGGAATAAGGTCACAAGAGCTCCACTCTCACAGTGGGATCGATGTAGTTTTCCCAGGGTGGTTTGGTTATCAGTAGTGTGGTCCTTGGCTCTCTATTGCTTCCTCTCTTACAGATTGCTCTTCTGCAGTGTCTGCAAATCACTCACCACACCCTGTCCGTGCTATGCCATCTTCCATATTGTAATGAAAAGTAAAATTGGTCCCTCACCAGGATCCTGTAGATGACAGGGCTGTGCTTGGAGGCTCTCCTGTTTTCCACTGCTTTCTTTAGAATTACACAGTAACTTTCTACAGCTAGTCCCGGTGTGCCCATTACCTAGCTGAGCTTACTTTAGTAACTGAGCTAACCCAACGCATTCCTCTGTACCTTTCTCAGTACCATGAATAGTATTTGACCTCTGTAAGTGAGTTAATATCCCCAAAAATGCTCTGAAAATGTTGAACACTTTCTATATAAAGATAAGGCCTGGATAGCAGAGGATGCCAGCTGCACAAGCCGAAGTCTGTTTTCACTTTCCCTCTTTGTTTTCCCTTCCCTGTCCTTAGGGCTGGCTTCCCTACACAGAAGTCGTCCTTTGTTTAAAGCGTTAAGAATACTCCCAGCATGGTGACCTTAACAAGGACTTAAGTGCCTTGCTCTGCACTGAGCAAAGCAAGCTGCCTCTGCTACTCTCTGTGCTGTGTCATCCTCACCCATAGCCAGAGATGCTCACATAGGTGTCTATGCTGCAGTGACACTGCAGACCTGAAATTAAGTGACTTCAATCTGATCCTCTGCCCCTTGTACTAAGGGAAACATATATATATATATGTTTATATATGTATATATATATATATATGAGTTCCAGCAGATTTTTTTAATGTGTTTTTCTTGTTATCTATCATTCTTTGTTTCCTTTATACAGATTCAGTCTGCTCAAGTCCTGGCTGGGTTAGGGTTGGGAATGAAGTCAGCATGAGTATGCAGCTCCAGCTGTAGCCAGAAGAGTCCTGAGACATTTGCTGTAGACAGTCCTTTGCCTGCCTGCCCCCTCTCGAGAAGCACCAGCACCCCTCCTTCTGAGAAGCCAACTGAATTGTTCTCCCTGCAGGTGCTTCACAAACAATGGCCAATTCTCCATTTGCCTATTCATCCCCCACCAGAAGAGTAGACACTACCACGGTTCAGCACCATCTTGAGCATTTTTTTTTTTTGTCCTCTCTGCTGCCTTTCGACCTACTTTCCACCTTTTCTCATTCAGTAGTTGCATTGACAAGCCATTCATAACTGTTCTGAAAAGATGACCCTCTGCTAGGAAGGCTATTTCAACCCCTCTACCCTGTGACCTTCATCATTCATGCTGCTGATGCTATCAGATGAAAAGCAGAGTGTCTGAGAAAAAGAGAAGAGAAAAACAGTGTAGTGTCAGACGCAGTCACAGCAACAGCAGAAGCTGCTGCAGCCACCCTTGGATCAGATCGCAGTGCTGCTGGAGATGCTAATGTCTGGGCTCCGCCCCAGGAGTTATGAATCAGGAATTCAGTGGATGAGCCCCTGAGCAGTCTTTCACAAGCTCCCCAGAAGATGTTTTTGCCCACTGAAGTTAGTGAACCACTGGCCCAGCTTGAGGATGAGGAAGGGCTAGCTAGAAAACCAAAGTTTTTGTCCTGACTTTGTTTCTAACTTGGAGACAGAGTCTCACATACCCCAGGCTGGCCTGATTCACAGCGCCCTGTTCCTGTACTGCTGGGGATTTGATACACCCCGGGCTTTGCTCATGGTAGGCAAACAGTCCCCCATCAAGTGAACCACATCCTCAGCCCTTTTTCTACCTTCGTAATTTTTGGCAAGTTACTGGAGTCTATAAGAGTCAGCACTGTTAACTGATATCTCACTGGCAGAATGGTTGTGAAAATCATTGCAAATTACTGCACATTCATTGCTAAGTATTATCTCCTTCCCTTTCTCTTTCTCATAGTTGTCTGGATTACACACATTTATCATTCAGGGATTAGGTGTTCCAAAAGGAAGTATTCCTAGTCCCCAAAGGCTCTTTGTAGTAAAAATCAAGGCACACTAAGGAATCCTAGGGACAGATTGCACAATGCTTTACTAACACTGAATTTTTTGAATGTCGGTGAAAAAGGTACTACTGCAGCTGAGAGACACTGGGTTATAGAAAAAACTGAGGAACTAAATCAACCAATATGCTATAAGGATATTTTAACTTTAGAATGGAAACCTGCACTAGTTTTAAGATGGGGACGTGGATATGCATATGTATCTACAGGAAATGAGAAAATGTGGTTACCAACAAAATTTATAAAGATTAGATCTGACCAGGGAGCGCCTCTTAATAGCTGAGACATAAATGTCTTTGTATGGTAAGAACTGTCCGATGTTTATAATATTCCAATCTTTCATTTAGCATGGATGGAGTTTATGCTTCAAATGGACTTACAAAATTAATCTATGCCTTTCTCCTCCTTAAACATAGAGAAAATAGCTGGCTATCCCAGGAATTGGCCAATATCTAAAATTTTTAAAGGGTTCCCAAAAAATACTTTCAACTTCATTCCCAGGAGGTGGAATGAAAATTTTTTGTTGTCATATCTTAGGTATTGCGATTGTCTTTTGTTTGTGATGTTTGAAATGAATGGATATAATGAATGAAACTATAAAAATTAGAGTGAAAGATTATTTTTTATATTGTTAGAAATTTAAGATTCTGTTTATTGGTGCAAGTTTAAAAATGTTTTGTATGTAATAGAAAGTAAGTTTATTAATAAGAATTTAAAATGTTTTGTTTGCTTTAATGGTCTTTTGTCAAAAGATGTAAATACAACTATGTATTGTGAGAAGTTTAAGGTTATTTTAACACTTGCTTTAATGTATATTGATAAACATTTAAAGTTAGTTTATGTATTGTACATAGACAATTTATTTACATTGCATATGTAGTTATGATGTAGATTTATTTTTTTATTTTACTAGAAAGGGGATATGTAGGGAGTTAGATAAATTAGATTTAGAAAATATATAGGGGTTTCTGATACTGTCTCTTAATTCGGGGCATGAAGATCATTATCAGCATGTGGACTAAAAACAGAAAACAAACAGGAGACTTAATAGACTGAAAAACAAGGTTGAAGTCAGGAAAAACAGGAAATACTGAATGGACTGAAAAACAAGGTTGTCAGAAAAGCAGAAAAGACTTAATGGACTTAAAGAAACAAAGTATCTGGCCTGACATTGTTTTCAGCTGCTAAGTGGGTGGAGCCCAAATTAAGCTGAAACAGAGTTCCTCCTATTTAAGGACAGTGCATGGAGCCCCCCCCCCAAAAAAAGAGGCCCCTGATGCTAGAGACCTCCGAGAGTCCTGCTGAAAAAAGTGCTGGCCATCATTTGATGGCCAGATTTCCCTGAGGCAGAAAGAAGCTGGTGAGCAAAGAAAGCCTGAGCAAGACACCAAAAGGCCAAGGACTAAACCCTGTGGCTCAGCTTTTGCCTAGAGGGGTTTGATCTGTCCGATCAGTGGCCTAAAGGAAACTGTGCCTGGCTTTAAGGACTCTGAAGTAGAGCGACAGAGTTGCTGATGCGAAGGAGCTGGGGTCTCCCAGAGAGAAGAAAGCATCAAGTCTTATTTAAGGTGAGACTGCAATAACCAACTTACCCTGATGAACCTGCATCTGAGAGATCCAGAAAAAGGACTGCTAAGTGCGTTAAAGAATCTACAACAAACACAATGTTCCTGATGACTGAGGACCTGCCCCAGAGACTGTATCATTCTAAAAGGTTGGAAAATTATTACCAATAGGTTTAATAGATAGGTTAAAGGGGTTGTAGGAATTTATAGGATTAATAGTTAAGAAATTATTGGTGTTTGTTATAAGTAAATATAGTAATAAATAAGTGTTAAATAATAATTAAAAAGTTCGGTTACAGCACACGGTTCTCATAAAGATATGCTAAATGTCGGCCCTCTGCATATGTGTAACAGTTGTGCAGCTGGGATTCATTCAGGATTCCTAAAGCGGGAGCAGGGGCTGTCTCTGAATACATTGCCTGCCTTTGGATCCCATTCCCCTAACTGGACTGCTTTGTCTAGCCTAAATAGAAGATGCTCCAGGCCGGACGGTGGTGGTGCACGCCTTTAATCCCAGCACTTGGGAGGCACAGGCAGGTGGATCTTTTCGAGTTCAAGGCCAGCTTGGTCTATAAAGTGAGTCCAGGGACAGCCAGGGCTACACAGAGAAACCTTGTCTCAAAAAACAAAAAGAAAAAAAAAAGATGCACCTAGTCTTATTGCAACTTGATAGGCCAAGCCTGGTAGATATCCATGGGAGGTCTCCCCTTTTTCTGAAGAGAAAGGGAGAAGGGGGGTTGATGGGAGTGAGAGAGGGTTTGGAAGGAGAAGAGGGAGGTGAAGCTGAGATCAGGATGTAAAGTAAATAATTTTAAGAAAAGATATGCTAAATGTGTACATGGCACACTGACATACATGCACAAAGAATAAAAAAGTCAGTCGGACATGGTGGCGCACGCCTTTAATCCCAGCACTCGGGAGGCAGAGGCAGGTGGATCTCTGTGAGTTCCAGGCCAGCCCGGTCTACAAAGCAAGTCCAGGACAGCCAGGGCTGTTACACAGAGAATCCTGTCTCGAAAAACCAAAAAACAAAACAAAAGTCTCCAAATAAAAAATAACGATTTGAAGAGTCAAATGTTTAAACTGATATTTACATTATACAGTAACGTATACTTACATAGGGCATTATAAAATATATATACAACATTCTATAGTATACCACTAATATGTACACTTTTTATGTTTTATGTATTTGTTTAAAACTACCATTTAGGGCTGGAGAAATGGCTCAGTGGTTTGGAGCACTGGCTGCTCTTCCAGAGGACCTGGGTTTGATTCCCAGCACCCACATGGCAGCTCACAACTGCCTATAACTGTAGCTCCAGGGGATTCAACACCCTCATAATGAAAAAGATGCAAGCAAACATCACTGCACATGAAATAAAAATAAATTTTAAAAAACTGGGACTAGAAAGATGGCTCAGCATTTAAGAGCACTGGCTGCTCTTTCCAAAAGGCCCAGGTTCAAATCCCAGCACCCACATAGCAGTTTGAAACTATAATGGCCAGATGTGATGAGGCACCCTCTAATCCCAGCACTTGGGAGGCACAGGAAGCCAGATCTCTGTGAGTTCAAGGCCAGCCTGGTCTACAGAGTAAGTTACAGAGAAACCCAGTCTCAGAAAAAAACAAAACAAAACAAACAAAAAAAACCCTACCATTTAGTCAAGACAGGGTTTCTGTAGCCCCTGTAAACTAGCAACAAAAAAGTAACAACAAAAATGTAATGTTGGGACTAGAGAAGACAGCTCAGCAGTTAATTGAGTGTGACTCCAGATCCAGGTAGTCTGGCGCCTTTTCCTGGATTTGTGGGACACTGCACTCACACGTTCAAAAACACTCAGATTACACACATGATTAAATGTTTTGAAAACATTTGAAAAAATAATGATCAGAATAGGAACATCTATAAAGTCAAAATTTGATTATGTAGGAGACTTGGGGGAAAATGAGTTAGAGACTGTGAATGAGTCTAGAATTGGCTATGTTATTGTGATGGTCTCACAGTCTTGAACATAATGAAAAACAATGAGGGGCTAGGAAGATGTTCCTGTCAGCAACATCTTGCCATACAAACATGAAGCCCTGAATTAGGTCCTCAGAGCCCATATAAAGTGCAGAATCAGCAAGTCTATTTACACCTAGTACTGGGGACATGGAAGCCTGAGGATCCCCAGGGTTTTCTGACCAGCCAGTTTAGACAAATCAGTAAGAAATCTTGACTCAAAAAAGTAAGGTGGGGAGCCACATTTGGTGTGCACACCTTTGGTTTCAGGTATTAGGAAACAGAGAATTGGAGGCCAACCAAGGCTAGGGAGACACTGATATTAAAAAAGAAGAAGAAGAAGAAGAAGAAGAAGAAGAAGAAGAAGAAGAAGAA
>CAJQZJ010005154.1:2050816-2069751 GCA_907164525.1 Lophiomys imhausi | reverse complement strand
GAAGAAGAAGAAGAAGAAGAAGAAGAAGAAGAAGAAGAAGAAGAAGGAAAAAGAAGGTCAGTGATAGGCTAGGAGAAAGAAAAATGGTTGGGAATTTAATGCCTCCCAAGATTTGCAAGTGTCTCCTTCAACACCATCGCCTACAGTGACGGTATTGTCACAGATCAATACCAAAGAAATCTTATATATTTAGTTTGGGGGTTTTGTTGTTTGATTTGTTTTGCTGTTGCAGTTGTTGTTTGTTTGTTGGTTTGGGGTTTTTTTTGGGGGGGTTGTTTTTGGTTTTCAAGACAGGGTTTCTCTGTGTAATCCTTGGCTCTCCTCGAGTCACTTTATAGACCAGGCTGGTCTTCAACCTACAGAGATCCACCTGTCTCTGCCTCCTGAGTGCTGGGATTAAAGACACGCACCACCACACCCAGAAGTTGTGTTCATTTTGGAAGAAAAAAAAGTTCATTTGTAGCCACTTGAAGCCTCAAATTTGGTACATAGCTTCAGATGACCTTGAACTCTAGCCTCCTGAGTGGCAGGATTGAGGACATACACTACCACACTCCTACTCCACACTCACTTCCCAACCAGGACAGCTTTCTCTCCATCTGCCAAGCAGATGTGAGAGAGTCTGAAATCCCCTGAATCTTACTAACTTTTTTCCTTTAAAAAAAAAAAAAAAAGAGATCATGCCAAGGTGGCACAACTTTAATCCAAACATTTGGGAGGCAGAGGCAGGCTGATCTCTGTGAGTTCAAGGTCAACCATGTTTATATAGAAAAAAAAGGAAAAACAAGAAAAGATCCTCATAGAAAGATCATATTTTTATTTAGTAGAAGGGAGGGGCACAGACATACTTCAGCACACACGAACACATGTTGGGGTCAGAGGAAAACTTTAAGGAGTCAGTTCTCTCCTTCTACTATGTAGGTCCTGGCAATTGAACTCAAGACTTGGCAAGTACCTCCAAACCCACTCAGCCATCTGGTGTGATGGTATACGCCTTTGATGCCAGCACTCAGGAGGCAGAAGCAGGGGGATCTCTATGAGTTCAAGGACAGCCTGATCTACAAAGTGAGTCCAGGACCACCAGGGATACACAGAAAAACCCTATCTCAAAATACAAAAACAAAAAGAAAGAAAAGAAAAGGTTTTCCTTTATAAGAGTTTCCATGGTCACAGTGTCTCTTCACAGCAATGGCTCAGTGGGTTTTTTGTTTGTTTGTTTGCTTGCTTTGGGTGTTTCAAGACAAGATTTTTGTGTATAACCCTGGCTATCCTGGACCCACTTTATAGACCAGGCTGGCCTCGAACTCACAGAGATCCCCCTGCTTCTGCCTGTCGAGTGCTGGGATTGAAGACGTATGGCATCACGACTGACTCTGGAAAACATGTAATTGAAGCTGGCTTATAGTTTAAGAGGCTTAGTTCATTCTCATAATGGCAGGGAACATGGCGGCAAGCAGGCAGATATGGTGGTGCTAGAGAAGGAGCCAAGAGTTCTACATCTTGATCCGAAGGCAACAGGAAGAGATGGTGTGTCACTGTGGGAAGAACTTTGAGGTCTCATGTGCTCATGTTCACCCAGTGTGACACACTGCCTCCAACAAGGCCACACCTCTCAGTAGTGCCACTCCCTATGGGCCAAGCATGGAAACAAACACATGAGTCTATGGGGACCATACCTATTCAACCCACCACAGGAAGATAGGGTAGAAGTTCCTAGATCATGTGAGCAAACTAAGAAAGGTTGTGAAAAGCTGTTAGGAGTTCTCAAGCCAAAACTGTGGACAATGAGAAGAGCCAACTGTCTCCTAGAAATGGACTTCTCTTTCCATTCATCGGCTGGAAGTAGACCAGGAGGCATGGCCAGGGAGAGAATGCAACAATCAGTCTCAGAGTCCAGGAGCTGGGGATCTTGGCCATGTATGCTCCTGTTGGCAAGTGGATACTTCAGGCTGCCACATACTGAGAATGAAGTAGTAAAATCTCAAACTAAAATAGTTGTCTCAGGAGACACAGACAGGAAGAACTCTATGAGTTCAAGACCAGCCAGGGATAGATAGCAATATTTTTTCTCAAACAAAACAAAATAAAAACAAATCCCCAAACATATATTAAATTTTGTTTTGTTTTGTTTTGTTTTTGAGACAGGGTTTCTCTCTGTAACAGAGTCCTGGCTGTCCTGGACTCACTTTGTAGACTAGTCTGGACTCGAACCCACAGAGTTCCACCTGCCTCTGTCTCCCAAGTGCTGGGATTAAAGGCATGTGCCACTGTGCCCAACTAGAGACTTTCTTTTTGTAGGCAGTGCCTTGCTATATCTTAGCCTGCCTCAAATTCATTATTCTCAACCTCTGAAGTATTATAATTACAAGTATGTGCCACCCTGCTTGTCTCTTTTATTAGAACCATATATGTATATATATATATATATATATATTTTTTTTTTTTGGTTTTTTCAAGACAGGGTTTCTCTGAATATCTCTGGCTGTCCTGGACTCGCTTTGTAGACCAGGCGGGCCTCGAACTCACAAAGATCCGCCTGCCTCTGCCTCCCAAGTGCTGGGATTAAAGGCGTGCGCCACCACCGCCCGGCCAGAACCATATATGTATATTAACTGCTAATATACATATATATATATACAGGATCTCACATAATCCAGGCCGGCCTCAGACTCACAGTGTAGACAAAAATAACTTTGAATTGCTGATCTTCCTACCTTCATCTCTCAAAGCAAAGGCTGGAATTAGAGGTATGTGACACAATTCTCAATTTTATTCAGTGCTGGGATTCAAATGCAGAGCTTCATGCTTGCTAGGTAAGCATTCTACCAGCTGAACCAAATCTCAGTTTCCATTGTTACAATTTTTAATATATTAATTATTATTATGAATCTTATTTATCCTTAGTAAGCCCTATGTTCTAAGCCTATTTGGGACCCAGGGGCATAGCTCAGTCGGTAGTAGAATACTTCCATACCATGCAATGGGCCCCCGAGTTCAACCATTTGCACCCCAAATAGCTTGTCTGATGATAAAGTAGCAACTACAGTGCTCTTGTAATTATCACTTGCATAGCGTATCCTTTTCGACTTTTAGTTTTAACAGACTTGTGCTCATGAATCTAACGTATTTCTCTTGTTGACAGCCTGTAACAGGATCTTATTTGCTGTTTTATCCAGGCTGACAATCTATGACAGATTACCTTGCAGCCAGCGTAATAGGTCGGCAGGCCACAAGCTCTGTTTTTGTTTTTTTGTCTTTTATCATTAGTGTCTTTATTTTGTTTTCAAAAATAGTTTTGCTTAATAAAGAACTCTTGGTTGAGAGTTTCATTTTATTGGTGGTGGTGGTGGCAGTGTGTGTGTGTGTGTGTGTGTGTGTGTGTGTGTGTGTGTGTCAGTGCTCATGTGAAGGTTAGATGACTACTTTTAGAAGCCAGTTCTCTCTACCACGTGGGTCAAGTTGGCAGGATTGGTATCAGGCACATTTACCCTGCTAAGATATCCATCAGCCCTCCACTGCCTTATTTTTACTAATTTATTGTGTCTGCTTTGCGTAACTTCTTGGCTAACTTGTTGGCTGTTTAGTCTTAGTAGCTGCCTAGGTTAGCAGTCACCGAGAGGCTTGGGTAAAGGTATACTCACAGTTTGAGCCAGTGGGCACCCACCCCACCTTCTACTGACTGATATGTGTGTGCACTAGGGAATGACTAGGACTTTGAGGCTGGGCATTCCCAAGTCCCTTGGGTCCTCTTCACTCAAGCATAGTGTCCCACTCAGTCAAGGAAGTATGGGGAGCTTATTCTCTGCCTCTGTCCTTACCAAGAGCTCCATGCAAAGTTGTAGGAGGCATAAGTTCTGCCATTGAGCAGAAACAAGGCCTGCTGTTAAATAGCGCATGTGTGGCTGGGCTTCCACGTGCAGCTGACCTGAGGGACCTGCCCGGGACCTGCCCAAACATGCCCAGCCTGAGACCTGCCTGGAGACTGGGAAGTGAGACATGAGCCAATGAGAAAAAAGAGCAGCAGTAGCCTGCAGTTGGGGAGCCAACGGGACCCTAGGTTGAGGGTATAAAGGGAACCCCCTCTTTTGGAGTCTGCTTTTGCCTCTTACCAGACTCCTGGGATCTGGGTCTTGATTCCGCGCCAGCTCATTCCTGCCCCCAAGAGTCCTGGGCATGGGCCCGGACAACACGAAGTTTCTCACCATTTTACACCTTGAACCAAAACCTCCAACTCAAGCCGGCCCTGGGGTTGTGGGATGGCTCAGTGGGTAGAGGCACTTGCCGCCAAAGCTGATGACCTGAGCTCAGTGCGCGGGACTCACCTCGTGTGGTGGAGAGAGCACAGTATTTCAGGTTGTCCTGTGACTGCCTGGGCTGTGCACTTTTGTAGTTGTTGCTTTAAAAAAAAAATAATAAACACTTCATTACATGAGCTACATGACTGTTGCCTCTCCCAGCCTTGATCTTCCTCAGCTAGAACTCCACTCCCCTGCGTTCTAGCACATAGCCAGTCTTAATGCAATACTGGCAAGAAGCTTACCCGGCTGGACCTGCTCCTCCAGAAAACTGCTGACGGGTCCCCCCTCCCCCATCATATTTCATCAGACCTTTCTGTGACCATTTTTGCTTTAAAATCTCTTCCTCCTCAGGCACAGCTTGGTGCCCTCCTTGTAGTGCGTCACAGGGCTCTACATTGTCTTGTCTTGTGTGCTTGTAATGAGCACAACACAGTTCTTCCCCAGGGTCTTGGTGTGGACCAGCTTGTTTTGTTACTAGACACTCAGAGCTCAGGGACAGGTTCTCACATCCAATCTCAGGGCTTGGTACTCCTTACAGCCCCTGCTAGGTGTATTTGCCACAGGCCAGCCTTCCAGGGCTCTTTCTGTCTCTGCCTCCTCAGGGCTTGGATTACAGCACTACACCCAGGTTTTTAAGTGTGGATTCTGGGGATCAGACTCAAGTCCTTGTATTTCTAAAATAAGCACTTTACCAAATGAGTTGTCTCTCCAGCACAGGATTTATTTTTCCTTCTCTTTGCTAATTTCTAGTTGTTATTGTGACTATTACTGGGTATATGTGAAGTGTGCGAGCAAGGCGTCTGCCACAGCACACACGTGGAGCTCAGAGGACAGCGTTCTAAATTGGTTCTCTCCTTCGACCATGGGTTCCAGGAGTTGAACTCATGTTGTGAGCCTTGCACCTCATGTGTTTTCACATGCTGAACCATCTATCCAGCTCCGCCTTCCTTCTCCTCCTTTCCTTCCTCTTTCCCCAGGTCCTGCTGTGGAGTCCAACCTTCAACAATTCCACCCAAACACTGGGGTTTCCGATGTTCAACAGCACACCCAGCCAGTTCCATTGCTCATTGCTGTTATGGCTGAACAGTATTCCAGTGTGTGTGTGTGTCACATTTTGTTTTTCTATTCAACAACTGATAGACATAAGATAACATATCTGTTTTGGCCATTGTAAGTGCAGTGAACACAATTTTAACAAGCAAATCTACCAAAACATAAAAACTGATATAACCAAATTTCACCTGTTTTATCTTTTAAAAAATGAGATCAGTTTAATATATGAAATATCTGCTTTAAATAATTTATATCTGGCTAAAAAAAAAAAAAAAAGCCTGGACAGTGAAGAGTATACCTTTAAATATAGATAAAAGCTGTGGAACTGGGTGGTGTTGTTTCATGGATTTAGTCCAGCACTTGGAAGCAGAGACAGGCAGATCTCTGAGTAGAGGCCAGCCTGGTCTACAGAGCTGGTTTCAGGACATCCAGGGCTGAACCAGAGAAATCCTGTCTTGAAAAAACAAAAAGCAAGCCAAAAGAAACAGTTGTGTTAACTATGAATGAATCCTTCCTTCCTAGATTGTCCCTAGAATGTATTTCCCCAACTGTTCCTTGCAACATTAAGGCTGGGAAGGAAAAACACATGGAGGATAAGTAAGCTTGAGAAAATCTGCATGCCCTTCCCATTCTAACGTCTTGGAGAGTCAAAACACATGGTATTAGCACGTCAACCAGGATGAGTAACACTCTAGGGAGGATGCTTGCTTATCTCTGCTTAAATCACTGTTCTTCTGAAGTCACTAAGCAAGCACAGCATCTTTTCTTCTGAAGAAGGAATCTGGATCAGCTTGTCCAGTGCACAGTATGTGCACTGCCTTTCCTGAATCAGAGTGCTGGAGCTAGTGGAAAGAGAACCAGCCCAGCAGACCATGCACCTCAGAGTCTGGGTATGCCAGTGACTAGTTGTATACTCTCTGGTGCTGCTTCGTGCATATTTCTGTCAGTTTATTCCTCTGCAAAGTGATGAAAATGACATTTAGCTGTTTAAGCTCTTCTCCAGCTCCGGATTTATGTTATTATTACATGGTGGCCATGCCTCTCTGTATTCTTACAGCTCACAGAGAATCTGAGCAGTATATACTCAGCTCAGTTTTCCATTCACAAGGAATCGATTAGTGTCAAGTACGTACCTAAATTCGGCAGCTTAAAGTCTCAAGGGTTAAGCCAGTGTCGTGGTACATTTGCAATCCCAGCTTTTGAGAGATGGAGGCAGGAAGATAAAGCAGTTCAAGGAGTTCAAGGTCCTTCTTGACTACATAAAGTCCAACCTGGACTATATGAAATGCTGTCTCAAAAAGGGGATGGTGCTGAGGTGGGTAAGGGCATTTGCCGTCAAGCCTGATGACCTTGTTTGATTCCAGAATCCACATGGTGAAAGGAGAAAACTGACCCCTGAAAGCTGCTCTCTTATCTCTACATGTATTGTAAGCATGTGTACACATATACAAATAAATGTAATAAAAAAAAAAACATGTCTTAGTCGGATGTGCTGGCACACGACTTTAATCCCAGCAATCGGGAGGTAGAGGCAGGTGGATCTCTGTGAGTTTGAAGCCGGCTTTGTTTACAAAGCAAGTCCAGGACAGCCAGGGTTACACAGAGAAACCCTGTCTCAAAAAAAAAAAATCATATCTTGAACACATTATCTACTTTTATTTTGTTTGAGGCAGGATTTCAATGTGAAGCGTTGGCTCTCCTGGAACTGGCTCTGTAGACCAAACTTGCCTTGAACTCACAGAGATCTGGCTCCCAAGTGCTGGGTTTAAAGGCATAAGCCACCACCACCCAGCTCATTCTTTTTTTAAGATTTATTTATTTTGAGGGCACTGTGATGGAGATGTAACTTGAAGTAATAAACAAAAAAAAAGATTTATTTATTTATGTATACAAGTTCTCTATTTGCATGTATACCTGCATGACAGACAAGGGCACCAGATCTCATTATAGACAGTTGTGAGCATTGTGTGGATGCTGGGAATTGAACTCAGGACCTCTGCAAGAGCAGCCAGTGCTCTTAACCACTGAGCCATCTCTCAGCTCATTTATGGATTTTTTACATTAAGTATTCAGTTCCTACTTAATATACCAGTAAGATAAATACCATCCCTATCCTAACTGAGTTCATAGTTTAAAAAGACAGGCAATGGTACAGCAACAGCAAAATGCAACACTGGGCAAGTCCCTGGGAACATGTAGAAATATTCACAAGCTCCAGAGTCATTGCAATTTTTTGTTGCTTTTAAATATTTTTTTCTGTGACAATTTCATGCATGTATATATTTTGATCATATTCATTGCCCTTTTCTTAATCCTTCCTACTTCTGCAAAACCTCTTTGATAGGGTGATGTTAAGCATTCTAAATGTTAATTAATTGGTCCTGCTTGCTGTCTGTTACTTACATTGTCTCTGATTGGTTAAATAAAATGCTGAGGCCTGAGATTGGGCAAAGACAGAGAAAGGTGGGACTTCCTGAGATTAGAACAGGAACCCTGCGTTTTACACAGAGGATTAGTTCATTCCAGCCAGGAGCAGAATGAAGGAGGACACACACCATGAGTTAGAAAAAAGAACCTCATTCCACATGGCCAGGAACATCGGCATAGCGTGGAGAATAGCAGTCCAAGGAAACCTATGTATATATGGGGTCATATTTGGGTAATAGAATTATGAGCTAGCTTAGGTGGGCCAAGATTGCTCATTTCAGGCCAAGGCTTGCTAAAATCCATGTGGTGTCCGTGTGTGCTCACTTATAATGGCTGGTTAAGGATTAACAGCTGCTGACCAAGTAACGATAATCTAAATACTGTTAAACAATTTAATTAATTATTTCTACAAATGGTGCCCAATTTAATTAATTCTTTCTATACCTCTTCATCTCCAGAAGCCCCTACCTATGGTCTTCTGTTTTGAGGGTTTTGTTTTTTGGGTTTTTTTGTTTGTTTGGTTGGTTGGTTTTTGTTTTTGTTTTTTTTTTTGAGACAGGGTTTCTCTGTGTAGCTCTGGCTATCCTAGAGCTCACTCTGTAGACCAGGCTGTCTGTGATACACCTACTTCTGCCTCCCAAGTGCTGGGATTAAAGGCGTGCACCACTGAGGTCATTTTTCTTTCTTTCTTTTTTTTTTTAATGCATAGAGTTTCCTCAGTGTGTTGGCTAATTTTATGTCAACTTGACACAAGCTAGAGTTATCTCAAAGGAAACTTCAATTAAATGTCTCAGTTACGATCAAACATTTTCTTTCTTTTTTTTAACATTTATTAATTAATTCAAGATACATCTTGATCACACCCTCCTTCCTCCTCCCCTCCCATCCTCTACCATCACTTCCTCCTATCCTTCTTGGGTGAGGGGAGCCCCTACATATCAGCCTCCTTCAGTTCATCAGTCATATGAGAGCTAAGAGTTTTCTCTAGCTTTGGGGCCCAACATGGCAGCTCAGTTAGGGTAAAGTACCCCACTAACAGGTAACAAAGTCCATGACTGAGACTGCCCCCTCATTGGTAAGGGATCTGTATGAAGACCAAGTTGCCTATCATCTATATTTGTATGGGGGAGGTCTAGGATTACTCTAAGCTTTTTTCTTTTTTTTTTTTTTTGGTTATCGTTTTAGTCTCTGTAAGCCTCTAGGGGCCTAGGTTAGTTTGTTCTGTTCATCTTCATATGTTGATCTTGAGCCTTCCAAGCCTCCCTCCCTGTCCCTTCCTGTCCCTTCCTCGGTTTTTTGAGACAGGGTTTCTCTGTGTAACAGCCTTGGCTGTCCTGGAACTCACTCTGTAGACCACACCCAGCCATTACAGACATCTGTGAACTGCTATATGGGTGCGGGGATTTGAACCAGGGTACTTTGGAAGAACAGCCACTGTTCTTAACCACTAAGACATCTCTCCAGCCCCCCTCCTCCCTCTCTTATATAGGGCTCCTAGAGCTCCACCTAATCCTTGACTGTGTGTTTCAGCATCTGTTTTGATCTGCTGCTGGGTGGAATTTCTCATAGGATAGTTATGCTAGGTTCCTGTTCCTTTGGGTCTGTGGGATATAGTATAGTTATCCTGTACTATATGTCTAAAATCCAGTTATAAGGGAATACATGCCATGTGTATCTTTCTGGGTCTAGGTCAACTCACTCAGGATGAGCTTTTCTAGTTCCATCCATTTGGTTGCAAATTGCATTCCTTGTTTCTAATAGCTGAGTAGTATTCCATTGTGTAAATGTACCACAGGGTTTTTTGGGTTTTTTTTTTTATCCATTCTTCGGTTGGGGGGCATCTGGGTTGTTTCCAGTTTCTAGCTATTACAAATAACGCTGGTATGAACATAGATGAGGAGATGTCCTTGTGGTTTGGTGAAGAATCTTTTGGATATATGCCCAGGGGTGGTATGGCTATGTCTTAAGGTAGAACTATTCCCCATTTTCTGAGATAACACCAGACTGATTTCCATAGTGGTTGTACAAGCTTGGACTCCCACCAGCAATGGAGGAGGGTTCCTCTTTCTCCACATCCTCTCCTGCATGTGCTGTCATTTGAGTTTTTTTTATCTTAGCCATTCTGACAGGTGTGAGATGGACTCTCAGAGTCGTTTTGAGTTGCATTTCCCTGATGACTAAGGATGTTGAGCATTTCTTCAATGCCTCTTGGCCATTATATGTTCCTCTTTTGTAAATTCCTGGTTTAGCTCTGTACCCCATTTTAAAATTGGATTATGTGGTTTCTTGGTATTTAATTTCTTGTGTTCTTTGTAAATTTTGGATATTGGCCTTCCATTGGATGTGGGGTTGGTGAAGATCTTTTCCCAATCTGTAGGTTGCCGTTTTGTTCTAATGACAGTGTCCTTTGCCTTACAGAAGATTTTCAGTTCCATAAGGTCCCATTTTTTGATTGTTGGTCTTAGAGCCTGAACTATTGGTGTTCTGTTCAGGAAGTTGTTACCTGTGCCAATGAGTTTGAGGCTTTTCCCCACTTTCTCTTCTATTAGATTTAGTGTGTCCAGTTTTATGTTAGGTGTTTGATCCACTTGGACTTAAGTTTTGTGCAAGGTGATAAATATGGGTCTATTTGCATTCTTCTACATGTTGACATCCAGTTAGACCAGCACCATTTGTTGAAGATGCTGTCCTTTTTCCATTGTACAGTTTTGGCTTCTTTGTCAAAAATTAAGTGACCATAGGTGTGTGGGTTCATTTCTGGGTCTTCAATTTGATTCCATTGATCCACTGGTCTGTTTCTATACCAGTACCATGCTTTTTTTATTCCTATTGCTCTGTAGTACAGCTTGAAATCTAGGATGGTGATACCTCCAGATGTTTTTTTTATTGTACAGGATTGATTATCTTTGTCTGAATTTCTTTAGTGACTTAGTCCTTTTCCTTCTTTTGTTTGATTATGTTTTCCTGAATGTCTTTAATGGAATTCTCCATTGCTTTTATCTGTTACATTGTGATTTCTTTAAATTCTTTAAGGGATTTATTTTCTTCTTTTAAGGCCTCTATCATTTTCATAATCTATATGATTTGATTTGATTTCAAATCAAATCATATAAATTTGTCATCATTTTCTTGTGTTTTAGCTGTGGTGGGATGATCATGGCTTGCTGTATTAGAATAGCTGAGTTTTGTTGGAGTCACATTTCTCTGACTTTTATTGGTTTTTGTCTTTTTGCTGGCCTTTAGTCATCTGGTTGTCATTAGCTAATTGTTCCTGCTGTCCTCTGGACTTGTTGCCAAGGAAAGAGCTTTGGTGTGAAGGCCATACGATCTTTGTGACCTGTACCTCTCCACAAGATGGGTGGGGCCTTGTGTTGGAAGCTGGATCTCAGTGAGCCATCCCCAGTTTACCACTACCTGCTGTGTCTCAAATGGATACTCAGGTCAGGATTTGGGGTGGGGTGTTCTATTTCAACCTGCAGGATCCTGAGATCTGACTGGTCTTCCTAGTGAGGTCAGTGGAGGTCGGCAGGTCACAGAGTGTAGGTTAGATTCAGTGGGGTGTCCAGCTGTTCCCACAGCCTGGGTGTCAGGTCCTTGGGAGTCACAAATGAGGTTTGCACTTCTCAATCAGAAGCACTGTGACCCAGGGCAGCCTGCTATATCTGGTGGGGTGTCCAACTGTACCTCTGCAGCCTGGGTGACAAGTCTGTGAGTGAAGTCTGCCTCAGTAGTTCCATGAGAATCCCAGATGCAGTCTGAGCTTCTCAGCCAGAAAAACTGTGTTCCATGGCATCGTGCTAGAGCCAGTGGGGCATCTGACTGTTCCCCAGAAGCCTAGGTGATATGTCTGTGAGCAAAGTCTACTCCTGAAGTTCCCTGTGGATCACAGATGCAGTATGTGCTTCTCAGTCAGAAACTGTGTCCCAGGGCATCCTGACAGAGCCAGCAGGGAAGTTCCCCAGAAGCTCGAGTGTCAGGTCTGTAGTAGTGGTCCACCCCTGTGGTTCCCTGGAAATCCCAGGTGCAGATTGTGCTTCTCAGTCAGAAACTGTGTCTCAGGGCAGCCCACCAGAGCTGGCAAGGTGTCTGTCAGTTTAGGTCTGTGGTTGTGTTCTTCCCCCGCGGTTCCCTGAGAATCATCCCAAAGGCTGTTTGCCCTTCTCAACCAGAAACACTCTGGCAGCTGTGCTATGGTTCTGGACTGCTTCACCACTCAAGGGTGAGATTTCTCAAGGATGCAGACTGGATGCCCAGCCCAAGAGCATGGCGCGCTCACAGGGAGGATCCCATAGGGAGTCTGTGACCCATCAATAGTGCTGCGACTCAGGACAGCTCCTCTGCCTCCCAAACCACCTGCCAGCTAGCCAGCTGCTGCCTTTTGTAGATTCCAGGGTGAATCACGCTGACCTTCCCATCCCATGGCTCTGTCAGTCCTCTCTGGGTGCAGGAATGACTGTATGGAAGCTGGGAACTCAGGAAGTTGTGGAGGACCTCTTCTTGGGGGGTTGAAACCACCAGCTGGGGCCCTAATTTGCTCAGACCCATGAAGTCTTCTATTTTCCTGCTCCTGTGTCGGGCTGCTCTGCTCCTCTGAGTCCCCAGGTGCCTAGCTTGGGGACTTGGACTGTCCCAGGCTTCTCTGGGGGAGTCCAGATGGGCCTACACCTCTGAGACTTGCACAGTGCCAACACAGCTTGGCAGTGACCCAGGCAGTTTTCCCTTCACTCAGACTGTGTCCTCTCTGGTCACCCCCATCCAGCTACTAAGACACTTTCTTAATTAGTGATGGATGGGGTGGGGGTGGGGCCACTCCTTCGCTGGTGGTCCTGTGTTCTATAAAAAGCCATGAGCAAGCCAGTAACCAGCATCCTTCCATGGCCTTTGTATCAGCTCTTGCCTCCAGGTTCCTGTCCAGACTTCCTTGAATGATGAATAGTAGTATGAAAGTGTAAGCCAAATGAATCCTTTCCTCCCCAAGTTGCTTTGGTCATGGTGTTTCTTCACAGCAACAGTAACCCCTAAGATACTTAGGATTGCTTGCATCATTGTGGGTTAGGGTTATTTACTGAAGCCTAGGCAAGTTACCTTGCCTATACCACTGAAAGAAAACAAGCTCCCTTCCTCAATTAACTGTCAATAGCTCCTCAGTGGTGGAACCTCATGAGTACCTCTCTCATCCTTGATAGGATGCTGATGGACCCATTGCTGTCTGGGTCTTGTGTAAGTAGCTGTAGCTGCTGAGTTCATGAGTGCAAAGGCCATGTCCTATGCAGTAGATGTTTCACAGCATCCTCCCTCATCCTCCAGTTCTTACATTCTTCCAAGATCCTCCCTGTGCCTGGACAGCATCTTGTTCTGTAGCCCAGGACAGTTTCAAACTAGCAGAAGTTTTCCTGCCTCAGACTCTTTAGTGCTGGGTTACAAGTATACATTACCATGCCTGGTGCAATTTTCAACTTATATATTTTTTTGTTTTGGGTACTTGAAATTTGGAAATTTAAGACAATTTATACATATAACCCTCTTTTATCTAAAGAAAATAAATTAAGTAACAATATTTAGAAACTCTTCATTTTCCTTCCTAAAAATAAGAACACTTAGAGTCAAAGACAATATAATTGATTCACTGTTCACAGAAACATCTCAACTGTGTTTCACATGAAATGCCATACAGATCACTGTGACACACTGCACAGGGACATAATTGGCTAGCATATATACTAATTTGTCATGCGTTTAGTAGAGTAAGGTTTCATTGTTGTTATTATTTTTGTTAAACATTAAGATAGCTATTCATTACTATTATTTCCCTATCATACATGTACAATAGAATTATGGACAATTTAGAAAGTTTAAAGGTTTGCTTTTTGGTTTTCTTTTTCTTTCTTGGCTTTTTTTGAGACAGGGTTTCTTTGGATAGCCTGTAACTCCCTCTGTAGAACAGGTTGGCTTTGTATTCACAGAGGTTTATAAACAAAAATTTTATTAAACTATATTTATTGACCAAAATCTGATTATAAGTGAATAGGTGTCATGTGCATCCTTCTGAGCCTGGGTTAGCTCACTCAGGATGAGCTTCTCTAGTTCCATCCATTTGGCTGCAAATTGCATGATTTCATTATTTCTGATGGCTGAGTAGTATTCCATTGTGTAGATGTACCACAGTTTTTTTTTATCCATTCCTTGGTTGAGGGACATCTAGATTGTTTCCAGTTTCTAGCTATTACAAATAAGGCTGCTATGAACATAGATGAGGAAACATCCTTTTGGTTTGGTGAGAAATCTTTTGGATGTATACCCAGAAGTGGTATGGCTGGGTCTTGAGGTAGAGCTATTTCAAATTTTCTAAGATATCTCCAGACTGATTTCCATAGTGGTTGTACAAGTTTGCACTCCCACCAGCAATGGAGGAGGGTTCTCCTTTCTCTACAACCTCGCCAGCATTTGAGTTTTTGATCTTAGCCATTCTGACAGGTGTGAGATGGAATCTCAGAGTCATCTTGAGTTGCATTTCTCTGATGATTAAGGATGCTGAGCATTTCTTCAAATGTCTCTCACCCATTAGGGATTCCTCCTTTGTGATTTCTCTGTTTAGCTCTATTCTCCATTTTTTGATTAGATTATTTGGTTTCGTGCCATTTAATTTCTTGAGTTCTTTGTAAATTTTGGATATTAGCCCTCTGTCAGATGTGGGGTTGGTGAAGATCTTTTCCCAATCTGTAGGTTGCTGTTTTGTTTGAATGACAGTGTCTTTTGCCTTACAGAAGATTTTCAGTTTCATGAGGTCCCATTTATTGATTGTTGGTTTTAGAGCCTAAGCTGTTGGTGTTCTGCTCAGGAAGTTGTGACCTGTGCTGATGAGTTCGAGGGTTTTCCCCACTTTCTCTTCTAATAGATTTAGTGTGTCAGGCTGTCAGACCTTATGTTAAGGTCTTTGATCCACTTGGACTTAAGTTTTGTACAAGGTGATAAGTATGGGTCTAATTTCATTCTTTTACATGTTGACATCCAGTTAGACCAGCACCATTTGTTGAAGATGCTGTCCTTGTTCCATGGCATCTATTCATTTATAATTGGATTTTAGCCATATAGTACAGGATAACTATACTACAGCCAATGCACCAGGAACATAGACTTTTTTATCTGTCCATGAGACACTTTGCCCTAGTGGTGCTGCCTTGTAGGCCCCCAGTGCATGAGGAGGCTCTTGGCCCTCATATGACTGATGAACTGGGGCAGGGGATTGATATGTAGGGACACTCCACTCCAGAGGAGTGGGTTGGAAGGGAGAGGGGGTAGAGGGTGGGAGGACAGGACTGGGAGGGGTGGAAAGAGGGCAATGTGATGGAGATGTAACCTGAAGTAATAAATAAGCATTAAAAAACTATATTTATTAATAATTAAGCACCTATAATCTATAAACACCTAATACCTAACAACTCTACCCTGACCCTTCTGAAAGGATGCTAAGGTCATGGGTCTTTGAGGGCAAGCTTGTCAGCCTTCTAACTGCAGGCACACCTCAAACAGCAGCCAGCAGTGTGACTCTGGCATTAGTATGGCAGCCTCCACCTCAATTCAGCTTAGGTTTGAGGCTTTCTCTGTAGGCTCAGGTTCTAGCTTGCTACAGCCTCTCAGCTTGGTGTCGGCTTCAGCCAGCTCTGCTGGGCATCTATCAGATGCCATGGTTTCAATTGGGCTCTACCCATTTCAGTTTCATTCAGTATCTTTTGAAGAGATGCAGTATCCAAAAGCCCTTTTCCTCAGTTTACTTTACTAATTACTTCTGTTGCCCAGGACCATATGTTGCCTTGTGCCAGGCCGATCTGCATTCCAAAAGTCCTTACTAATTCACTACAGAGGCCCACCTGCCTCTGCCTCCCAAGTACTGGGATTAAAGGCATATGACACAACGCCTGGCCTTTACAAACAGTTTCAAACTGCCTTGTAGGTTCTGGGATTTGAACCTGGGTCCTTTGGGAGAACAGGCAGTGCTCTTAACTGGTGAGCCATCTCTCCAGCCCCTGATTTTTTCTTTTTAAAAGTGCAGGCTACATAGCTGGGTGTGGTGGCGCACGCCTTTAATCCCAGCACTCGGGAGGCAGAGGTAGGCGGATCTCTGTGAGTTCGAGGCCAGCCTGGTCTACAAAGTGAGTCCAGGACAGCCAGAAATACACAGAGAAACCCTGTCTCGAAAAACCAAAAAAAAAAAAAAAAAAAAAAGTGCAGGCTACAGAGATGGCTGAACAGTTAAGATTTCATACTGCTCTTGCAGAGAACCCAAGTTTGGATCTCACCACCCACCTACAAACACATATACATGTGCTTAAAATTTTTAAGCAAGGTGTGGTGGCACATACCTTTAATCCCAACACTCGGGAGGCAGAAGCAGGTGGATCTCTGTGAGTTCGAGGCCCGCCTGGTCTACATGGTAAGTCCAGGATAGCCAGGGCTACACAGAGAAACCCTGTCTCAAAAAACGAAAAAAAAAAATTTTTTTTAAGTGCTAGACTTACCTTAAGACTCTAGCCAGAGATAAACACTGTTATCTCTTCTGTCCCTCCTGTTTACTTTGAGACAAAGTTCCATGTATCCTATGCTGGTTTTAAACTCATCACATAGCTAGGAATGACTTTGAATTTTTTTTGGAGGGGGGGGGTTTCCAGACAGCTTTTCCTTGTGTAACAATATTGGCTGTCCTGGAACTTGCTTTGTAGACCAGGAAGGCCTGGAATTCAGAGTTCCGACTGCCTCTGCCTTCCCAGTGCTGGGATTAAAGGCATGCACCACCGTACCCAGTGATCTTGAACTTTGTTTTGTTCTGTTTTGTATTTTGAGACAGGGTTTTTCTGTGTATCCTTGACTGTCCTGAACTCACTCTGTAGATCAGGCTGGCCTTGAACTCTCAGAGATCCGCCTGCCTCTGCCTCCCAAATGCTGGGTTTAAAGGCATGCACCACCATGACCAGCTCATTTTCTTTTTTAATGGACTCAAGTAGCTAAAACAAATTTGAAATAACACCCATATTTTTTTCTTTCTCATCATTGACTCTATTTAAATTTTCATTTTGCTGCACCTTTAATCCCAGCAGGTGAATCTCTGTGAGTTTGAGGCAGGCCTGGTCTACAAAGTGAGTCCAGTACAGTCAGGGCTATTACACAAAGAAACTCTGTCTCAAAAAAAAAAATCAACCTCCCTCCCCCCCGCTAAAACCCCATCATTTTATTAGCCAGTTGGTAATGGCCTACATCTTTAAGCCCAGCACTCGGAAGAGAGAGGCAGGTAAATCTCTGGGTGAGGCCAGCAGAGCGAGTTCCAGGCCAGCCAGGGCTACACAGAGAGAGCCTGTCTCGAGAAAACAAAAATGTATTAATATTGTGTGCATGTGTGCATGTATGAGGTGGCCTGTGTTGGTCCACACATGGGATGGTACAGATATGGAAGTTAGAGGACAGCTTTCTCAACTCAGTTCTCCCCTTGCACCAGGGTCAGGATTCAGGTCATCAAGCTTAAAAGGCAGAAGGCTTCTACCTGATAAGCCATTCCACTGGCGCAGCCCTGTTACTTATAATGACTGTCTGCTGCCTTACACAGGATCTGGAATACTGATAAGCAAGCTAACATCAAAATTCTTGGGGGGAAAAGATATAACTCAAGGGGATCAACAATTGGCTAGCAAGTGTAAGACCCTAGGTTTAGCTACCTGTACTAGACACACATAAGTCAAAGTTCTAATGCTTTTCTGTGTGTAACACACACGCGCGCACACACACGCACACACGCACACGCACACGCACACACGCGCACACATGCACACACACGCACACACACACAGTCTTGGGATGTTCAATTTTGATTTTTAAGATTTTTGGTTGTTTTCTCTTCTTTTTTTTTCTTTTTTCTTTATTTATTTTTATTTTTATTTTATTTTTTTTTGGTTTTTCGAGACAGGGTTTCTCTAACAGCCCTGGCTGTCCTGGAGTCTCTTTGTAGACCAGGCTGGCCTTGAACTCACAGAGATCTGCTTGCCTCTGCCTCCCAAGTGCTGGGATTAAAAGCTTGTGCCACCACGCCCAGCTTCTTTTTTATTCTTTTGAGACAAGGTCTTGCTAGTTATCTGGCTGCTGAGGCAGCTCAGTGGTTAATAGTGCAGGTGTTTCTGCTACTTTGTCAATACTGGAACCTCACTAGAACTCCTCTCAGATATATTGTTACTGTCCTGTGACACGGAGATCCTGTAGTTTTGGCTCTGTGGAACTTGCCTCTTCATGCACTAAAGCAGTTCATCCATAGGGTGGGCCAACTCAAAGCCCTGGTTCTGGGCCTGCAACCCCCATTTGCAGGGTCTGCTCTCATGACCCCATCAAGGCCAGATCTCTTGTCCACCACTGGTGCTGAGGGCAAAAGGGAGGGGAGGGGATCTCTCTCACCAACACTTCCACAAAGCAGACAAAAGCAGGCTGACTCTTCCACACTCACTCCCTCAGGGCTGGCTCACCCACAATCCCCACATCTAGGGCCAGCTGTAGTGTGCTGCCCAAGCAAGGTGCAGGGCCTGCTCTCCCGAGTGCTGCACCATGTGTGGAGCAGGGACAGTTCTCCTGCACCATGTGTGGAGCAGGGACAGTTCTCCTGCTCTTGGGACCCCATCTGGGCCAGATCTCCTGTCAGCCAATAGTGGTGAGGGAAAGGGTAAGGAAAGGGATCTCTCTCTCACCAACACCTCTAGAAAGCAGATAAAAGGAAGCAGAAGCCAGAGGCCTCATACCAGACCAAGGAGTCATTATAATGAACATTGGCAAGCAAAAACGTGTGGACAAAGTGAATACTGTAGGGCACACTGAGACACACTACAGCTTCTACAATGATTTTTTTTTTTTTTTTATGTAGGGGGAGGTTGCAAGGGTGGAGGGTGGATCTAAGGGGAGGTGGGAGAGGAGAGGGAACAGGGTGCATGATGTGAAATTCACAAAAATACAAAAAAATGACTCAAAGGGAAAAAAAAAAGAGTGCAGGTGTCTGTGTGGGCACAGGAGCTGTCCACCTTGATTTGGAGACAGGGTGCCTTACAGATTCAGCTAGGCTGGTTGGCCAGCAAGCTAGAGGCTCCACTTGTTTCTCTGTCCTGAAATTACAAAATTACAAGCACATACTAT
>CAJQZJ010005154.1:2033755-2050806 GCA_907164525.1 Lophiomys imhausi | reverse complement strand
TTTCTTTCTTTCTTTCTTTCTTTCTTTCTTTCTTTCCTCCCTTCCCTTCCCCCCTTCCCTTCCCCCCTTCCCTTCCCCTCCCTCCCTCATTCCTTCTTTTTCTGTCCTGGCCTCACTCTGTAGACCAGGTTGGCCTTGAATTCACAGAGATCTACCTGCCTCTGCCTCCTGAGTGCTGGGATTAAAGGCGTGTGCCACCACACCTGGCCATTACAGTTTTGAACTGCCATATGGGTGCTGGGATTTGAACCTGGGTCCTTTGGTAGAGCAGCCAGTGCTTTTAACCTCTGAGCCATCTCTCCAGCCCTGGAAGTTTCTTTCTAACTGGCCTTTTAGCATGGATTCTAGACACTGAATCCAGGCCTTTGGGGGCTGCAGAAATGGCTCAATAGTTAGAAGGGCTAGCTGCTCTTCCAGAGGATCTGGGTCCAATTCCCAGCACTCACATGTTCAAACTGTAACTCCAGTTCTAGGGGATTCAACACTTTGCTTTGGCCTTTGAGGGAACCAGGCATGTACCAAGTATACACACATAGCGTCCCTCTCTACTAGTGAGTGCTGTAATAGAAAAAAACTTGAGGACTGACTACTAAGCTGCAGCTCCTCTATCGTCCTCTTATATGTACAACCTAAGAGGCAGATTTACCAGTTCTTGAGAATTTGAGAAAAACAATGAAAGTTTAGGGAAAATGCACATAAAAGGTTTACATATGAAGTACTAGGGTATTCATATGTCTCAAGTTTAACTGTGCCGGTCTTAATAATCTAAATTTAGAGCCAGGTGTGGTGGCACATGCCTTTAATCTAAGCACTTGGGAGGCAGAAGCAGGTGGATCTTTGTGTGTTCAAGGCCAGCCTGGTCTACAAAGCAAGTCCAGGACAGCCAGAGCTGTTACACAGAGAAACCCTGTCTCGAAAAACAAAAGAATCTAAATCATGCTGGGAGGGCCCTAGGGATCTGCTAGTCTCAGCCTCCCAACACTGGAATAATTGTGTGCCACCATGCCTGGCAGTTTTAATATGGACTCTGAAGACCAAACCCAAGCCTATACTTTTACAAGCATCACCAACTGAGCTCTCTCTCTAGCAGGTGTTTCCCCACCCCACCCCCACTTTGAGATAGGGTCTTCAAGTCTTATCAGAAAAGGATCCCAAGTATCTGACCCTCCTGCCTCCATCTGTAATTGCTGAGACTAAAGATATGCACCACCACACTTGATTTATACACCATTGGTAATCAAGTCCAGAGCCTGCTGGTGCCGGGTGAGCAATCTCCTGAGCCTTCAGTCCTATTTCTACACATACAAACCCTCTTGAAACACTTGGGATGTTTCTGTTCTACATCTGCTCCCAACTAGCTCATTCTCATTTCCAACTCGATGCTTTTGATCACAGCTTTTCTTGTGTCTTAAATTTTTTCTTTTATGTCTCTCAAGATATTTCTATAAACTACCATCCTTTCTCACCAAAATATCATTTGTTCCTTCAGAAACCATTTTCCATATAGATTCTGTCCCAGGTCACATTTCAAAAGTAAAGGTTGTAGCAATGAAAAGAAACAATCTGTCCTCAAAACACGATTGATTTCCCCAAAGCAAATTAAAAACATATTTAGGTCAAATATACACAAAGTCATATTATTTGGTGGGGGCAGAGCAATATACTAAAACAAACAAACAAAAAACCAACAATATACTTACACTTTAGTATTTTATTTTTCTTTAGAAAGCCTTCACAGTTTCTTAGTGCTCAAATTTATGAAGATCTTTTTTAGTCCTGCTGTGAAAATTGGGGGACAAGAGGAATCTTTTCTTTCTTACCTCGATACCTCTTCTGTTCTCATTGCTGTGAATATATTTAAGTGTTCAGGGGGAGTGTGGGTGATGACCTCTGTCCCTTCCTCTTCCCAGTTCTGTGTCCAGATGCTCTGCATTTGAGAAGCATCACACTGCCTCTATAGGAAAAGTGGCTGGGGGAGGGACAGAATTTTGTATAAGAGTGTGACTAGTTAGAAAGCTACCCTGAAAATGAACACAGTCCTGGTCTGAATTAGTCTTGAAGATGACTGAAAATGTGGGGGGACTGGAGAGAAGCTGAAATGGGGAACTCCATAATATTTGGTATGTGGACAAGCCAAAGGGCCTTTCTGAGATCTCTGCCTTCATTTCAGGTTTGCAAACCACTTAGATATGGTGTTACTCACTAAAGAGGAGAACAACAACAACAAAGAAAAAAGAAAGAATTGAATATTTGGGGAAAATATACAGGCTCAGTTTGGGCTATCTCAATGATGTGATGTCAGTCCGAGGGCTATGTACTCAGCGGTTTAAAAGAACCAACAACAACAAGCCAGGCGGTGGTGGCGCACGCCTTTAATCCCAGCACTTGGGAGGCAGAGGCAGGCGGATCTTTGTGAGTTCGAGGCCAGCCTGGTCTACAAAGCGAGACAAAAACAACAAAAAATAAAAAAAACCACCTCTAAAAAAAAAACAAAAAAAAAAAAAAAAAAAAAAAGAACCAACAACACTATTAGCAACTATTAGCAAAAACTGAAATTGTATTATAAGTTGTTTCTCTGTGTTGCCCTGGCTATCCTGGAACTCTCTGTAGACCAGGCTGGCCTTGAACTCAGAGCTCCGCCTGCCTCTGCCTCCTGAGTGCTGGGATTAAAGGTGTGCACCACCACGACCATCCATCACAGACAGTTTTGAACTGTCATGTGAGTGCTGGGATTTGAACCTGGGTCCTCTGGAACAACTGAGTTGTCTCTCCAGCCCCCTATCCTTTTGTTAGGTTTTTCGAGATAGGTTACTCTGTTGTATCTCTGGCTGTCCTGGACTCACTCTGTAGACCAGGCTGGCCTTGAACTCACAGAGATCCACCTGCCTCTGGCTCCCGAGTGCTGGAATTAAAAGCATTTGCCACCATGCCCAGCCCTTTTTTGTTGTTGTTGTTGTTGTTGTTTTAAATACAGGATCTTACTATATACCCTTGACTGGCTGGCCTGGAACTAACAATGTAGACTGGGCTGGCCTCTGCCTCCTGACGGTACTGCTTGCGATGAAGGTCTTGTAGCATCAGGTATAGCAGGTACAGTACATCATTTTTTTTTTCCTCTCACAATTCTTTTTCACTTTTTCCAAGTGTAGCTTTTTGTTTTGTTTTGTGTTTTTCGAGACAGGTTTTCTCTGTGTAGCCCTGGCTGTCCTGGACTTGCTTTGTAGACCAGGCTTGCCTTGAACTCACAGAGATCAGCCTGTCCCTGCTTCCCTGGTGCTGGGATTAAAGGTATGAGCTACCACCCGGCTCTGATTTTTTTTTTTTGAAATAAAAATAAAACATTTGGATTTAGGCACTAGCATAGCTATTATTCCAGTTTACCTTCATTGACTCAAAGTAAACTTTGGTGAACAGCTGCCTAAAATTAAATATCTAGTTCATCAGTAGCTCCAGATTTGAAGGAACGTAGTCCTTCCGACTTCAGAACTTTGCACTTAATCCCACATACCCTCACAGTAACTGTTAAATTAGGTATTTTTACTCTCACTGAACAGATGTTTTCAAAATGCTCAGAAAAATTACGTGTCAATAACTTGTAAAAGTAACCAGCTAAAAGAATGGCTAAAGCCGGGTGCGGTGGCACATGCCTTTTATCCCAGAACCTGGGAGCCAGAGGCAGGTAGATCTCTGTGAGTTCAAGGCCAACCTGGTCTACAAAGCAAGTCCAGGACTACAAAGACAGCCAGGACTATTACACAGAGAAACCCTGTCTTGAAAATACAAAACAAAACAAAAAATTGGATAAGATTGGAACCTACTACCCACATTGTTTCATATTTAAGTGTAAACATAGAGAATTCTCTTGAAATATTTTATGATGGCTAGTCTGACACTGTTTAAAGAGGAGTAGTATTAAGCTGGGCTTGGCACATGTCTTTAATCCCAGCACTCAGAAGGCAGAGGCAGGCGGATCTCTGTGAGTTAGAGGGTAGTTTGGTCTCCAAAGTGAGTCCTGGACAGGTAGGGCTCTGTTCCACAGAGAAACTCTGTCTTGAAAAAAACAAACAAACAAAAAGAGCAGTAGTATTAATTCTACTAGTAATGTAAGAACATTTGAAGGTTAGTGCCTATTTATACAGGAAGTGGTAACACAGCAGGAAGCAAATATAAACCAGAGGGTTCTAGACATCACCAGCAATACTAGATATTACTTAAGAGAATAAGACAGACAAAAGCTTTACTACAGTCCTAGAGACTGGCGCAGGACAATTGCCTCTGGGGATGGTTTTCAGGAGAAAAACTTTCAAATCTAAATACTGTCTGTGAAAGCTGCTAGGAAGAGTATTATCTGAACTAGGACAGTTCTTCAGTAATGTGAGGTGTTGTGATCACATCACTGTCCTAATGAGTATCTTAGCAGTTGCTGTTTACATAGTAAACATTTACACAGGAATACTTGAAATGCTTATCAGTCCACTTCATCGATTAAACATTAATAATAATAAAAAAAAGAAGTGAATGTGAGTGTGTTGCCTGCATTTATATGCCACCATCTGTAGGACTGTGCCCTCAGCCAGAAGAGATTGTAAGACTGATCCCCTGGAGCTGGAGTTACAGACAGTTGTGACAGCAGCTTGGCAGGTGCTGGCAACTGAATCCAAATCCTTTGGAAAAGCAGCCGGGTGCTCTCAACCACTGCAGAGCCATCTCTATAGTCCTGGGGCTATTGGGGGAAAAAAAGTTTATTAGGCTGGGCATGGTGCACATTTCTTTAGTCCCAGCACTTGGGATGCAGAGGCAGGAGGATCTCTTTGAGTTTGAGGCCAGCCTGGTCTACAAAGAGAGTTCCAGGACACCCAGGGCTACACAGAGATACCTTATCTGGAATTTCAACCCCCCCCCAAATGTTAATTTTATTTTTTTCAAGATAAGAGTTTTTCTGTGTAGCCCTAGCTCTAGCTCTTCTGGAACTCACTCTGTAGACTAGGCTGGCCTTGAACTCAGCAATTTGCCTGCCTCCCAACTGCTGGGACTGTGACCATGACTGTCCCGTCCCCCCCCCCCCCCGCCAAGGTTTTTCTAGACAGGGTTTCTCTATGTAACAGCTCTGGCTGTTCTGGAACTCTCTGTAGATCAGGCTGACCTTGAACTCACATAGTTCCACCTGCCTCCCGAGTGCTGGGATTAAAGACATGTGCCACCATGCCCAGCCTGGCTCATTTTTGTTTTATATGCATGAGTGTTTTTGCCCCCATGAATGTATGTGCATGCTTGATGCCAGAGAGGGGTGCCAGATTATCTGAGTTAATCTGGTTAAACTGGAGTTAAAGCTGGTTGTGAGTTTCTTTGTGGGTGCTGGGAACTGAACCCAGATCTCTTGTGAGAACAGACAGTGCTCTTAGAGAACCAGTGTCTCTAGCCCCATTTCATTGATTCTAACACTTCCTTTTTCATAATTTTAAGATGGAATGGTATAGTTTAATTACACCATTTTAGTAGTATACAATCAGTATCATATTCAACTTGGTAAACTGCAACGAACTTTACAGTATATACTACAATGCTGTACATAGTATTTTAATGGTATTTAATATTTAACTTTAAATTGTGTAGTATATACCCTTCTTCATTCAAGCTTAACAGTTTTATACAGCTGATGTCACTACTAGATTACAGAAAACTGAAGCTAAAAGACTTAAACAGTATATTCAAAAGCTACCGTCAATTGAGCAGCAGAGCGAGTATCGACAATCTGGCAGATTTCAAAGGTCACCTCTTTGTCCTATCTCAGCATTTACCTTGGGAGATGTACAAGGTTGAATAAAAACATCCCTTTGTCTGAACTAATACTCAAATCAAGATTTAGCTCAGATGTGACCTTTCTAAATCCTGCAGGAACAACCAGTCTTGTGCTCTCAACACTTTAAGAACAACTGTATTATATGTCACAATTTCCCTGGGAATTTCGGAACCAAGGACCGTTATCTTACTCCATCTTTCTAGGCCCCAGTACTGTTCCTGACACACAGGAACTCAATCATGTCTGTTAAAAGGGCCGTTGCTAAGTACAAGAGAAACTAAAAAAGTAATGAATGCTACGGAAGATTTATAAATTGTGTGCAAAGGAATTTGAAAGAACGGATGACAGAAAGTAGAAGTCAAACTGGGCATGGTGGCACACAATGGAAACCTGAGGCAGGTGGATCTCTGTGAGTTCCAGGTCAGCCAGGGCTACATAGTGCAACTCTGTCTCAAAACAAACACAAATGCACAAATCAAGATTTCTGAGTTTTCTTGAAGAAAAAGCAAAACAAAAACATCAGAGAAATTAGGTGTTCATTGTCCTAATTAGGACCATTTGTTTAGGGCCTAAAGAAATAATACTTTCAGAGGAACTGAGTGCTCTTATCCATCAAGAACTTATCATTTTCCTAGGCCCAGCTTGCACAAGGTAATTTACAGACCTCACAGAGGACATTTGAGTTTATGAGCCTTTCCTGAGACATTCTACCTGCTGCTCTTTTACGCACCACGCGTCCTCAAACACCGTTCCCCACCCACCCCCTCTGCCTTTTACTTTGCCTAGAAAGTTTGCTTTTTCCAAAAAAAAAAAAAAAAAGCCGGGCGGTGGTGGCGCACGCCTTTAATCCCAGCACTTGGGAGGCAGAGGCAGGCGGATCTTTGTGACTTCGAGGCCAGCCTGGTCTACAAAGCGAGTCCAGGACAGCCAGAGATATTCAGAGAAACCCTGTCTCGAAAAACCAAAAAAAAAAAAAAAGCACTTCTACTCCTCGAATTCAATGTTTCCATTTCTTTCCCGTCATCCTTGCCACTGCAGAACTCTGGCCATACTTCCAATAAGAATGAGCCGCAACTTCTGCAAACGTTTTCCTCCTCCGGCGTAATAAAGGCTTATTTTAATCGCGCGCCCAGACCTACGACTAGGGGCGGGCGCCCAAAAAACCTGGCGTTCGGCACGTGTTGGCCTCATTTTTCGGCCACGGAGGTGGGGTCCAGACGCCGAGCGACACAATTCTAGTGCCGACAGAATTCTAGTAGGCGATCGGATATAAGGGAACAGACCCCACACCGACGACGGAGAGGCGAAACCTCCCCTACGTGGCCGCCATCCTCAGAGGAAAGTGTACTTCCGACTCTCGCGAGACCGAGTCTGAGCGCCCGCCTCCAGCCCCCGAGACTTGCGGGTTGGTTTCTTCCGATTCAAGTGACCACCCAGCGAGAGTGAGAAAGGGACAAATACGAGTCGGTGCCCCGGAAGCGGAAGTGCGGCCTCCGTGCTGTCAAAGTTGTAGTGAGTCCCTCCCTGGTTTCTCTGGCTCTTGAGCGCTTCCCCCGTGAAGGGCGGGAGCGCCGGGACGGACGAGCGAGATGAGCACCATGTTTGCAGACACCCTGCTCATCGTTTTTATCTCCGTGTGCACCGCGCTGCTCGCTGAGGGTGAGGGTGGCTGTTTCTTGGACGTTTGATTAGTCTCAGGGTGGAAGGGCATTGGGGCACACCCCCCCACCCCACCCCCCCAGGAAAGATCGGAGTCTCACTTCTTGTGACCTGCGCGGTCTGTTGCAAGAAATCCTGGGCGCCTCCTCGATAGAACCTGGAGGATAGTGTGCAATCCGACTTCCTGATTTTCTTTGACTTATTCATGGATACATTAAAAAAAAACACAAAACATGTTTTGATCTGACTTTGGAAAAAGTTAATTACTGGCCATTCCAATAAATTCGTATTAGCATGTTGCTTTTAATGTTTTAGGCATTACCTGGGTCCTGGTTTACAGGACAGACAAATACAAGAGATTGAAGGCAGAAGTGGAAAAACAAAGTAAAAAATGTGAGTATGGCAATACGTTGGTAGTTTCAACACATTAAATTCATTGAGTCCATGTTCTCAGTAACTATTTTGGTGAGCCAACTGATACCAAGAATACAGAAATAACCCAGTGTACTTGATTGGGGCACACATCTCAGCACTCAGGAAATCAAGACAGGATTATGAGTTCCAAACTAGCATGAACTACATAGGAAGATTCAGTCTCACATTAAAAAACAAAGAGGACCGTAGTCCAACTTGGTAAGAATAGAAAACGAAGACTTTTGTGCAGTGTCTTTAATAAAGCTAAAAGGAATCTATGTGTGGTGGAGCTGAAGCTTCAGATAGGCCAGACCTGGTCTACAGAAAGTGAATTCTAGGCCAGTCAGACCTACAAAGTGAGACCCAGCTTGGGGGAATGGGGGAGCTAAAGGGGAAAGGAGTCCCAGCAGACATATGTGCAGTCTTCATTCTAAAGAAGTCCTGTTCTGTTGTGAGGGACTATGGAAGGCCTCATGATGCAGGTGATCCCTTATGGGCTAATTTGAATGAAGATAGAAAATCAGATAGAGGGAGGAAATTCTAGGGAAAGTAAAAAAATCTTACCAGTTAAACATGGAGATTTTAATGTGTGAGCTGTGTTTGGAGAATGTTTTGTTATTGTGACTAGTTTTAATGTGAGTGGTGTCCATTAGGGACAAGCCAAGTTTCAGTTGGGGTGAGAAATGATCAAAATAGGTAAAATTTGTTGCCTTTGAAGTAAAGTTATAATTCAGTGGGGCACAGGCCGGGCCGTGGTGGCTCACGCCTTTAATCCCACCACTCAGGAGGCAGAGGCAGGCGGATCTCTGTGAGTTTGAGGCCAGCCTGGTCTACAGAGTGAGTTCCAGGACACCTAGGGCTCTCTTACATAGAGAACACCCCCCCCCCTCGGTTTTTTGAGACAGGGCTTCTCTGTGTAACAGCCCTGGCTGTCCTGAACTTTGTAGATCAGGTTGGCCTCACAGCTCACAGAGTTCCACCCGCCTCTGCCTCCCAAGTGCAGGGATTAAAGGTGTGTGCCACTATTCCTGGCTGAGAAACCCTGTCTCAAAAAAAAAAAAAACCAGAAACAAACAAACACATTCAGCAGAGCATAATTGCTCCTATAAATAAAGCCTTCTGTAGCTCAGGCAGGCCTCCAATTGATGTCACTCCAGCCTCAGCTCCCCAGTTACTGGGTCTTTGAATAGGTCTTTGCAGGCACCGTTGGTATCCAGTATTCTTTTGGTTTTGTTTTTTGAGGTGGTCTCATTTAGCCCTGGTTGGCCTTGAACTTACTGTGTAGCTGAGGATGACCTTGAGCTGATTCTCCCTACTTTAACTTCCAAGTGATGGAATTACAGCCATTCACAACCCACAACCACACCTAACTTGGCTTCTTAGAATTTCTACAACTTTATTCTCTTTTCTTTATATCTTTGTTTTATGAGTGTCCATTGTTTGTTTTTGTTTAAGTTTTTTTATTTTTTTTTTATTTTAGACAGGGTCTCATGTAGGCCAAGCTAGCTTTGAACTCTGTTTACCTGAGGTTGACAGTGAGCTTTAGGTCCTCCTGTTTCTGCCTACTAAGTGCTAGCATTACCGTTACTCTCTGTCATGTCCAGTTTATGGGGCACTGGGGGTTGTACTCAGGGTTTTGTGCATGATAAGGAAGCAGTCTGCCAGCTGAGCTCAGTTCTCAGCTTCCTTCCATTTTGTCCCCCTAAATTTCTGGGGTTGGGAGTATAGGGCTGTGATAGAGTGCATGCCAGACTTGCTCAAAACCTTGCATTCAACCTCAGCAGTGAAAACAAAGTCACATTTGATTCACATAGCCACCACTGTGGTCAGTTATATAAATGATTCCCCCTTATGGGACAGGAGATTGAGACTCACAAAGTTAATAACAGACTTACATCACAAGAAAACAAAGAACTGGAGACTAAACTCAGACTTTTGTCTTCAGGCCTAGACTTGTAAAATTACAGTTTATCATTCTTTATTCAGTGTTGATAATGTTGGTTTGTCATTTAAACCCAAATTCATTGTATTTCCCTTCACAAACATGATTCCAGGATTTTATTATCTTGGTGACTTTATACTTTTAGCAGGGAAATCCAAAAATCTTAAAAAGAAAAAGTTATAAGATTTTTTTTGTTGCTTGCTTCTACTTAACTAGCATGAAAATACCACTAGGGCACTGGTCTTTGTTGCTCACTTGCATGTCCTCTGTGACTAGAACAATCACTACATGGCAAAGAGCTTTTTTGGGTTGGAGTGGCTTTTTTATTTTGGGGGGGGCAGGTCTCTTGCCTTAGCTGAAGGCTGGCCTTGGTCTACAGTGACCCTCCTAGTTCACCCTCTATCGTGGGGTTATAGGTATAAGGCACCTTCCCTTTGTTCAAGTATCTGTTCTTACCATATGCCTGTATTTCATTATCAAAACCTGTAAATGCTGTCCTCCTGAATGGTTTTATATCCTTTTACTTCTCCCTGTATCTGCTAATGCCACCTATTTGAAAGCACCATGTTTCACTGGATCTGTTCCACCACCTTCATGTGTCTATCTGCAGACACTCAGATTTACTTTGTGGAGTACATGTAGAGTTTTGGGTTTCTTTGTTTTGTTTTGTTTTGGTTTGGTTTTTCATGACAGGGTTTCTCTGTGTATCATTGGCTGTCCTGGACTCGCTTTGTAGACTAGGCTGGCCTTGAACTCACAGAGATCAGCCTGTCTCTGCCTTCCGAGTGCTGCGTTTAAAGGCATGTGCCACCATGCCTGACTGTGTTCTCATATCTTAACCATGAATTTCTTCTGAAGATTTTAGGCATCATTAGTGTCCATAATTTTTGCATTAACCTCAACTATTTACATTTTGGAAGCAAATAAAAAGTTTACTTTAGGCTGGGCATAGTTGAACACACACTTAAGAAACGTATTTATTTATATTTTGTGGTACTGAGGATTGAACTCTGTGTCTTGAGCTTGCTAAGTGAGTGATATACTACTGAGCTATATTCATAGCCCTTGGAATTTTTGGATCCTTGAAATGCTTGCCATATAGCTCAGGCTAGCCTTGCTGTTGTGATCTTCCAGCTCCAGCCTTTGGAATTCTGAAAATACTGGCATATACCGCAGTTCCTGGCTTGAACATGTAAATGAGAATACAGTTTTTTCTGGTAGTTTATATTCAGAATTAAGCATGGATCTAGACATGAGAATTTTCTCAGGTTCATAAATAGGTTTGAATTAGAATTAAACATAGATTTGTTTTCTTGTGCTGATCTAATTCTTATCATCTGGGGAATACTGATCCCTATAAAGCAGTCCTATTTATATGGAGTCTTTGAAAAACAAATTAGGCCTTCATATACTAAGCAAATACTTTGTTTTGGGCTGTACTAATGGCCGAAAGGTAGTTTTTTCTTTTCTGCCAGCAGTTAAGGGAGGAAGCCATTTAGCTCAATCATGACCAAAGTCCATCAGTATAACTTTCTTGTAACTCATCTCTGATAAAGCATCCTTTTAATATATAATGTTGTATGTTTATGTTTACAGTAGAAAAGAAGAAGGAAACTATAACAGAGTCAGCTGGTCGACAACAAAAAAAGAAGATAGGTGAGATAGTAAACCTAAATAAAATGTGGATTAAAAATTTAAAAATATTTTTGATTAAGTATATATAATTAAATATATGCAATATATTAATATTTTAACATACATTTGTTTTGTTTTTTGAGACAAGGATTTTCTGTGTAGCTTTGACTGTTCTAAACTCATTTTATAGACCCAAGCTGGCCTTGAACTTACAGAGATCTGCCTGCCTCTGCCGCCTGAGCACTGGGATTAAAGGTGTGCGCCACCACGCCAGGCACCTGGGTTTCTTTTTTTTTTTTTTTTGGTTTTTCGAGACAGGGTTTCTCTGAATATGTCTGGCTGTCCTGGACTTGCTTTGTAGACCAGGCTGGCCTCGAACTCACAAAGATCCGCCTGCCTCTGCCTCCCAAGTGCTGGGATTAAAGGCATGCGCCACCACCGCCCGGCTGGGTTTCTTAATATATGTATATTTTAAAATATATTTTTGATGAAATCAAATTACATCACTTTACCCCTTTCCTTCCTCCAGCCCCTCCCAAATACCCTCCCGCAAGCCCTTCCCATACCTCCCCCATGCTCAAATCGATAGCCTCTTATTCTTTGATTATTAGTGTTACATACATGTATCTATATGTGTGCACAAGTATATAAGTATAATCTGCTTCATCTGTTTTTGTTTTTAGTGTGTACATGGTTTCAAGGCTAACTACTTTGTAATGGACAACCAATAAGAGAACTCATCCCTGAGCAAAGCTAATTGTCACTCTCCCAGCAGTCACTAGTTGCCTGTAGTTCTTTATGTAAGAACTACTCTGTAAAATTTTCTCTCTTCTGCGTTAGCATGTCTGTTGCTATTGTTCTCGTCTTGTTTATGCAGCCATTTCTAAGAGGGTCTGTTTCACAGCAGACTTCCTGGTATTCTGGGTTTTACAATCTTTTTGCTCCCTCTTTTTGTGTGAGTATGTGTGGTCTTTTGGAGACAGGGTTTCTCTGTAACAGTCCTGACTGTCCTGGATACACTTTGTAGACCAGGCTGGCCTCAAACTCACAGAGATCCGCCTGTTTCTGCCTCCCGAGTACTGGGATATGTGGCACCACTGGTTTGGCACTGTCCTGTATTTAAATATTCTGTTAGTAGAAAGTAAGTAGCAACGTATGTATTCACTTCATCTTAGTGAGTTATTGAAACAAAATGGGTTTGTAGTTTCCAGGCAGCCATAATTTATTCAACAGTTATTCTGTGCTCAATACATTGGTACTAACCAGCTTGTTAATTCTTTTCAGAGAGACAAGAAGAGAAACTGAAGAACAACAATAGAGATCTGTCCATGGTAAGAATCTTCAGTATAACTTCACAGTGAACCACATAAACTGTTTTTTTTTTTCCATTTATTTTGTTTTGTTAACAAAAGTCCTATTTGCATCAAATACATTGCATTTAAGTTCTTAAATTTCATCACCTATCAGGGCCATAAATAATAATCATAGGTATTATTGGACTAAATGGAAATAAAATATGCTGTCACATTTAAACTTCCTTTTAAAGCTGGCATGGTGGTGCATGCCTTTAATCCTAGCATTCAGAAGCAGAAGCAAGAGGAATGTCCAGGGAGATCTTGTCTCAAGAAAACCAACAAACAACAACCCCGATCCCCCTACCCCCCCCAAAAAAAAACCCTTCATTTTAAGTTTGTTTATAAAGGTTGCTTTGGGGGTTCTATTTTGACTCTTTCAGAAATGCCTTGCCTTTTTTTTTTTTTTACACTGATATCTTCAAGTCTTTACGTGCAATGACGAGCACAAAGATTAAATACTGACGCAGATAGCGCACCCCAGAGTAACATGCGCACTGCTCCGTCAGTTCTGGCTCAGTACTTACTACGGCACTCCGTGTCTTGCTTCTTAAAAAAGTTTTTTAAAGTTTTCTTCTCTCATTTTTTGTTTTTGTTTGAGACAAAAACAAAAAATTCCAGTTCTAGCTGACCTGGAACTCACTCTGTATGCCAGGCTGGCCTCAAACTCAGAGATCCGCCTGCCTCTGCCTCCTGAGAGGTGGAATTAAAGGCACGAGCCAGCACTGCCTGGAAAGTTTCCCTCTTTTTAAAAAACTTACTATTTTTATGTGAATAGACATTTTGCCTACATGTATGTCTGTTCATGCTTGGTGCCTGCAGAAGCCAGGAAAGGGCTTTGGATTGCCCCAAGAATGGAATTACAGATGGTTATGAGCTACCATTTGGGTGGTGGGAATTGAACCCAGGGCCCCTGGAAGGAGCAGCCAGTGATCCTAATCACTGAACCATCTCTCCAGCCCCACTTTTTATTTTTAGACAAGGTAAGTTACCCTTCTCCTTTGTGTTCATGCTGAATCTTGGTTTATGGCATTTGTGTAATACCAGGATAGGGATTGGCACATTGTAGATAACAATGGTGTCAGTCATATTAATGTATGGAAAAGTAGGTTTCCTAGCCCATTTATTCTTTGCTTGACTCAGAACTACCTTTTGTAGTTCTGTGTTTTTAGCCTGGGGCATCTCAACTTTCCATGAGTTTCTTCATGTAGAGGTCTTGGTTATGCTTTATTGTCTAAAAATTCTTTTCTGGAATGACTATAATTTACAGGTAATTTTTTTCCACCTGAGACATGATCCTGCTATACTGTGAAGCCCTGGCTGTCCTGGAATGCAATATGTAGGTTAGGTTGACCTCAAACTCAGAGAGATCGGCCAGCCTCTCCTTCCTTAGTGCTAGGATTAAAGGTGTGTGGTACCACATACCTAGGAACAAGGTGACATTTTAAAAAGTGAGTTTTCTAGGCAGGCAGATCTCTGTGAATTCAAGTTCAGGGCCAGCTTGGTCTACAGAGTGAGTTCCAGGATAGCCAGGGTGACACAAAGAAACCCTATCTCCAAAAAAACCCGAGTTTTCCTACCTTTAGCACAATTTTTAACATGTTCACTATTTGGAAATTATAAAAGGTAAAAATTGCCACTCTACCAGTGATCCAGAGATAATCTTTATATAGTCATGCATTTTATGGAATGTACAATTTAATAATTTAGTTACAAAATACATTATGAGATACCAAACTCATAATGGCCCACCATGTTGCTTTCTTTCTGTTGCTCTTGAAGTCAAGAGCATGGAGTCCTAAACCCATGTCATAGCTTAGCATGCTCTCAAAGACTCTGGGTCTTCAGTCAGCATTCACCTGGCTAGTCGATGCTTTTCCTTTGAGGCATTATGTTCTTCATTCTAGCCACCCCTACCCCACCCCTTGGAAAAAGCCTAAAAGATTCAAGTTTCTCCCTTTAAAAAAAAAAAAGAGTCAGGTGTTGAGGTAATTCATGCCTGTGGTCCCAGCTACTCGGGAGACATAGGCAGATGGTCAGTGAGTCCAAGAGTTCAAAGCCAGCTCGACACCAGAGCTACACTCTACCATATTATAGAACAGATATCCCAGTCAGCACTCATTATTTAGGACTGGTTGACCAGAAGGAGGCCTCCAAGCTATCGCAGTTCATTGCAGTAACAAGGAGCCGAGGAATGGGGGTGGAAGGTGACTTAGATAACAAGAGCTTTTCGCAAAGGAGAACTTTTTGTTGTTTGTTTGTTTGTGTTTGAGACAGAGTCTCACTCTGTAGCCCTGGCTGACCTCAAACTGTCAAATCAACTGTCTTTGCCTCTTAGTGTGCGCCACCACACTCAGCTCTATGGAAAACTTTTTAAGAAAAATTACATGACATTTCAGTTTTTGAGTATGCATTATATATTTATTTTTAGTGTGAAATGACCTTTTTTTTTTGCTTTCCTTGTAGGTACGAATGAAATCCATGTTTGCAATTGGCTTTTGTTTTACTGCCTTAATGGGAATGTTTAATTCCATGTGAGTAACCTTTTCTATGCTTTTGCCTGACAAATGTTCTATGTTTGTATGCATGTGACCATAAGATTCTTTTTTGAGCCGGGCGGTGGTGGCGCACGCCTTTAATCCCAGCACTTGGGAGGCAGAGGTAGGCGGATCTTTGCGAGTTTGAGGCCAGCCTGGTCTACAAAGCAAGTCCAGGACAGCCAGAGCTGTTAAACAGAGAAACCCTGTCTCGAAAAAAAAAAAAAAAAAAAAATTCTTTTTTGGTTGTTGTTTTTTCAAGACACGATTTCTCTGTGTATCCTTTGCTGTTCTTGACTCACTCTGTAGACCAGGCTGGCCTTGAACTCACAGAGATCCACCTGCCTCTGCCTCCCAAGTGCTGAGATAAAAGGCATGCGCCACCACATCCAGCAGTTAGAACTGCCATGTGGGTGCTGGGATTTGAACCCTGGTCCTTTGGAAGAGCAGCCAGTGTTGTTCTTAACCACTGAGCCATCTCTCCAGCCCAAGATTCTTCTTTTTTTTTTTAATATTTGTTTAAATATTTATTTATTTACTTACTTATTTTTATGTTTGCAGTGTTCTGTCTGCATATATACCTGCAGACCAGAAGAGGGCACCAGATCTCAATGTAGATGGTTGTAAGCCACCATGTGGTTGCTGGGAATTGAACTCAGGACCTTTGGAAGAACAGCCAGTGCTCTTAACCTCTGAGCCATCTCTCCAGTCCTGACCATAAGACTTTCAGTAATGTTTTATTTGTCAGAATTTCAAAGTTATTCTGAGTTTGAGGCCAGCTTACACTTCACAGCTAAATCCTCTCTCAAGAATAATAGAAGAGGGCTGGAGAGATGGCTCAGAGGTTAAGAGCACTGGCTGTTCTTCCAAAGGTCCTGAGTTCAATTCCCAGCAACCACATGGTGGCTCACACCATCTATAGTGAGATTTGGTGCCCTCTTCTGGCCTACAGGCATACATGCAGACAGAATACTATATACATAATAAATAAATAAATCTTAAAAAAAAAAAAAGAATAATGGAAGAAAGAAAGCAAAATTCCAAACTTATAATAAAGTTACAAGAATAATAAATCATTATCCAGATTTACAGTTGTTATTTCACCTCAAGTTTTTTAAAAAATATTTTTATTTACTTATTAGGTATACGGTGTTATGCCTGCATGCCTGCAGGCCAGAAGAGGACACCAGGTTTCATTATAGATGGCTATGAGCCACCATGTGGTTGCTGGGGATTGAACTCAGGACCTCTGGAAGAGCAGTCGGTGCTCTTAACATCTGAGCCATCTCTCCAGCCCAGTGTCTTATATACATTATTTTTCCCATATACAGTATTCACATATTAAAAAACTATTTTTCATTGTATATATTTATTGTACATGTTACAATACATATACAATATAATACTGTGTCACAAGTATACATTGTACATTGAGCATATTTTCTCCATACTGTCTGCCCTGACAGTATGCTGGCTTATATTCACTATGTGAATGTACAGTACTAATTTCCTACAGAGATTTTTATGAGTATATGATATGCTTTGAGCATATCTTCACCATCATGTATCTTTTGTAATCACTTGAGAGTATATAGTAGGCTTCATGCTTCTCTACCCATGGTCACTTCAGTATGGATTTTCTGAAGACATTTTTAATTACATTTGTGTGTGTGTGTGTGTGTGTGTGTGTGTGTGTGTGTGTGTGTGTGTGT
>CAJQZJ010005154.1:2010263-2024772 GCA_907164525.1 Lophiomys imhausi | reverse complement strand
TCCTTCCTTCCTTCCTTCCTTCCTTCCTTCCTTCCTTCCTTCCTTCCTTCCTTCCTTCCTTCCTTCCCTCCCTCCCTCCCTCCCTCCCTTCCTTTCTTTCCTTTCTTTCTTTGGTTTTTCGAAACTGAGTTTCTCTCTGTAACAGTTCTGGCTGCCTGGAACTGAATTTGTAGACCAGGCTGGCTTCAAACTCACAGAGATCTGACTCTCTCTCCTGAATGCTGGGATTAAAGGTGGGTGCCACCATACCTAGGGGGGGACGGACATTTTCTTAATTGAAGTTTCCTCTTGCCAGGTGACTCTGGGTTATGTAAAGTTGACAATAAAGACTTACCAGCACAAAACTTAAGTGTAGAAAGGAAAGGAATAATGCTATGATTAGATGATGCATGCTTGGCTGGTACATTCCTGCTTGACTTGGAAAGCAGAGTCCTGGAAGAGGACTGGTTTCTCTTTACTAGAGAGTAGTGCTTGGAGTTTGGTCTCAGAGCACTGGGGATGCTTATGGAGACTAGTCTACTATTTCTAGACCTTTCTGTGAACATAATATTTGCTGTCATTTTAAAGCAAAATACATGAACTCGCACTTCTGAGCTATAGAACCTTTACTTCTCTAGTTTGCATTTCCTTTGTCAAGCCATGTTTAGTTAGAATTACAGTTTCTAGCACAGAAGCGATGGAGATGGAGTACCATGCAGTTGCCACTGGCATAATCTTACAGACACACCCAAAAGCCTCGGTAGTAATGCCAGCATTCGCCAGCAGTGTAACTGAAGCTTCTAGAATTACTGATTTTTGGTAGGGAACAATAAAGATTGTTTGAGGTACATCTCACTGGGGACTCACGGTCCAATTACTGAGATTTCAAGTAATATTTCTTTGATTTTATTTTCATTTTCAGAGAGTAGGTTTTAAGTGATTTATTTAGGATTGCGGGAATCACACCTGGGGCCTTGTTCATTCCAGATGAGCAACTGAATTGCTGAGCTGCATCCTGAGCTCCAGAGGCTGCCTCTTAATTTCACGTTACAACTGTATGATGTTTTAATGTGTTTCTGCTACCCAGCAGAAATCTAGATGGACATGGGTACACTTGCTGAGTGTAACTCTGTTCATAAAATAAGACTCTTCATTTGAGAAAGATGGGCAGGTGCGGAAGGTTACCCAAAACAATTTTAGACCAGTGGTGGGGTCATCAAGAACACCCCTGCAGTAAAACTTCTGGGGAACAGATGTAGCCCTGAGCGAGTGCACATTGTTGACATGAGTACAGCCATGTTAAGGACCCCAGTGTCTCAGAACCACGGGAATGGCAAGACCTTGCCCTGCTTGAGTATGGAAACCGGCTGTGTTAAGAAAGTATCAACCACGCTTAGTCACCCCTGATGACCACAGCCTGAGGCTGTCCCACTACAGAGACACCACAGATACTAGCTAGAGACTGGAAGGCCCACCTCTTAAATAAGAAGCACGAACTTTCCAGGCTACTGGTGTGTTTCCATCAGAGTGTGTGGCCCATCTGACCCCAAGTTTTCTGTGTGTCTGTCATCCACTGTTCAGGTCTATCCCAAAAGCCATGCGTGTCTCTGGAGACACTGCTACCTATTCTTTTCCAGTATTTGATGGCCAACAGACTCTGGGTAAAGAAATCACTGTGAAGGAATGTCACCAACACTTGCTCGTTCAGGTCCTCATCACTGTCCCTTTATTTCTCCACATTCATCTCTCAGGTAGTTTAATTTACTCAAGTCTCAACCTCGTATCCCATCCTTCATTCTGCTTTGGCAATGATTTTTGTGCGATCTGTATATGAATGTCTTACTCTGTTGAGAACAGTCACCCTATGGCTCCCAGTAGACTTCAAGTCAATTTAAACTATTGAGGACACAACATTACCCCAAGCTAGACCTCAGTCCTCTCCCTCCCACACCTCTATCCCCTACTTCCTGGATCCTAGGCTTCAGTTATACAGGCTGACTAAATAAATTCTCTATTTTTCCTTGTTTGTTTGCTTTTGTTTTTGAGACAGGGTTTCTCTGTGTAATATCTCTGGCTGTCCAGGACTCACTTTTTAGACCAGGCTGACCTCAAACTCACAGAGATCTACCTGCCTCTGTCTCTCCAGTGCTGGGATTAAAGGTGTGCGCCACCGCACCTGGCTCTCGTTGGTTTTTTTGTTGTTTGTTTTGTTTGGGGGTTTTGCTGCCTCTGTCTTCTCTCCCTGATCTGTTCTGATTTTCTCCCACCAATGTACACGTCACTATCACTTTGTGCAAGGTTTCTCTGACCTTGACATGGTTGGGTTAGACTTCTTGCCCTACATGTCTGTTTAAGCTTCTCATAAAAGTCACTTGTTATACAATTAACAGTGACATTTCTAAGCCTCAGTCTCCTGATCTGGAAGATGGGGTTAATAAGCTTGTGAAAGTTCTTTATAGTCTCCACATATCTTAAGTCTGAACAGAGCCTGCCTGACTCCTGCCTACTTTGCTTTGAATACTCTCCATGCTCATGGTCTTTGGGTCCTCCAGTGGATTGCATAGCAATGTTTTACTTGTTATTTTAATTAAATAAGTAGGTTACATATTATGTAAATTAATGAAATGCACAAGTCAGTATTTGCTTCTATGTAAACTAAATTGAATTGTTTAGAATGACCTAGTAAGAAATCAAGTTTCCTTTCATGGCCACCATTGGAGAATATTATCCTGTGCTCCTGCATGGCCACGGGCCTCAACAAGAGCTACAAGGTGACAGACACTGTCAGTAAGCCGAGACATAATCTGTGCCCTGGAGACCTCACCAAACACACCCAGTTCCTGCTGGACATGATCCTGGAGGCCTGCTGCTTCACACCACAGGAGTGGTGCACTCAAGGTCTCCAAGGACAAGTGTGTGTTCCTTTATCAGACTGAGGATGGGGACACACATCTGTGCCAAGAAGTGGGGCACTGAGAAACGCGAACAATGTGGTGGCCATGAGCTGCTGCCAAGGCCTGGTGGCCCCTTGTCCCCCTACAGCCATTTATGCTGTGCACACTCAGAGCATCAAGCTGTTGTTTACATATAATGACATTGCAAAGGCTTAAAACAAAAATCTCGATTTTGTGTATGATTTCCTTTCTTAGGTGCTCAGTTCATTTTCCACTTTAATGCAATCAGAACTAGAAGTCAGGTGATGTCCTTTGGGCCCGATGTACGAAAAACGATGAAACTCCAATCAGTAGACAAATCCATGACCAAAAGCGAATGACTCTTCATCAGCCAGCTGGAGGGGAGGGGAACCAGAGAGGGTGACAATTGAGAACAGTGCAGTGACAGGTATTTATGCAAATGTCATGATGAAACTTAATACTTCGTATGCTAACCTAAAAGTTACTTTTTTTTTTTTTTTTTGAGACAGGGTTTCTCTGTGTATCTCTGGCTGTCCTGGACTCGCTTTGTAGACCAGGTTGGCCTCGAACTCACAGAGATCCGCCTGCCTCTGCCTCCCAAGTGCCGGGATTAAAGGTGTGCGCCACCACTGCCCGGCCTAAAAGTTACTTTTTAAAAAACGGATACTGGGCTGCCATGGTGGCTCAGTGGTAAAGGTGCTTGCCATGCAAACTCCATGACTTGACCCACAGTGGGAGGAGAGAACAGAACCCTGAATGTTCTGATTTCCACACACACACACTGTGGCTCACAAGTGCCCACATCACACACATCTGTCACACACATACTAATGGGAATAAATTTAAAAATCAAGGCTACGGTGACTGCTGAAGCCAGGCCTAGTAGTTTACAGCTGTACCTCCAGCACTTGGGAGTGGAAGCAGGGGGATCAGAAGCTCAGGAAAACAGCCTGGGATAGCTGAGACCCTGTCTCCACAAAACAAAGAAATCAAAAGCAGGTTTAGAGGAATTTTTTTGTATGATTTATCCCCAAATCACCAGTAGATGGCAGAACTAGCAAAAATTCAGATTCTTGGATATGGGGAATTCACTGGCTTTCTACCCAGAACAGGGTTGACTCCTTTGGTCCTCTTAAAGGAGTTTAATTAATTACTTAGTGTGAATCTCATCTACACCCACTACCACTACCCCATGTTCAACTGTCTTCATGGAAAGTAAGATAGGCTCTAAAGACTCTTATAAATAGACTGTCTATTCTGTTAAAATACCCCCTTGCCTGTATCACCATCTGAACAGTTTATATTAAAATGCCTTCTTGGGGCTGGAGAGATGGCTCAGTGGTTAAGAGCACTGGCTTCTCTTCCAAGGGACCTGGGTTCAAATCCCAGTACCCACATGGCAGTTCACAGCTGTCTGTAATGGCCGGGCTTGGTGGTGCATGCCTTTAATCCCAGCATTAGGGAGGCGAGGCAGGCAGATCTCTGTGAGTTCAAGGCCAGCCTGGCCTACAGAGTAAGTCCAGGATAGTCAGGCAGGGATACAAAGAAAAACACTGTCAAGCCGGGTGTGGTAGCACACGCCTTTAATCCCAGCACTTGGGAGGCAGAGGCAGGCGGATCTCTGTGAGTTCGAGGCCAACCTGGTCTACAAAGAGAGTCCAGGACAGCCAGGGCTGTTACACAGAGAAACCCTGTCTCGAAAAAAAACCCAAAAACAGAAAAACACTGTCTTGAAACACACACACACAAAGAGATGGTATTCAAATGGAAGCTAATTTAAAAAAAAAAAGATTCAGGTTTCATCCACTGCTGAAGAAATTCAATATAATCAAAGGCTTTTTTTTTCCTTTTAACACAAAAGTCACTTTCAGGTTTATAATTATTTAAACCATTTTCTGAACACCCAAACTGATCTTCATAGATATGAAGAAAGTTAGAAAAACTCTGAAACTACTTAACCTGGTGCTACAGTATTCCATTCTAAGAAAAAATAAATATATTTTTAAGCAAAATGAGGCAATAAATACTTCAGTGCCATGGTTTCATTTTTTTTAAAATTACAACCTAGGGCAAAGGGATATTTATTATCACAATCCAAATATAGAAGTTTCATGAAATATTTCCCTCTTCTATGCATTTTGAATATTGTTTTTCTCAAAAATGTGGCTATAAGCCAGGCGTGGTGGTGCACGACTTTAATCTCATCATTTGGGAGGCGGAGGCAGGCAGATCTCTGTGAGCTCAAGGCAAGCCTGTTCTACAAAGTGAAATCCAGGACAGCCAGGGCTGTGCTACACAGAGAAACCCTGTCTCATAAAACAAAACAAAATGTGACTATACACAAATTTTACCATCGACCGAGTTCTGATTGCACTAGATGGGGGTGGGGGGGTTGGGGGTTGGGGGGTGGAGGAGCCCATTCTAAACATGGGGAATAAGAGTCTCCCTTCTCTGTGAATTTGAAGTGTTATTAGAATTGGGAAATGAGTGTAGAATGCTGATTAGCCCACTCCTGAAGTCCTGATTCCTGAGAGACTGGAAGGGGAGAGTCATGTGACTTCATGTGTCAGACTCAGCCTCTGCATCACAGACCCTACCAAAAAAAAGGTTTTTGGTTTGTTTGTTTTTGTTGATCATGGGGCACTGAGGAACACTGTTCACCTCAGTTGTGGTGGTGTGAAGACTTTGAGTGTGCTAATGAATAACTTGGTGAGAAAGCCAGGCAAAAACAGCCGATCTCCTAAGAAGGCATTCTCCGGGAGTGTGACTCCTTTCCTCAGAGATGCAGGCAGGAGTGTGCTTGGCAGCCTCTGCCCCTGGCAGGCATGGAGGACTGCGTGCATTCACACCCCTGTGCACGGAGGACGTTTGACACCACGTCGGTGCAAGACCCCGTGTTAGGGGAAGCAAAGATGTGAGCATCATTACCTCATGGAAGAAAAGGACAAGGGTTCCAAAGTGACCAGCATACTCAGACAAAACAACCAGTCGTGTGTTTCCTCTGCCGTCACAGTGCTCGCGACTGACTCAGTAACCCCCATGACTTTTCATAAGATTTTTGGATCACAAAGTCAACCACACCATTCCCTAAAGGGTTTAGGTGAGATTAGTGATCAAATCAGATTTCTCTCCAGGAGGAGACTCTGGAGGAGAACATAGGAGACTCTGGAGGGTCTCTCAGGAATTGTACACGAGATAACAATGTATCTAAATTCAGATCACAGTTACAATATCAAGCTGCATGCCAGGGCTCCCTAGAGTTGGACCTATTTAACTGGGAATATGTTCTTTCTGGTCTTTGATCTGCACTAGTGGCTTGGTTCAATGATAAATGTGTGAAGCATTTTGGGGGAAGCACAAACAACCTAGGTTGGATATGGATTGTTTTTCTGCAGTCAGTTCTGCCACAGAGCCAACTCCCAAAGATACAGATTAGTTTGTTACAGTCTCTTTGTCTAAAGCCATATCTAGTAAATCTTACTGATGGAGTGCTAGACTTGTGGACAAGCACATTCTATTTCTTTCTAGGCTTAGTTGCACTCCATGTTCACTAGATAATTTAGGATACAGCATTTAATTAAAAATCTTATCTTCTTCTGCAATGATAAATAATAAAAACCAATCCCTTGCTTATCTCAGTAGAGAAGATTTACTGATGGGCAAGAAAGACTAAAACACCTAGAAGACTTGAAATAACAAGGACTATTAGATCCACTCTTGATAAAGTTCATGGGTGCAGATGTAACTCACTCCTTACCTACAGCGCAGTCCTCAAATGTTCTGTGAACATCACTTCCCTATGGTGATTTTCTTTCCAGTCTTGTCCGAGTAACTCCACAGCCATTAACACAGCATCCTGGGAGGAGAGAGAGAAGCAGTTAAGCAGGCAACATATCCTGTCATGGAGGTACACAGAGAAGGAAGCCATTGATTCTGTTTGGGGAAGTCTTGGGCTATTGTGTCTGTGAAGGTCAGTAAAAGCTTTACATTCAAGAAGCCTAGGAGGAGGTAGGAAACCAGTGAGGGGAGAAAGAGGGATGGGAGTGGAGGAGGCAGGGTGGGTATGAACAATGTACGATGATACATGTGTATGAATACGCCATAACAAAACACATTGTTTTGTATGCTAACTAAAATGATAAAACATAAAATTATAGCCAGGCATGGTGGCACAGACCTGTAATTTGAGCTCCTCAAAAAGGCTAAGACGGGAAGGATTGGAAGTTCACAGCCTGCCTGGGCAATTTAGAGAGATCCCAAATGAAAAATACAAAGTAAAACCTGGGAGAGTATTTGCTTATTTTTGCTGTCCTTGGCTGCCCAACAATTTCTTTTGGAGAACTATTAGAGTCTTGGTTCTCCATGGCCGAATCCTGAGAGAACAATTTGAAAGAAGGAAGCACTGCGACTCATGTTTTCAGTCCACAGACAGTGTTCTTCTTTCTGGGCCTTGATGAGATGTATATCATGGTAGAAGAACATGGAAGACGAAACTATTTACACCATGCTGGCTGAGAAGAGAGAGAATGGCAAAATATCCCTTCTCAGGACATGCCCCTAGTGATGCAACCTCCTGCTTTCACCACCTCCCAATAAAGCCATGATATCGTGAATCTATCAGGGAATCAATCCATCAGTGAAGTAGGAGCGACCAGGAGCCAGTCACTGCCCAAAAGCCTGTCAGCCGGCAACCGCATCACCAACACTTTACCCGGTGAGGACATTTCACGCTCAAACTATGACAGGAACCTGAACCTCCCCCACTTCCTATGACCCTAGAGGTCTGTGATGGTCAATACTGTCAACCTGACAGGATCTAGAATCACGCAGGGGACAATTCTCTGGGCATGCCTGTGAGGGATTGTCTGGATTAGGTTAAATGAGGGAGAAAGACTCCAATGTCTGCACTGAATTAAAAAGGGGGGAGGGGAACTGGGTTTGCCTTCACTGTTCTCTGCTTCCTGGACGCAAGGGCACTGTGACCAGGGGCCTCAAGGTTCTGCCACCATCACTTCTCTGCCACAATATATGACAATATTGACCGTTAAACAAAGCAAACCCTACCTTCACTAACTTGCGTTTGTGGAGTATTTTACTGTATTACATTGCAGCCACAGATGGGTAATCAACACAGAAGCCATCAGTCACATTGTCCCTTCTTCCCAGGAGTGGTTCTATAATCAGGGAACCAATCTGAGCCCTAGTGACTGGGCTCTAGGATGGCAGGAAAGAGAATGAAGGTTCATGCTGTTTTATCTGGGTGTGTGCACATTGTTACTATAGACTGAACCCAGGTTCTTGCACATGTTAGGCAGGGGTGGTACCATTAATCTATATTCCCAGACCTTTGATTTTATGAGTGAAATTTTTTTTTCTAGATGCTCAATCTTTTCTACTTTTTACTAGAAGAGATGTTAAATGTTTTTCACATATACACACGCAGGGATGCACCCATGACTCAAATGCTAACTGTCAGAGTGACGGATGTTCATTAGCTTGGCTGTGGTGATCCTATCGTCACCTCTGTACATCAGAATGTCCACCTTTGCACCTTACATAAAACAAATTTGAACAAAAACATTTATGTTACGTGTATGAGTGTTTTGCCTGCATGCATGTCTGTGTAGCACATGTGTGCTTTTCCCTCAAAGGTCTGAAGAAAGTGTCGGATCGCCTGTAACTGGAGTTATACACAGCTGCGAGCCACCATGTAGGTGCTGGGATTTGAACATGGAGTAGTTAGTGCTTTTGACAGCTGGACCATCTCTCCAGCTCCCCAAACCAATTTGAAAGCTACAGAAATAAAAAGGGAAATTCCTGAATCTTCAAAATTTTCTCTTCATAAAGCACCCACCTTTCTGATTGTTACACACACAGTCTACCCACCCTGACCTTCCTGGCCCCTGAGTTATGTCTGCTCAGCTCAGGAAAACAACCAGACTATTGGCATTTATTCCCTTTCTGTACTTTTTTCTTTTATTTTTCAGAGTGGTATAGTTGGCTTTTCGGCTACTTTGTGAGTTCTTCTTTCTTTTTTTTTTTTTAAACTTTTTTTTAAAGATTTATTTTATTTATTTTATGCATATGAGTGCTCTATCTGCATGTACACCTGCATTCCAGAAGAGGGCACCAGATCACATTGTGGATGGTTGTGAGCCACCATGTGGTTGCTGGGAATTGAACTCAGGACCTTTGGAAGAGTACTAGGCAGTGCTCTTAACCGCTGAGCCATCTCTCCAGCCCGAGTTCTTCTTTCTTCTACACCTTTTCTTCTTCCCTTTTAAATCCCTAACACTAGATAGGAGAAAAAAAAAAAGGTATCATTAGACTACTTCCTGCTGATTAGAGGTGTCAAGTTCCTTGGGGCAAGTTGGATCTTCTCTGTCAAGATATCTAATTCCTTCTTCTGGTTTCTTCTTTGCACACCAACAGTGACCAACAGCAACAAACAATCACCACCAACAACCCACTCTCGTGGGGCCCTTGTAGAAAAAAAAATGGCTAATTAAATTGTTTACTAGTATTTATATTATATTTAATTGATCGGTGGTGTAAATCCTTAACCCGCCATTATAAATGAATACACACAGACACCACATGGATTTTAACAAGCCTAGGCCTGGGTTGTGCAATCCTAGCCCATCAAAGCTAGCTCATAATTCTATTACCCAAATATAACCCCATATATACATACGTCCCTTTGGACTATTATTCTTCACACTAAGCCTATGTTTCAGGCCACGTGGAAGGATGTTCTTTAATCTACCCCATGGCATATCTTCTTTGTTTACTCCTCACTTCTTCTCTGGCAACCTCTTCCCAAGATACTCTGTATCTCTCTAAAAAACCCGCCAATCTTAGTCCTGCCTACCTCTGTCTTTGCCCAATCTCCAGGCCTCAGCATTTATTTAACCAATCAGAATCAACCAAGTAACAGACACCAAACAGGACCAACCAACATTTAGAATGCTTAACACCACCCTATCAGGCCCTAATATGTATATACTCTCTGAAAAGTCTCCAGAATTCCAATCATCATACAACTGCAGAAACTATCTGCAGCTGGCAAAATCATGTCCCTGCTAGAGCACGAGGCAAATCATAGACAGCTGCTGTGAAGGAGCCCATATCCCCACACCTGGAATTAAAATGAAAACATATTCTCATAATATTTCAGTGATTTTAAAGAAACCAAAATTCCATAATTCTCACTACAGAGTAGGGAAACCTGGAATGTATTGATACAAAATTAAGATTATGTTTTGGTTAGGTATTGTACCTACGTAATTCTTTAAAATGCAATATGAAGCTTTAGTCTTTTTGATAGCAACTATCACAAACTGTTTAGGATAATTAAGAAATGAAAGTTGATAGTCATTCAAACTTATGGGCTTTGTTAGGTACTAGGTTAATCACAGATGTATTTTAAGTTAATCAGATATCAAGTTGCCAGAGACAAGCAATATTTGCATATTCAAATATACAGAGATAGATAGATGGTTTTCCAAAACCTCAAGAGATCTTTAGAATATGGTATTTAAAGATGTTTTTATTTTAAAAAATTATTTGATTTGAGACAGCTCCTGACAGCTCCCATTTGACTTAGAAGGAGACGATGTGCATCAAAAAAATCTCCATCAGGAGATAACCCCTACTTGGCAGAAATGTCCCTGATCTCTCTACAGACTATATACAATCCAAAGATGGACCAATGCTTAAACACAGGTAAATTGATCGCCTGATTCTGCAAAGACAGAATGGGAAAATCCTTATTTCCTGTTGTACAATTAAGTCTGTGAAATATGCTTGGCCAGAAGGCTGAAGATGATTTTCCAATGTTATAGAAACTGTGAACTGTCTAGGCAGCCAGTTGTCTGTCATTTCTTAATTTTGGAAGCTGCTTGCTGTTTATTTGGAAGTACTTCCTGAGTACTTCTCAGGTTTCTGATGTGGTTGAAGACTACATAGTTATAGTCTCACAGTAATTTTTAAGTTGTTTAGGAATCAAAGTATGTTTTAGATCTAAGAAGATTTTTTTTGTGTGTGTGTGGTTTTTCAAGTCAGGGTTTCTCTGTGTAGCCCTGGCTGTCCTTGACTTACTTTGTAGACCAGGCTGGCCTTGAACTCGCAAAGATCTGCCTGCCTCTGCCTCCCAAGTGCTGGAATTAAAGGCATGCGCCACCACCACCGGCTAAGAAGATATTTTTAAGTTGGTAATTCAAGTTAAGATGGAAATTGAGTTAGGTGTAGAACTTTAAACTCATGAGATAGATAATAGAATATTCTTCCTAGTTGCCAATACATATGGACTGGACATTGGGAATGTATGTCATACCTTATAGTTTTCATAATTAATTCCTAATTGTTCTTATTGTATTGTATTATACTTATTATAAGAAAAAGAGCCTTTTATTAGACTAAAAGGGGGAGATGTTGGAGAAAGGTCTTATGCATGATTTTCAAAAGAAGATTTCAGTGTTTGGAGATCTGGTTAACACCCTATCTGAGGCATTCTCTAGTTGGATAATCAAAATTGTTGGTGACCAATTAGCTGGGCAGAAAGAGTATAGGAAGGTGGAACTTCCTGGGAGGAACTAAGGAATCCTGGAAAATACAGAGCAAGCTCTCTTTCCGCCAACAGATAAGGATGTGGACAGATGTGTGTGTCTGAGAGCTCTGAAGTTACAGCAAGTCACATGATTGGTAGGGACTAGGTGGTCGGGTTAATTTATATGAGCTAGTTGAGAGTCTCCCCAGCTAAGTCCTAAGCACTGAAACATTAAAAGGTCTTGGTGTGTTTATTACACAGGCTACTGACCACCCAGGGTCTCAGGCCTCCAGCCAAGGCCAGCCAGACCCGCCAGATCTGCAGGCCGCCCACCGGCTTCACCGGCATAATACAACAGTTTATAGTTAGGATTAGGATTAGTTGTTAGGTAATAGGTGTTTACAGTTATTAATGAATATATTTGTTAACAAAGTTTTGTTTTCAGGAAAGTTCACTTTATTTCCTTCCTATGTAGAGTTATTTACAAATCACTTTCCTGTATTTTATCCAATTTTCTGGTTCTTTAAAACAGAAAGATAAATTGGTCCCAGCTTTCTACAGTAAATTGGAACCTGAAGTCCCCCACTGCTGAGGACAGATGAGCACATGGATCAGCACAGTGGATCATAAGGCACCACCCAGTGGCTCTGGCAGGAACTTTACATTGCCTGGGTTCTCTCAGATCTTCCCTGGCAACCCATCATGAGTCAGTCCTTTTGGTGCACTGAGGACTTAATCATCTGGAATATTGTTTTCTTTGTCAATCTTATTCTGCAACCATTTCTGGTTTCTATAATAGCTGCACACTTGGTCAGTCCAGCATAAATACCTGCCATTTGTCAAGGCCACAAGGCCAGATTCCTTATATTTCCTATCATCTTACTTACACTGCTCCTCACAAATGGCTATTGTTTCCTCTTAATACATGAGTGAAAACAGACAGTGAAGGGCATAAGCATCAAGTTCAAATTCATTTGTTAAGGGACAGAATAAAGATTTTTTTCTTTTCATTACATCATCTAAGTCAGTAGTTCTAAATCTTCCTAATGCTGGGACCTTCATGTTTTGGTTACCCCCCCAACCCTCACCCCCTACTTCCTAACTGTAATTTTGCTACTGTTATTATTTTTGTTTTTTCAAGACAGGGTTTCTCTGTGTATCCATGACTGTCCTGGACTCACTTTGTAGACCAGGCTGGGCTGGAACACCCAGAGATCTGCCTGCCTCTGCCTCCTGCATGTTGGGATTAAAGGTATGCGCCACCACCAGGCTTTGCCACTGCTATAACTTGTAATGCAAATATCTGTTATGCAGGATATCTGTATACGACCCCCCCCAAAGGGGTGGAGACCCACAGATTGAGAAGCACTGGTCTAAGTAGTCCGCACTGAAGCAATGCCCCCTTCCAGTGCATTCCAGCAACTGCTCTCTCTGAACTAATCTAGTCACCATGGAAACATTTTCATTATTGAACACAGAAATCTCTGCATGCCACTCCCTCCCCCTGCAAACCTTCTTTCCTGCCACCTGGGAGTCCCCATCTCTTTTTCTGTTTTCTGCCAACCACAGTAAAGTTAAGAATTCAGTAACATGTTGAAAAAGGCCTTCTCAGCTGTTGTGTCTTCAGGGTTTTTTTTTAAATGTAAAATCACTTTGCATGTTTATTATTGGTATAAAAGACCATAGCTGAGGGTGTTACTGAGGGTAGGGCACCTGCCTAGCATTGACAGGGCTCTGGATTGAATTCCCAGTACTGCAAAAAAGAAAAAAAGTCTGTAGTCAATGCTGTTTCAAAAAGACTTCTCAATTACATCGTTTTAAACTATATATATTATAAACTAGAATATGGGGGCTGGAGAGATGGCTTGGTGGTTAAGAGCACTCCCTGCTGTTCTTTCAGAGGACCTAGGTCCCATTGCCAGGAACAACTGTATGCTACTCCAGTTTTTTGGATCCAGTGCCCTCTTCTGGCCTCCAGTGCCACTGCACGAATGTGGTACATAGACATGCATGCCAGCAAAACACCAATACACATTATTTTATTCACTGTTCTATTGCTGTGAAGAGACACCATGACCAAAGCAACTCTTATAAAAGCAAGCATCTAACTGGGGACTTGTTTGCAGCCTCAGGTGATTAGTCCATTATCATCATGGCAGGGAACATGACAGCAGGCAGGTGTCATGCTGGAGAAGCAGCTGAGAGCTACATCCTGATCAGCAGTTGAGAGAGAGGAGGGAGGGAGGAGGGAAAGGAGGGAGAGAGGGAGGAAGGGAGAGAAAGAGAAAGAGAGAGAGAGAGAGAGAGAGAGAGGGGGGGAGGGAGGGAGAATTGGGTCTGGCGTGGGCCTTTGGAACCTCAAATCCCCATCCCCCAGTGGCACAATTCCTCTGACAAGGCCAGTCCTCTTAATCCTTCTTAAATAATGTCACTCCCTGATGACTCATTCAAATATGTGAACCTATGAGGGTCGTTCTTATTCAAACCACCACACATAATAAAATAAAACATATGTTGCAGCTAAAAAATTGGTAGTCCTTATTGTATGTTTTCTATTGTCTTTGCTTCTCTTTATTCCTATTTCTTTGGAAAAGTTTCCTGGCAAGAAGAGTAAGAGAAATTCTTATGCCCTTAAACAGAAACATTTCCAATAATACATATTTTTGTTATTCAACAAAGATTAAAGTACATGGTTAGATGTTAAAATAAAGGAAAAAAATTATAAACCAGAATGAACAAAGGACTCAACATTCAAAATGTAAGTGAAACCAGACCCATTGTCTTAGTTAGGATTATTATTGTTAAAAAAAAAACCACTATAACCAAAGCAACTCGGGGAGGCAAGGGTTTATTTGGTTTAAACTTCCACATCACTGTTCATCATCGAAGGAAGTCAGAATAGGAACTCAAACAGGGCAGGAACCTGGAGGAAGGAGATGGTACCAACACCATGGAGAGGTGCTGCTTACTGGCTTGCTCATCATGGCTTACTCAATGGGTAAGCCTTTTCTTTCTTTCTTTCTTTCTTTCTTTCTTTCTTTCTTTCTTTCTTTCTTTCTTTCTTTCT
>CAJQZJ010005154.1:1990921-2010253 GCA_907164525.1 Lophiomys imhausi | reverse complement strand
TCTTTCTTTCTTTCTTTCTTTCTTTCTTTCTTTCTTTCTTTCTTTCTCTTTCATTCTCTTTCTCTCTCTCTCTTCAACATAACATTTTTATTGAAAGCTGGTCGTGGTGGCACATGTCTTTAATCTCAGCACTTGGGAGGCAGAGGCAGGTGGATCTCTGTGAGTTCAAGGCTAGCATGGTCCATAAAGTGAGTCCAGGACAGCCAGGGCTGTTACACAGAGAAACCCTGTCTCAAAAACACCAAACAAACAAACATTTTTATTGATTCTTTGAGTTTCATGTCATGTACTGCATATCAGTCGCTTCCCCGTCCTTCCATCCCCTCTTCTGAACTCCTCCCCCCCACAAAAAAAGTAAAAATAAAAACAAGAATAAGAAACAAAAGTCCAGTTTGTGTTATATACTCATTGGAGCATAATCAAACTCTCAGTGGCCTGTCCCTTAAATAGAACTGAGTCCTTCCCTCCCTGCACCTCTGCCAGAAGCCATCAATTGTGGAAAGTTACTCTTCAGCATCCTTATCACATTTTTTTTTTTTTTTTTGGTTTTTCGAGACAGGGTTTCTCTGTATATCTCTGGCTGTCCTGGACTCAGTTTGTAGACCAGGCTGGCCTCGAACTCACAGAGATCCTCCTGCCTCTGCCTCCCAAGCACTGGGATTAAAGGCATGCGCCACCACCGCCCGGCCTCCTTATCACAATTTTTTTTTTTTTTGGTTTTTCGAGACAGGGTTTCTCTGAATATCTCTGGCTGTCCTGGACTCACTTTGTAGACCAGGCTGGCCTCGAACTCACAAAGATCCGCCTGCCTCTGCCTCTCAAGCACTGGGATTAAAGGTGTGCGCCACCACCACCCGGCCTCCTTATCACAATTTTTAAGAGTTCTTTTTTTTTTTTTGGACTGGATGTAGTGGCACATGTCTTTAATTCCAGCTCTCTGGAGGCAGAGGCAGGCAGATCTTTTGTGAGTTCAAGGCCAGCCTGATCTACAAAGTGAGACCGGAACAGCCAGGGCTACACAGAGAAACCCTGTCTTGAAAAGCCAAAAAAAAACCAAAGTTCTCTTTGGTGGCTTCCTGTCAAGGCTCTGTCAAGGCTGTTACGTGGTTGGCGTGGGGTTGTCAGAAGCCTTCCATGTCCCTTGCTCTTAACTGTGCATCTGCAGCTATGGATATCACAGCAAAAGTAGCCTCCTTGCTCTTCGGAGTCATGGATTGTGGATCTCCACATGATTTCTGGAGCCAGCACAATCCACAAACATGGCCCCTTGCTGCACTAGGACTATGGACCCAGATGGGGCTCATGGTGCTGCTCAGACCATGGACATTAGCATGACCTCAGGTATCGGAGCAGGTTACGCACATCAACATGGCTTCAGGTGGCAGCAAAGACCATGGGCTTCCACATGGCCGTCAGTGGTAACACAGGCCATGAACCACGGACCCAGAGCAGCAGCATGGGCCCGGAACATCATCACGACCTCAGGAGGCAGCTCAGGCCATGCACATCAATATGGTCCTTGGTGCCAGCATGGCCCATGGACATCAACATGGCCTCAGGCTGTAGCATAGTCTAAGACTTCTGCATGGCCCTTGGTGGCAATGTGTGCCCTAGGCACCAACACAGCTGCCAGCAGGGGCAGGGCAGGGTAGGGCCTGGCCTGGCCGGCTCCCAGGCTTTCTTATAGAATCCAAGACCACCAGTCCAGAGGTGGCATCACCCACAATGGGCTAAGCCTACCCTATCATTACTAATCAAGAAAATGCTCCCCACGCTTGCCTTCAGCTTGATCTTATGGAGGCTTTTTCTCAATTTGAGGGTCTCTCCTCTCTGATGACTCTGGCTTGTGTTCTTTAGCCTCAATAAAACAAGTTGGTTCACCAGGTTGGACTTTGGAGATATCTGTACTTTGGTCTATTGTGGGACCCCTATCTGGAGTGAATGGATGTGTGTCTTGCATCTCCCTTGGAAATATTTTGTCACAAAACAGCAACTACTGATGATATCACTGCTAAAATAAGTGAATATGCGAAAAAGAGGAAGACTTTCAAAGGCTGAGACAGGAGGTCGAGATAAAGGAAGGGAAGCCTTAGTGCAACAGCTCAGAAGCAACAGCTTGAGAGTCGGGTAGACCAGGAGGTTCAAAGGCTCCAAATAAAAAACAACACATCGATTTTCTAGTTGGTCTGAGCATGTTGAAATTACGTTTCTTTACACTTACAGGAGTGGATGAGAACTAGAGGTTTCCAGGTTCTTGTGCCCAGGACAACAATTAGACCAGGGACACATGGATAGTGATAGAAATAGAGGAAATTTATTGAGAAATAAAAAGAGGTTCAGCAGAGTAGTTCAGTGGGCTAACGGCACTAATTCTGAGGACTTTAGTTCCATCCCTGGGAACTATATGATCGAAGAGGGGACTCAATTCCATAAATTGCCCTCTGACCTCCACACATGTAATATGGTACACTCACAATGGCGCATCCCAAGCGGCTGGAGAGATGGCTCAGTGGTTAAGAGCACTGGCTGCTCTTCCAGAGGTCCTGAATTCAATTCCCAGCAACTACATGGTGGCTCATAACCATCCACAATGGCATACCCGTTATTCAAACTCCACACACAAATGTAATAAAAACTTTCAAAAAGGTATTCTGAAAAGTAGGAGTGGTCTAGTATGCTGGGACTAGAGAGATACTCAAAAGCCCCATACACACATAATTTCTGATCCTTTATGCCATCTTTGCAGTAGTTATGTTTTCTAGATCTCTGGGGCTCTTCTTGTTTTGCTATATGTATGTAGCTCTGGTAGGAACAGATTTCCAGTTTTCCTTTATCTGTCTTCTTTTAAATATTAATCCTTTTTTCTAAGGATTATTTATTTATGTGTGTATGTGCACCTTTATTTATTTATGTGTGTATGTGCACCTTGAGCAGAGGCCAGAAGAGGGTATTGGGTGATCTCTGCAATCACTTCCTGCTTATTCCTTTGAGGTAATGCCTCTCCCCAAACCTGCAGCTTCCATCTTAGTTAGGCTGGAAACTGGCAAACCCCTGTGGACATTATTATGATCTGCCACTGCCCTTGTGGGTCACCTGAACTGTGCCACTAGAGGATGTGGCATGGAGTTGGTGGAGATGGCAGAATGTTCAAACCCCGGAAATCTCAAAATTGAAGTGTCCCTGCTCATCCCTAGAACAGCAGGTGTGGAACAACTCCCTCCCTCCCTTTTCCATGACTTGCCTCAGGGCACATAACCCAGGTGACCTCCCACCAGGAGAACACAGGTAGTTGGTCACATCCCCAGCCCCTGGGATCCTTTTCTCCATGTAAATAAGGCATTGCCAGCATCTCAACCTTAGCCAATAGAATGCAGTCAACCCAAAGATCCCTCCCCATTTCCCATGGTTCATAAACCTTCATTCATTCCTGAATAAAGAGTTAAGAGATGGAGACACCTAAGTTGATTCACAAAATAACATCTGAGCTTTCATGATTGTGACAATTTAACCCTTGGTAAAAGCTCTCTCCAACCCCTGGCGCTCCCCTACTGAACTGGGGTGTCAGCCAAACCTCACCCCAGTTCTTGGCCTGGCCCTGCCCTGTCCTTTCCAGCCTGGTGCCCCAGGAAGCCACTGCAGCTGGACAACTGCACCTTGATTTTCCCTAGCACCCACATGTCCCACCGGTGACTGGACAGACACCCCCCAGGGAAGGAGAAAATCCACATCTGCACACCTTTTCTCTCACATTCAGGGTGGACCAGAGAAAAGCGACCCCCACAACTGACTGCATGCTTTCTCTCTCATGGTCCGTGCCTTCCAGGACACCAGCGAGAAATGCAGCCTCACCGACTGAATGACAAACCCCAGTGGTTCTTCTGTCTGCATTCACTTCAAACCTGGCGTTAAAGATGTTGCAGGTATTCCTTGCTTGTTACTTGCTTGTTAGTTAGGTTCTGAGACCTGAACACCAGTCTTCATGAGGGCAGAATAGTACTCGTTAATGTGATGTCTCTTTCTCTATTCTCCTATTCTGTTTCCCTGTTCTCCAGCTACACTGCTTGATAGTACGAAAAGACTTAGTACAATAGTCATAATTATAATTAAAACCAATTATGAACTGGGTGTAGTGCTTTAATGCCAGCACTCAGGAGGTAGAAACAGGATCTCTTTGAGTCCGAGGTCAGCCTGGTCTAGAGAGCAAGTTCCAGGACAACCAGTGCTACACAGAGAAACCCAATCTCAAAAAACAAAAACAAACAAACAAACAAACAAATAAACAAACCCAATTATGAACTCCAGGAAAAACACAATGTGTGCAAGAAAAGGAAACATAGTTAAAATAGACTGTTTGGGTCACTGGTGATTACTATTCACATAGAAAAGTGCACTTCCATCTCTAGAGTTCTGGCTGGGCCAACAGCTCAAACTGCCATGAAAGGAGAAAAGGCTCAGGCTCATTTAATTTGAGGTTACAAACCACAGGAGCCCTAACAAGGAAATGAGGTTTGGAGAAACAGTTACAGATAGTGATTGTGTTGAATGAGGAACAGCAAGTTACGAAGAAGCAGGTAAATTTGGATGAAGGTTAAGAGGTCAGAGGTATTTTAACAAGGTCTGTCCAGAACCTGCTTGGACTGAACTTCTTTCTAAGGATATGAATGTCACACGCGCCACACCGAATCTTAGTCCCTGCTTTTAAGCAAGAGCACAAAGGTCAGAGTGATCTCTTTACACTTGCTGTTTTCAACTGCTGTTCTCAGTCAACATGCCCCAGGGATAATCTCAGCTCCTCCTAGCTCTGGGTCTCACTCTCTAGCCTGTGGAGAACTACCCAGCCCTGTAAAATCTCACTTTCCTTATCCATGAAATGGCAGCAACGTGTCCTACCTCCCTTTCTTAGTTTAGTACAGCTTTGACAAAATTCCTCTAAGACTGGGTAATTTATAAAGAACAGAAACCAGCCAGATGTAGTGGATACATATGTTCCCAGCAAAGGAAGCTCTGGTGAGGGCCTTGCTACTGCATTCTAACACCAGAATTCAGAAAGAAAGAAAAAAAAAAAACTAATGAACTCCCCCGCCATGCTCTTTTGGAAAGGTATTTATCAACTCACAAGGAGCCCTCTCAATCTGAATTACCCCCAAAGGCCCCAACTCCCAGTACAGTCACATTCAGAACCAAGTTCCAAATACATGACTTTTGGAGAGGGCATATTAAAAACACAGCTCTCTTGGTATCATTTTGAGGCATGAGATAGTAAGTGTACAACATAATATAATTAATGCACTGTGCTAGTATTAAAAGGTGGAGGCCATTAGGAGGTGTTTGTGCCGTGAGTGTGGCTAACTCATGGTTGGGGCTTGGGACTTCATAAGAAAGAAGGTGTGTGGCACTATTCAGAATACACACACTATGGAGCCAGCCGAGAGTGCCATCAACAGATAATAGACAAAACAAACAAACAACAAAAACAAAACAACAATAAAAATCCTAAAACATGAGATGGAGACACAATGGAGTAATAAAGAACAAAGTCCTTGTCATTTGCAAAGACAAGTGACTAAAACTAGAAATCACCATGTTAAGCAAAATAAGCCAGAGAGACACGTGTCACATGTTTTTGGTCACATGTCAAATTTAGATTTAAAAATTACATATATTACATATATGTATATATAGTAAATATATATAGTAAAAACACATGACACACATATAAATCACAAAACTTTAAGTGGGACTGTTAAGGGAGAAGGGAAGCAGGGACAGGGGAACCAATAATAGGGGAGAATTTGAGTAAAGTACATGTTATACATCAATAACAATGCCATCACAGAACTTACCAGTTTATACAATGTTGGTGTACCTGATAAATATTTATCAGTAACTGTGAACACCTTCCAACCCACCAACCTGAGGCACATTAGAAGGATACTTCCCAGGCACAAGTCCTTGGGGGCAACTCCTCAGCAGTCCATCCAAATCAGCCAATGCCAAAGGGAACACAGTGGGGCTGGAGTGATGGCTCAGTGGTTAAGAGCACTGACTGTTCTTCCAAAGGACCCGGGTTCAAATCCCAGCACCCACATGAAAGTTCACAGCTGTCTGCAATTGTTGGGCGTGGTGATGCACACCTTTAATCCCAGCATTTGGGAGGCAGAGGCAGGCAGATCTCTGAGTTCAAGGCCAGCCTGGTCTACAAAGTCAGTTCAGAACAGCCAAGGCTACACAGAGAAACCCGGTCTCAAAAAACCAACCAACCAACCAACCAACCAAACAAACAAACAAAAAAAACCCCAAAATCAAAAAATCCAAATGGAACACAGCAATCAGCAGCAGTTCTGGTATCATGATGGTAGTTGCAACCCCACCACCCCCACTTGGGGCTGAGGTCTCTCTCCTGTCCATTTGAGTTTGTTGAACCCTCACGGGGCGCCCTCCCTGAGGCTCGGTGCTTCCGTGCCACATCCCCACTTGGAGTTGAGGTCTCTTCAGTCAGTTTGAGCTAGCTGAACCCCCTTGGGGAAGGTGCTGGGCCACAGCCTCATCTGCCCATCCAACCTTGCAGCCTCGGGGCAGGTGCTGCACTCAAGTGGCCTAGGAGCTGGCCATTGGTGCACACTCGAGGCCTCAGTCTCTTTCCTCCGTTTGAGTATGTCAAACCTTCACTGGGGCAAGTGCTGCCCTCCACACCCCCACTTGGGGTTGAGGACTCTTTCCAAGCTCTGAGGGCCTTGGCACCACAGCTTTTCAAAGTGAAGCAGTAATGTAAAGCAATGCCAAGCAAAAAAGCCCTCTTGAGTTTCCAGGCCTTCCTTTTTACGCGCTCTCTAATATGCACACAGATGTATTCTAAATGGCCAACCCTATGCCTTTGGAAGAACAACCAATGCTCTTAACCTCTGAGCCATCTCTCCAGCCCTTGCTTAACTTTTGGAATTTTTTTTTCTAACTGACTATATACAAGCACACACATTTAGGGAATTAAAATTCTCTCTGGTTCTAGAATGAACAGCAAGATAACCAGTTATGGATTTATCTAACACAGATAAAGGAGTTGAAATGATTTCCTCATAACCCCCTTCTCTCAGCTCACAAAGGTGTTCTAAATGTTTCTGGGAGCTGTTTGCCGTTTCTAGGTTATTATCAGTTCTAAGATCGAATTCCAAAGTGCATGACTCTTCTGAATTTTGTTTGGAACCAGGACAGCTTAATAAACCACGGAAATTGCTCGTTTTAATTGTTTTGGTTTATTTACGCAATTTTGAGACAGGGTCTTACTATGTAGTCCTGTCTGTCCTGGAACTCCTTAGATCACGCTGACTTCCAACTCTCAGAGATCTGCCTGTCTCTGCCTCCTACCTGTGCATACTGCTCTTTTAATAACACTTGTACAGTGTCTTCCAACTTTTGGATCAGTACCATATAACCTGTTTAATGCCATGTTAATAGATATTAAACCTATCATTGAACACTACTGAAACAAAAAGACCATCTTCTCAAGTTAGAAAGGCCTAACAAATGTCAGGGAACATTCTCACTAGAGTGATGGTTACAAAGTTCAGGCCTGTAATAACTCTGTTTTCAATTACTGTTCATCTGCCCATTCACCAAATAAGCTGGGGACTTTCATGGGGTTGGGTCATACCCCACTTTTATTGCCATGCTTAGATCAACAGATACCATGGTCACATTTCTGAAACACACATCAGACGGTCTAAGTGTAACAAATCAACATGGGATTGCCGGGCAGAATACTTTAAACAGGACTGGGCGTAGAACGAGCAGCAGAGTCTCGGCACTAGTCAATGGCCATCCTAGCTCCAGTGATGTGAGATCTCCAGTCATGTGTTAACAACCAAGGCCAGATGTTTCCAGTCTGTTTATGACCGACAAGAACAATCAGTCGCGAACCCCAGAAGTCCTCAGCCGGCCTCGATTTCCCTTAACTACGCTGACTGGGACCAAGCTACTCACCCTAGGCCCACCGCCTACCGTTCCCGCGCCACACCCCCTCGTGTCTCTTATTTCCTCGTGCCCGCCTACACCGGATGCCGCCCGTCCCACCGCCCCTTTCTCGCCAGCGGCCTCTACTGTGCTTTCCTTATGCGCCCCATGCCCTCCCACTCACGTCCCACATCTCCCCGAGGCCCTGCCCCTTCGTGGTCCGCGATCGCCCACGGTCACCTTCTTTCTTCGGCCCCGCCCCCACTGGCCCGCCCACGACCCCGCCCCCAGCCCCGCCCCCGGCGCTTCTGCCCCCCCCCCCACCCCCCGCGCAGTAATCTACTGGGGCTTCCGGGGCAGCACTCAGCAAATGTTTCTCGGTGCATTTGGTTCTTCGCTGATATCTCTCCTCCGCAATCCCTGGCCTGCAGCGGTCGCAGCCATGAGCACTGGCACCTTCGTCGTGTCTCAGCCGCTCAACTACCGAGGCGGGGCCCGTGTGGAGCCGGTGGACGCCTCCGGCACGGAGAAGGCGTTCGAGCCGGCCACCGGTAACCCGGCACGGGGCGGGACGCGGGTGGTGTGGGTCCTCCCCGGCCTTGTGCACTGAGTCTGCTGCTCCGTATCCTCCTTCCGAGCTCTCCTCAGCCAAGGGTTGCTGGACTTGCATGGCCGCAGCGTGGAGCACAGAGTGTTGAGGAGGGTTGTGGAAAACGGGAGCGGGTAGATCGCGCAGGGCGTGGGGTGGGGAGTAACTTCACGGCTGGAGCAGAGGAGTCCGGTGCAGGTCTCGGAGTTTTGAGAGCTGGGCCTGCAGGAGCGTCTACAGCTGTGTGTTGAATCACAAGTGGTTTCTGTTGTGCACGAAGGCCCACACGGTCTTCCTTCTAGTGTTGAGGTATTTCTGAACACCGATCAGACTTGGGAAAGGAAAGAAAAAAACAGCAACCAAAACATCCGTTTAGCTTTAGTGCCCGCTAGCTCTCCAGAGTGTTAACAAGAAAAAAAAAAAAAGTACTCTAGACGTGTGTAATGATGACCACTGTCAAATTAATGAATTTATCTATTACCTCTCCGTTCCACTTTTGAGTAGTGGGAACTTGCATGATCTGCACACTTGGCAGATTTTAAGTGACTGTGTGTATTGCGCTATTATTATCTGTAAGCGTGCTGTTTATTAGCTTTCCTCAACATGTTCATCCTTCCAAGCACTTAATGTATGACAAGACAAGGAGGAAGAGAGCTCTTTGCTTCTTGGACTTTGGGTTTAATTTTGCGCTTGTATTGATGACTTTTATTGAATATTTTGGGCAAAAAACGTGTAAATCAGAAGGGCATGTGTAGTGAGAACAATAAAAGTGGATTGGTATTTTATCTGGCAAATCACGCTGCAGTGATTTGCCAGAACCTGAAGGGACCTGAGAGGCCATGATAGCTGGGAACAGCGCCCCTCTTCCCTCCCTTTATTGATACAAAAGCAGAATTGCCTGCAGGTGATCTCCAGCCATTGCCTTTACCAGCTGACCAGTCGTCAGGTTTGTTAAAGAAGTAGGTTAATGAAATCTCAGGAATTTTTTGTGAAAAGAAACTGCTGAAGAATTTTTGTGAAGGAGTTACTTTGGGTTATGATCCTGGAGATAGGAACCTAAAAAAAAAAAAAAAAAAAACTTCCTGTTTTGCTCCAGAAGAGGGACAGGAGATGAATCTTTAAGATAAGACTGGCCAGCCGGGGGTGGTGGCACATGCCTTTGATCCCAACACTCTGGAAGGATGCAGAAGCACATGGATGTCAGTCTAAGACAACCAGGGCTATGACACAGAGAAACCCTATGTAGGGGGGAAAAAAAAAGAAGAAAGAAAAGACTGGCCTTTAACTTCTAAAAGGATTTCTTTCATTGATATACATTATTTACTTCTGATATTAGTACCAATTAACCTTATTCATCAAGTGGTATTATGATAGGTCCTGATTAGAACACAGATAAGGGATTTAAGAGCCAGGTTCACAGCAGTAGACTGACAACTTTCAACTTGGGTTTTTCAAGGCTGTTGAGATTCTGAGACAATGTTGAGGAGCATTACAAAATGACTTCTCGAAGGTTAATGTTAGTAAACTTGGCTGTCAAACAGAGGAGGGCAGGGTATCTTAATCGCAGGCCATGGTGAGTTTCAGACGCCAGGTGGTTCTCAGCAATTTTGAGATGTGGTTAAATCTTTGCTTTTATGTAGAGAAATCTGCAATCCTTGTTGGACTTCTAAGGGATTCCCAGTCGCAAAAGTTAAGAACTAAATGAGACCAGGGACAACAATAGGAAGGGATCTCCTAGAGAACTTTGCTAGAAACAATTCAAATGTGTTGCAACCACTTGAGATAAAACTGACTTTTCCTTCTCTTTATAGGCCGAGTGATAGCTACTTTCTCATGTTCAGGAGAAAAAGAAGTAAATTTGGCTGTTGAAAATGCAAAGGCTGCCTTTAAAATCTGGAGTAAGAAATGTGGCATGGAGCGTTGCCAAGTCCTTTTAGAAGCTGCCCGGATAATAAGGGTGTGTATCAATATGCTCCTTTTGAGAATGCTCCACTCAGATTGGTCTGAGGGTAGTTGCAGTTAGGCTTGGATGCGACTTCAGGCTATGACATTCCTGTAAAATGGAGAGACATTCCCACATGCCCACCTTGGTATGTAAAACAAGCTTCCACTCAGTGACCCATGGACAGCTCCCTTGGTGTGCTCTCTTTTCTGAATTTGTTTTGAATTGTAGTATGCTCTTTATAGCTTACTTGCTTTTAAATTTAAGTTATTTTTATTTAAAGGTGTGTTTATTTGTGCGTATGTGTACATGAATCTGTGGGTATATGCACATGCATGTACAAATGTGTAAAGAGGTTAAGGTCGGGTGTCTTCTGTTTTTTGTTTTTGAGACAGGGTTTCTCTTTGTATCCCTGGCTGTCCTGGAACTCACTCTGTAGACCAGACTGGCCTCCAATTTACAGAGATACACCTACCTCTGCCTTCCAAGGGCTGGGATTAAAGATGTGCACCACTATGCCCAGTGGGTGTCTTCCTTGATTTCTGCCCTCCTTGCTTTTTGAGATAGTCTCTGTCAGTGAACCTAGAGTTTATCAATTGGCTAGACTGGCTGTCAGTGAGCTCCAGGGATATGGCTCTGGTACTGGCATGTCCGGCTTTTGTATGGGAGCTGGGGATTGGAACTCACACTGTTTGCATGCAGGTACTGTAGACTTGGCCATCTCCCCAGCCCTGGATGTTTACTTTTAAAGTGTGTTTGGCTACTCCCCCCTCCCATTTTGTTGCTATTTAAGCCTATCTTTTTTAGGTTTGTTTTCTACCCGGTATCCTTTTCTAGAAAAAAAGGTTATTAGAAACTTAGAAAATTCAGAGTGATATACATCAAAACATAAACTATATCTTTGGTGGGAATATAGGTTTTTTTTAAATTTGTTTGTGAATGTGATAAATATGCTGTGAGAAACTGTAAAGGGTCTGAGAGTTAACCAGCTTACAAGCAACTGTGTACATATGTATACCCAAATATCTGTATACATACATATCAGTCAGTGCACACAAGCATTCTGATAGAACACACGAGGCTTTGGGGATTAGAGAAGAAGGTTATTACAGCAAAGTGCCACAGCCTGTACATGCAGTGGGTTGTACCACAGGGGAGTTAGTGTATCTGAAGCCCTCGTGCCTACCCAGCCTCCTCTGGGGAAGTTTGAGATTAATTGGTCATTAGTTAAGTCTCTGGGACTGAGAGGAAAGGGTCACTATGGTCATTACCCTGGAGTATAAACAGATGGGTCTAGGAACAGGAAGTCATAGCTCCAAAGGTCTCTGTCTTTAGGGCAATGCAATCTCTGTCTTCCATGACTTTTGCTCTCTAGTTAGCCTTCCCGCTGTCTTGCTTAGAGACCCTTGGTCACACAGAAATTTCTGAGTATATGCTAAGATATGTGTTCTTATTGCACATAATAGTTTTTAAAACTTTCATTTTCTAACTGATACTGAAATGAGTTTATGGTCTTAGTCTTCATCACCTGATAACTTGAAAGGACAGGAGAGGTGCTCTGTGACAACAGGTTTCATCTCCCTGTGCCACACCACTATTCTGTTGTTTCATTTCAAGTGCCCGCCTTTTCTGGGCCTAGATCCTGAGTGGCACATTCTGTTTTGGCATTGGCTGTGTTGAGATGTCATAGTGTGTTTTCAGTCTCTTCTTCTGTTTTACCCAAAGGAGAGGAAGGATGAAATTGCCACCATGGAGACCATCAACAATGGAAAGTCCATATTTGAGGCCCGCCTGGATGTTGACACTAGCTGGCAGTGCCTGGATTACTATGCAGGCCTGGCTGCGTCCATGGCAGGTAAGCCCTGGCCTGGCCTCAGGTGACCAGCTGACAGGAGGGCAGAAGAGCAGACCCTAGCTGTGAAGGGCAAAGGCTTAAATTCATTGGTGCTTTTTGGTTGGCTTCAAAGTGACTTTATCATTCTTAGATAAGGCAGAGATGATAACACCTAATTTCTTGGGTTGTTTTAAGGACTCTGTGAGATAGTATTTGAGGAGCTCCCAGCACTGAACTTGGACTTTAGACCAAGCAGTTTGAAACACTAGTTTGTAGGAGTCCATTGTAAGTATCATTATATCAAGTTCACGGCTGGGCCAGGAATGTGACTCAGTCGAGTGCTTGGCTGGTGTGCATGGAGCCTTGGGTCCAATTCCAAATACTGCATACTTGAACATGGTGAGGACCACCTGAAATCCTAGCACCTAGGAGGTAGAGGCAGGAGGATCAGAAGGGTAAGGGCAGCCTCAGCTACATAGTGAGGTTGAGAGCAGCCTGACATAAATTAAACATATCTCAGAAAACAAATGTTTACAGCACTTCATCTTTAATGGTTGATAGGGCCCACCTGAGCCATGTGTGAAGTGAGCAGTTCAGGGCTTTAGGGTCCTGAGACTTTCTCATTACTGAGCTTTCCCATCATTTCCATATTATTTTATCTAATTCACCCAGTAGATCTCAGGAGATTCTGTTTTGTTTTTAAATGTTTTTGTTTATTTTTGAAACATGGTCTTGCTATGTAACCTTGGCTTGCCTGGGCCTTGCTATGTTGATCAGGCTGGCCTTGAACCCACAGAAACCCACCTGTCTCTGCTTCTCCAGTGCTGAGATTAAAGGCATGCACTACCATATCTGGTGTATTTTTTTTTTAAGATTATATGTATATGGGTGTTTTGGCTGCATATGTGTTGTATACCATTTGCATGCTTAGTATCTGCAGAGACCAAAAGAGAATGTAGGATCCTGTGGAACTGGAGTTACAGACAGTTGTGAGTCACTGGGTGCTAGGATCTGAACCCAGGTCCTCTGGAAGAGCAGCTGGTGCTCTTAACTACTGAGCCATCTCTCCAGCCCCTACAGGAGATTCTTAGAGAATTAAATTAACTAGGATGAACTAGTACAAGTGAAATTGTGGGGAGCATAGACTTGAATCTTTCCTTATTCTGTTTTTACATGTAGGTGAGCACATCCAGCTCCCAGGAGGGTCCTTTGGCTACACCAGAAGAGAACCACTTGGGGTGTGTGTGGGGATAGGAGCATGGAACTACCCCTTCCAGATCGCCTGCTGGAAGTCTGCCCCTGCTTTGGCATGTGGTAAGGATGAATGACTCCTCCTCAGTGAGCCTTCCTCCCCCACTCACCCCTCACAAACAGAAAGACCTGCTCCAGGGCAGTCAGATCTCAGACGTTGCGGCTTTGCCTTGCCCTTGAAGGTTGCTCACAGGTCATGCCTTAGTGTCTCTATTTTGCATCTGTCTAGTTGTTTCTGACATAGGATATGCTCTGTAGTCTAGACTATCCTTCTGACTCAGTCTCTTAGTGTCTCTATTTTGCATCTGTCTAGTTGTTTCTGACATAGGATATGCTCTGTAGTCTAGGCTATCCTTCTGACTCAGTCTCTCTAGTGTAGGAATTGAAGGAAATGAAAGTTTCTGGTCTTCTTTTTACTTTTATAAAATGAGTCTGATTATCCCTAGTTTACACTGAAATTGCAGGCTTTAAGTGGGATAATACATGTGCCAAGACCTTGATATGTGAGAACCCAAGGTGGGAAAACAAGATATGCCCTTTAAAAAAAAGTTATTTATCGGGAGGCAGAGGCAGGCGGATCTCTGTGAGTTCAAGGCCAGCCTGGTCTACAGAGTGAGGCCAAGACAGCCAGGGCTGTTACACAGAGAAACCCTGTCTCAAAAAAACCTAAAGAAAAAGAAAAGTTAATTAATTAGATTTATTAGCTTTTTGTGTGTGTTTTACCTGCATGCATATATGTGTACCATATGCATTACGGGTACCTGCAGAGGCCAGAGAGGGGGAGCTAGAATCTCTGGATCTGGAGTTGCAGCTTATATCTGGGTTATAAAGCAGGCTTTGTGTGCTGGAGACTGATCACAGATCCTCTGCCAGAGCAGCAAGTGCTCTCAACCACCGAGCCATTGCTCCAGTCCCAGACATTTCTATTATTAACAACATCCTTGGTGACTTTGGAAGAGCAGGAACTAGCTGGAATTGTGTAGTCTTGTCTAAGAGAGGCATTTGGTTTTCTACAGGTAATGCCATGATCTTTAAGCCTTCTCCCTTCACTCCTGTGTCTGCTTTGCTCCTGGCTGAGATCTACACCAAAGCTGGCGTGCCTCCTGGGCTCTTCAACGTGGTGCAAGGTGGGGCTGCCACAGGCCAGTTTCTGTGTCAGCATCGTGACGTGGCCAAAATCTCCTTCACCGGAAGTGTGCCCACTGGCATGAAGGTGCAGAGGAAACCAGTTTTTTTTGTTTTTGCTTTTTGTTTTTTTAAACACAAATGGCTAGGTCTGGCAAAGCTGCTCCTGCCCAGCGTGCATTTTGCATATTTTGGACTTCCTAGTTTATACTGGGAATGGGCCAGGAAATTCTACTGATCTGAAGTTTCCTGTGCAAGTATGATAGGGAAGAGAGCATGTGGGTGGTCTGTGGTGGGACAAGTAGGGTAGAAGTTCTTCTCCCCGCCTCGGGAGATGGCGTGTGTGAGGGAGTGTGGCCTACGCTGGGCTGGTACTTCTTTTGTTTGGTGAGTTAACTACGTTGTAGAGAAGAAAGAGTATTTTGTCAGGTTACTTCAGATTATTTACTTTGATCGGACTTTATGTTCCAAGTTCTAAATAGCCCTAAACACAAAAATGTGAAAAGAGTTCCTAGCTGTGAGAGTCCTGTGGATTGCCAGTATGCCTTAAATGCGCTCCTGTTTCAGGGTTTTAAGTAAAGTTCTGTAAATTCTCAAAAGCTTTTACCAAATAATATTTGTAGTGGATGACGGGCCCAGTACATGAGGACGGGCCCAGTACATGAGGACAGGCTCCGGGCTGTGTTGGAGCAAGATGACCTCCCTGGTAGATTCCAGTTGAGTTGGCTTGGCATACAGGGTAACTGACGCTGACCTTGTGAGTGGCTTGTTTTGTTCTGTAGATCATGGAGATGTCAGCGAAAGGAGTCAAACCCATTACTTTGGAACTTGGGGGCAAATCTCCTCTCATCATCTTCTCAGACTGTAATATGGAGAATGCTGTGAAGGGGGCCCTGATGGCCAACTTCCTCACACAAGGCCAGGTACGTGCTCCTCCTGGAAATGGCCGGGAAGGAAGCCCCTCCTTCCCACCTAGCAGCAGCACGCTCGGCACTCTTAAAGAATTGCAGGATAGTTGAACAAAAATAGTATGAGAAGTCTCTATGGATCCTTGAACTAGATCCTTCTATCACAGCAGTTCTCAACCTTCCTAACACTGTGACCCTTTAACACAACTCCTCATGTTGTGGTGACCCCCAACCATGAAACTGTTTTTGTTGCTACTTCATAATTGTAATTTTGCTGCTGTTAAGAATCGTAATGTAAATAGTTTTTGGAGATAGAGGCTTGCCTAGGGGGTCGGGACCCACAGGTAGAGAGCCACTGTAGAAGCTCCCATATTTACCCTTCTCTCAATCTGTTTATTCACATAGTACATAAGAACTAGGTTTTCCTGAACTATTGTAGACACAAGGTCTGTAACTTAAATACTTCAGTGTAGCACAAAGCAAATTCTTTTCTGTAAGTGTGGTGTGATTAGTTCTCTGTCATGTTAATTTCCTGGTTTTTGCTGTTACTCCATCTGTACCCGTTGCTGAAACTTCTCCACTTGTTTGACGGATGTCTTGGTTTTTTTTTTTTTTTTTTTTTGGTTTTTCGAGACACGGTTTCTCTGTGTAGCCCTGGCTGTCCTGGACTCACTCTGTAGTTCAGGCTGGCCTCGAACTCACAGAGATCCGCCTGCCTCTGCTTCCCAAGTGCTGGGATTAAAGGTGTGTGCCACCATGCCCAGCATTGACTAATGTCTTAGTAAGAGGAAACAATTTTCTTTTTTCTGGGACAAGATCCAGCTGAAGGGACTAAAGTAGCACAGTGGTAGAGCACTATGGTCTGCCATGGAGTCTGAGATAAGATATATAAACACAGCCGGGCGGTGGTGGCGCACGCCTTTAATCCCAGCACTTGGGAGGCAGAGGCAGGCGGACCTTTGTGAGTTCGAGGCCAGCCTGGTCTACAAAGTGAGTCCAGGACAGCTAGAGATATTCAGAGAAACCCTGTCTCGAAAAACCAAAAAAAAAAAAAAAAAAAAGATATATAAACACACAAAAACAAAAGACTCCAAAGACTCCATTGACGATGAGGCATTAGATTTAGTGTTTTGCTTGTTTTTATCCCCTCTACTTAGTTGTTACTTCTTTTTTTTTTAAAAAAAAATGCTCTTTACACTTGAACTGGAGAGATGGCTCAGTGATTAAGAGCACTGGCTGGTCTTCCAAAGGACCAGAGTTCAAATCCCAGCACCCACATGGCAGTTCACATCTGTCTGTAATTGCTGGGTGAGGTAGTGCACACCTGTAATCCCAGCACTTGGGAGGCAGAGACAGGCGAATCTTTATAAGTTCAAGGCTAGTCTGGTGTACAGAGTAAGTCTAGCACCATCAGGGATACACAGAGAACCCTGTCTCAAAAACCAAAACAAAAAAAATTCTTTAGACTTACTTTATTTTATGCATATAAAGGTTTTGCCTGAATGTATGAATGTGCACCCTATGTGTGCCTGGTGTCCCTGGAGGCCAGAGGAGGGCATTTGGTCCCCTAGAACTGGAGTTATGGGTCTTGGTAAGCCATTTGGTGGGTGCTGGGACCTTAACTGGGTTCCTCTGCAAAAGTGACAAGTGAGCCATCTCTCCAGCCTTAGTTATTATTTCTCTAAACTACATATTTATGTGGTACAGTGTATGATAATTTGATAGATGTATAAATGCTAAACAGTGGGCATAATATGAAATAGTTGGATAAAATAGCATTATTATGGTGTTGATGCTTTGAGACAAAGTCTCTCTTATGTAGTCTGGCTGTTCTCAAATTCCCAGCTTCCCAAGTACTGGGATCACAGGCATGTGCCTATCATACCTTAAAAAAAAAAAAAAAAAAAAAACCTCTTTGACCTGAGTATCTTCTTTGATTTCTGCTACATTGAGGTCTTCTAGGCCCATTTCATTCTTTTTCCAGCTGAACTCCGGAAGTAGGCATTTGTCTAGGCAGCCCAGGTTCAGTGAGTATTAAGTGATATTTAGAAACCAAGCTCTTGTGTGGGGATGCAGCTCTGGTAGAATGCTTTCCTGACATCTGTGAGATCCCCAGTGTAACCCCCAGTACTGCCAAGGGGGAAGATGCCCCAGTGCCGGGCTCTCTACTGCTGTTGTAGTGTCCTTGCTGCCCCTAACCGGCAGGCTGGGGACTGCGTGTCTGTGTGTGTGCAGACACATGGCTGCACCCCCTCAAGCCCCCGAGACAGGGTTTCTCTGTGTAGCCTCCCTTGGCTACCCTGGAACTTGCTCTGTAGACCAGGCTGGCTCAAACTCAGAGATCCGCCTGCCTCTGCCTCCCAAGTCCTGGGAGTAAAGGCGTGTGCCACCATGCCTGGCTTCATTTACCTTTCATTCTTAGTCTCTGCTTTGTCCTCAGTGTCTGGTTAGTGACTCCTTTCGCTATTCTTTCTTTCCTAGAGTTCTTATCTCTCCAGAAGTTTCTCCTGCCTTTGTTATAGGCTGGTCAGCTATTTATCCAGCCAGTCACAAGGTGATGAACAACAGTGTTTACAAAACATTGCGGCAGGTGATGCTTAAGAACAACAAAGTCAGGCCTGTGCTCAGCTCTCTGCTGGTGCAGACATCAGCATTTGAATAATACAAAGACAAACTTTACACAGTGCACAAAAACATGACCCCAGCAGACAGTGACAGGTTTAGCATTTCTTATCTACAATGTATTACTTTATCCTAGAAAAGCATCGTGAAAACCAAACCAAGGTAGGAGTTTCAGATATCCTGTGGTAGTTCTTGTCTCCAGCCTGGAGGTACAGGCTGACTGCTATGTTGAGAAGGTACTTGAGTGTGTTCTCCCCGGCTTTCAGTCTGATTATGGTGTTTATTTAGAATAGCAGGTCCACTGGTTTTTGTTTGCATTTTATTTGAGATGTCTCTTCCTCTGTCCTTTAAAGATTTCTAAAATCTGTTTTGATCAGACAAAACATGAACATAATTCCAAATGTAAGAATTTTTTTAAGAGCCCCACTCAGAACTGTAACTCTCATTCCCTCTCAGCTGTTCCCATTCCTGCTTCCCTTTCTTACCCATTTCCCATTCTTAGACATTGGTTTTCTTTTCTTTTAATTTTTTAAAAAAATTTATTTATTTATGTATATTTGCATGTATGACTGCATGACAGAATTGGGCACCAGATCTCATTATAGGATGGGTGTGAGCCACCATGTGGATGCTGGGAATTGAACTCAGGATCTCTGGAAGAGCAGCCACTGCTCTTACCCACTGAGCCATCTCTCCAGCCCTAGACATTGGTTTTTGCTTTTCCTTTTCTCTACTGCTTTTTGAACAAAATAATGAGATATTTGTATATTCTTGATTTCCTCTACTTTGTTTCCCAAAAGGAAGCAGGTTAGATGCACCATTTTTCTTTCTTTTTTTTTTTTCCCGACACAAGAGTTTCTTTATGTAGCTCCAGCTATCTTGAAACTCACTCTGTAGGCCAGGCTGGCCTTGAACTCACAGAGATCCACCTGCCTCTGCTTCCCGACTGCTGGGATTAAAGCGTGTGCCACCACTGCTTGGCCCATTTTTCATTTAATATATCCTGGAAATCACTCCATTAACTTTATAGGGACCTTCTGTTTTTGGGACTTTTTTCTCTGCTCTACTGTGTGTGTGTGTGTGTGTGTGTGTGTGTGTGTGTGTGTGTGTGTGT
>CAJQZJ010005154.1:1952984-1990911 GCA_907164525.1 Lophiomys imhausi | reverse complement strand
GTGTGTGTGTGTGTGTGTGTGTGTGTGTGTGTGTGTGTGTGTGTGTGGTATTTGAACAGTATTCAGGTTATTTCTGTGAGAATGACTAAGAAGTGATTATCGTTTTAGAAATAACACTGACAAGAATGCTCAGTTTTTAAAATTAGGCTGAAGCGTATAGCTCTTAACCTCATTTTATTTTCAGCCCACCCTCACTTCCCACTCTATAGAAACAACCAGAGTAAGCAGCTGGTAATTTGGGAGTAAGAGAGGTTATGCTGTTGTGGCCCATTAATGGTCTTAAGAAAATTTAAGCAGAGTAAGAATTAACCTTTATGTTAAAGGGCAGATCATACTTGTGGGATGTGTGTCCACAATCATGTGTGTAATCCTTCTTAATTACTACGGCAGTTTTTTTAAAAAAAAAAGTATTTTTACTTCATGTGCATTGATGTTTTGCCTGCATGTATGTCTGTGTGGGGGGTATTAGATCTTCTGAAACTGGAATTACAGACAGTTGTGAGCTGCCATGTGGGTGCTGGGAATAGAACCCTGGTCCTCTAGAAGAACAGCCAGTGCTCTTAACTGCTGAGCCATCTCTCCAGCCCCTATGGGCAGATTTTAGAAATGAAAATATTCTTAAAAAAATGTATTGTGGGGCTGGAGAGATGACTCAGCAAGCAGTTAAGAGTACTGGCTGCTCTTGCGGAGGTCCTGGCTTCGATTGCTAGCAGTAACTCCAGGTCCAGGAAATCCAATGCCTTCTTCTGGCCTCCACAGGCACCAGGCACACACATGGCACACAGACATGCATGCAGGCAAACATAAGTATACATAAAACAAATCACTAAATGTCGTGTGTCTCTCCTTTAGGTTTGCTGTAATGGCACTAGAGTGTTTGTGCAAAAGGAAATTGCTGATGAATTTACAAAAGAAGTTGTGAAGCAGACTCAAAAGATAAAACTTGGAGACCCACTTCTGGAAGATACGAGGATGGGCCCCCTCATCAACCGCCCACATCTGGAACGAGTCCTCGGGTTCGTAAAGTCGGCAAAGGAGCAGGTGAGAGATGAGCAAAGCTGGGAGGACAGGGAGGGTCTGTCATGGCTCCTTGTTCTCCTGTGTCCTGTTCCACACTGACATTGGTGGTTAGTGTCCCTGAGTGTTCTGCTTTTTTTTTTTGGTTTTTTGAGACAGGGTTTCTCTGAATATCTCTGGCTGTCCTGGACTCGCTTTGTAGACCAGGCTGGCCTCGAACTCACAAAGATCTGCCTGCCTCTGCCTCCCAAGTGCTGGGATTAAAGGCGTGCGCCACCACCGCCGGGCCCTGAGTGTTCTGCTTTAGGAGGGGAAATGCTATGTGCGTCTATTTGCTGGGCTACATTTTCCTTTTGGGAGCACACATGATTGTGTGTTCAATACAGAAGATGCTTTTCTTTTTCTCTTAGGGTGCCACCGTGCTGTGTGGTGGAGAAGTGTATGTACCAGAGGACCCTAAATTAAAACAAGGATATTACATGACACCTTGCATTTTAGGTATGTCTTCTTGTTTTACTTTTAAATGGCTTGGATTGAATATTAAATAGGCAGAAATGATTTTTATGACATATAATGGCGTAAAGTAAGGGCTGGCAAATTGAATGGTCCCACCACCGAAGCTTAAGTACTAGAAGTACTTCATTACTTTTGAAGCCCCCTAAGTGTTCCTCCACTGGGGCAACCATATGTATTGGTTTACTGGAGGAGATACTGTTTTGGAAACAAACTTAAAAAATTCCCAGAAATACATGTTTGATTAAAAAAAAAAAATAGGGTAATGAGTTCCTCAGTAATGTAAAGCATGCTTTTCCTTTGAACTCTAACAAATCAGTGTAAGTATAAAATCAGTTTGTGAGAAAAGATATGAGTGTAACATCCATACCATAGACTAGGCTAGTAGTAATTGAGTAAGTTAACAGATAGGGAAAGTTATATGTTGTTAAGCGAAATTTATGGGTTATACAATGAAGTATACAGTACTACTCCAAATTTGTTGAAGAGCAGAGATGTGTACAGGAAGAGAAGGAATGAAGTGAATTCATGTGAGACCATATTAATAGAGTTCTCTGCATGCTGGGATTAAAGGTGACTTTCATTTTATTTTGTGAATTTCTGGATCTTATAGGCTTTCCACCCAGAACATGTATTTTACAGTCAGATTGTATGCAGACCATGAAGCTAGGCAAAGAAGAGGGAGCTAGCCCTTTATTCTTGTGATGCTGGAAACTGGCTTGCATTCTAACATATGTGACTTGGAAAACCTGTCAAGACAGATTTCTGGTCCCTCCCCTAGACATGTGTCACTCTTGGAGCCCGGGTCCCTAGAGGTGTGCCTTGTGACCTGTGTCACTCTTGGAGCCCGCGTCCTAGAGGTGTGCATTGTACAAACCCACAGCTCACTTTTATGCGTCACAGTTCAGGCCCAACTTCAGAGTCTTGTCTTTAGCTTGTCTCAGTTTAAGGATTAGCTTGAGTTTCAGACACACAGACTTCCTGTGGTCACATGTCAGCTGCTGCTTTCTGTGCCCGTTCCCGTCCGCTCTCCAGCTCACTGCCCACAGAGCCATTTCATGTGTTACCAGCCTTTGTAAGCTGGTAAGATATTTTCAGAGCTGATTGGGTAATTAGTTGTTTTGAGTAATTAAGTAAAACTTGTATCTGGATTGCTAGTTTTCAAAGACCTAGAACACAGCCAGCTATCTGTGAACACATCTGTTACTTATCCTTGAGACACAGGTGTCTCAGGCACACCGCTGCAGTGTGCTGTGTACAAGGTGGCATCTAATGTTCCTCTGAAGAGATATTTTTTACTCCGTAAAAAAATTATTCTCTCATACAGTACATCACATCCACAGCCTTTCCTCTCTCTAGTCCTCCCAATTCTGAAGAGATTTTAGAACTGTCATCTTTCTCTGTCTATGGATAGCTGTTTTTTTAGACTTTGGATAGAATGAGCCAGTGTTTCTAACATACTCCAAAGCTCCACATCTGCTAAAGACATAGGTCTCTTTGAGCTACTTCCTGCTGATTAGGGTCATTGGATTCTTTGGGGTTAATACCAGTCTCATTAGAAGTTCAGCAAACCAGGAGACCAGCAAAGACAGATGTGGAGCTTTGGAGTATGTTAGAAACACTTGTGCAGCTAGCTCAAAATGGCCCCTGTGCAGTGTTGCTAACAGTGCAGGTGAGTGCCCTCCCTTTGAGGCTCACAGGGCTCAGCATGGTTCTTCCCTGAGTTTTAAGTACAGAGTTCAAACATCACAGGTGAATTAAATCATTTTAGGGAATTAGTTGTTTATAGGAGCATTAAGTACATTTTTTACAAAGCAAATACACCTTCATTTATTTTTAAATTTGTTTTTATATTGCATTTTCTTTTTGAAAACTGTTACGTGTGTGTGTGTGGGTGTATGTTTGCATACATGGATATGCAGTGCCTGTGGAGGCTAGAGGAGGGCTTTGGATTCCCCTAGAGTTCTTGGTGGTTCTGAGCTGCCTGATGTGGGTGCTGGGAAACAAACTTAGGTCTTCTGCAAGACCCGTGCACCCTCTGCATGAACCACTGAGCCATCTCTCCAGCCCCTGTACATTGGTGTTTTGGCTGCATGTATATCTATGCGAAGGTGTCAGATCCCCTGGAACAGGAGTTACAGACAGTTGTGAGCTGCCATGTGGATTCTGGGATTTGATCCCTGGTCCTCTGGAAGAGCAGCCAGTGCTCTTAACTGATGAGCCATCTCTCCAGCCCCACATTTTCTTTTTTTGTAATATTGTTTCTACTTGTAAGTACATGGAAGAATCATTTAAGAAAATGTAACAAAGTGTATATAACAACAACAACAAACCCTGCATATGTGACATTTTAACAGAAATGTGGTTAATGTATTTTTGGATCATTTGCAATATTTTTTTTTTTTTTTGGTTTTTCGAGACAGGGTTTCTCTGAATATCTCTGGCTGTCCTGGACTCGCTTTGTAGACCAGGCTGGCCTCGAACTCACAAAGATCCGCCTGCCTCTGCCTCCCAAGTGCTGGGATTAAAGGCGTGCGCCACCACCGCCCGGCCATTTGCAATATTTTATGAACATCATCTACTTAATGTTTTCTTAAAAAACATGGCGTTTAGAAACTTTATAAAAGTTCATCGTTAGGGCATATCTAGTTTGTGTGATCATTTCCTCCTTTGGGTGGTTAGTCTGTTGCCTCCTGCTTTCATTATTATAGGTAAGTCTGTTTACCTCACTGGATACTTCTTACGGATTCTAAAGAGTGGGTTTAGAATCACACAGAGAATCACCCTCTAATATGTATTACCAAATTGCCCACAGAAGAAGGTCTAGAGTTGGTGGCAATACCCTATTGAATTTTATCCCCTACAGCTGCGTGTTTCACTGTTCACTACAGATAATGTGCTTTGGGTCTGTGCGATTGTGTCCCTCTCACTGTCGTTGGTTTCACTCTGAATGTTGGCAGCTAACTGCACCGACGACATGACCTGTGTCAAAGAAGAGATCTTTGGACCAGTTATGTCCATTTTATCATTTGAAACTGAAGCCGAGGTTCTGGAGCGGGCCAACGATACCACTTTTGGACTAGCAGCTGGTGTCTTTACCCGGTACGTGGCTCAGGACATCCACAGCATCTTGGGAGGGAGGCGTCATGGTGTCCTCTTGGATGTGTAGTCACTCCTCTTCCTCCCCATTTTGCTGTCATTAGAGCCGTCAGCACAGCATCTCTGTTTGCTTCTGTTCGTTTGTTTCACGGAGCTGAGGATCAAACTGAGCTCCATCCCTAACCCCATTTGCTTAATTTAGAAGATGCCAAGGCTGTGCTTGGCCTCTGTGTTTCTGATTTGGAGACAGAGTGGGTTGAGGCCCTTTGCATAGTGGGTGTGTGGGGGTACTGAGGGTTAAGTTAGGGCCTTGCACATACTAAACAACTACCCACACTGAGCTGTCTGTCTCCATTATTACCACACCTTTTTTTTACTTCTTACTTTGAATTGGGTTTTCTAAGTTGCCACAGCCAGCCATGACAGCTCTGCAGCCCAGGCTGGCCTTAGACTAACTCAGAGTAGTAGTGCCGTGGCACACACGTCCACAGATGCACAAAATAAAAGGCTCTGAATCTCCATAACCTGTATCAGCCCTCGTTACGGTGTTTCAGTTTCAGCCATCCTCCTGGGTGTGAGACCACACTCTATTATGGTTTTGGTTCTCATTTCTGTGGATTTTCCTTTTGCTTTTGTGTATTAGAGTGTTATATTTAAGGGAGTTTTGTCTAATCCATGATCATGGAGACTCATGTAGTTTTCAGATCTGTGGTCCGTGACTGTATGCTCGTGTATGATATAAGGTGCTCCACCTTTCTCGCTTGTGTGAGGTTGTGTAGTAGTTCTCAGTCCACTGGACAGTGGCACCCTTGTTGCCTCTTATTTTGTAGATTCTTAAACCTGGGTCCGTTTTGCCTGGATGACGAAAGGGTTTTAAACAGTTTGAAGAGATAAGTTTGCCAGGATTTCAGGACCCTTAGAGCTTGAACTCTGAGGATTCCTGTGGTACTGAACTGTGAATAACCAGTACTGTCTTGTCCCACACAGGGACATCCAGCGGGCTCACAGGGTGGCAGCTGAGCTTCAGGCTGGAACATGCTACATTAACAACTATAACGTCAGCCCGGTGGAGTTACCCTTCGGTGGATATAAGAAGTCAGGTGAGCAGGTGGGAAGTGCACAGAGAAGCCAGATTCCCAGGGCTGCCATCCTAGCCAGTGCACACCAGTGTTCCTAAGCCCATTTGCTAGCATAGCTTTGGGGGAAACAGCCTCAGCTCTTCCTGGCCTCACCGGAATGCAGGCCAGGCATCTCCAGAAAGTTCTGTTGTCTAGCATGGCATGAGAATTGCTGATCACACCTCAGGGTGCCTCGTGGGTAGCATTTCTTTCTCTTTAGTGTCAGATTGCTCTGAGCGTCAAGCACTCCTACGTAGGCCCCACATCAGGAATGCCCATCAGTTGGGCTGATGTGTTTCTGAAATCATATTCCAGAAAGCTTATATCAATTGGTTTTCTCTTTTGGGCCCAAATTTATAACATCTCTTAATTCGATGCTCAACACAATTCTGATCACCATTTCTGTTCTGGATGGCACCAGAATGTCCCCCTAAGCTGCTGCTCCTTTATTTCTGTCACCACAGCTGTGTGGTCTGGTGTGTTAGGGTTTGAGATGGCAGGGATACGGCCATCACTCTGAGGTTCTTTCTTTGTACTGGGTTCCTGTATTCATTTATTTCCCATACTTCTTTTCATTTAAACTAACAATTGGTTTGAACACATTTCTGAGAGTCTAGCCCGTAGTCTTTGGCCACCTTAATCTCACAAACCCTGATGCAATGGTGGGTGCTGAAAGGCGTTGCTGATACTTAGCGTTGTCCTTGGAGTCCCCAGTGACAGTCCACTGGTCATCCTCATCCCAGTGTGCTGCGCTGAGGAGCTGCACATGTGCACCGTGCAAGGACAAATCAAGGTGCTATTTTATTAATAGCTAACTTTTGGTATAGGGCTCAGGCCTTAACCACTACCCACCGCCCCAGGAGGGCAGCTCTCATTCCTGAGTAGGAGGACAGTGGGTGATGAGGGGAGGGGGGGCGGGGCTGGATCTGCAGGGTGCCTGGCCTCAGTGCTTAGCTAGTGTGGACTTGGGCCAAGTACAATACAGAGTCCAAGCCTGGGGTGCTGTCTTTTTCACACATGACTCATTAGCAAGTATTTGGGGATACTGAGTAATCAAGGGACTGAAAGGCTGCTCTCTGCACATGCTAAAGGTTAGAGATCTTGTTACATGATCAAGTTGTAAATGAACACTTTTTCAGGGCTGTCATGTTGATTGTTTCAGAGGCTGTTTTAACATGCTTCTTGTTTTTTGCAGGGCTGGGGTTGAGGGGATGGAGAACACAGTCTCATAGATCCAGGGTTAGCCTTGAACTAGTATAGTGGAGGAGAGTTGAGTAGACCCTTCTGCCTCCTTGTCTGTGTGAAGTGCTGGGATTACGGGGTGTTGAAACTATGCCCAGACTATGTGGTGCTGGGGATTGAATCCACGGCTTTGTGCTTGGTAGGCAAGCACTCTACCAGCCCCTGCCTTTAACATGTTTCCTTAAAATGACTGAACACTTTTCAGATCTTCACACAGAGTAGCAGGCACCTGAAGTCAGGACCCTGCTGGTAAGAAATGACCGTGGACTTCCCTGTCCTAACACTTGCTAGGTCCAGCTCCACAGAAGTACCTGCTCTGAGGGCTTGCTTCCCCCATTCACGACCAGCAGAGCCTGCTTTTGATTCAGTGTGTGACTCCAGACCCCTGTAGTGAGCCAATCACCCTGACCTCCATCTCTTCTTTTCAGGATTTGGCCGAGAGAATGGCCGGGTGACCATTGAGTACTACTCACAGCTAAAGACGGTGTGCGTGGAGATGAGTGACGTAGAGTCAGCTTTTTAAACGCCAGTGAAGCCTGTTCATGTGGCCGGGCTGTGGAATGAGCTGGCTGCCTTGACCAGCTGAATAGCATCTTACATCCAGGCTTTGGGTTATTCAGGTTGAGAGAATGAGTCAGTATTGTCCTCCATCTTGAAATCACCTTTACAACTGAAAATATGTACAGGTGCCTTTCTGATGCTAACCAGGGTACTTTGTTGTTGTTTGTTTGTTTTTTTTTTTTTTGAGGCAGGGTTTCTCTGTGTAACAGCCCTGGCTGTCCTGGACTCACTCTGTAGACCAGACTGACCTCTGCCTCCTCGGTGCTGGGATTAAAGATGTGGGCCACCATGCCCTGCAGCTAGCCAGGGGACTTGTTCCTTCAGCAAGTCCCTGGGGAGTCTGTAAATCCAGCAACAGTGTTCAGGCACAGGCAACCACAGCTCTGCTCATACACATTTGTCCCACCAACAACGGCAGTTTTCTAGTTTGCTTTAAAGAGTGCCTCCCCTCCTGGGTTCCTGAAGAATCAGTAGACATATTTTCTTTGATCATTGACAACTAAAAATAAAATTCTTAAAGCTTTTATCTGGAGACAGAGAAGTCTTAAAACTTGTGGAAAAAGTGCTTCATTGGCATTTAGAAAGCTATGCCCTTTTTGGCTAGCAAGAAGGCTCACTGGGAAAGGGCTGAGTGCACAAGCCTGATGCGACCTCACTTCTATCTCCCACATAAAGGTGGTGCACCCCTCCCCCATATCATTTAACACATAATAATAAAATCTTTTTTCTTTTTTTTTATATTCAGTGCAGGTGTAATTTTTTTCCTTTATTTTTAATTTCTTCAAGTTACATCTCAATCGCAGTCCCCTCCCTATTCCCCCTCCAGTCCCACCCTCCCACCCTCAACCCCCCATCCTCTTCCCTTTTTTTTTTCTTTTAAGTTTAAGGTATATCTTATTTCCCCCTACAGTTTCTCCTTTCAGTCCAACAAATGGCTCTTTCTCTTATAATAATAAATACAATACAGTACAACAGAGGTAATTAGGCCACAGTTATGAGGGTTATATGGCTTAACATACATTCCCAATGACCAGTCCATATGTATTTGGTACCTGACTTTAACATTCTACTATCTAAACATCTCCATGAGTTTAAAGTTCTATATCTGACTCAACATTCATACTAATTGCAACACAATTTTAAAAGTATCTTCTTAGATGTATAATACTCTCTTGACTCCTAAACAACTGAAAATTTAATTATGAGACTTTATCTATCTGTTCTTCAATCACTTCAGAGACCTGAGAGGGATAAATATATCTGATTTTATAGGAAGTACAGGGCCTGCAGCTTCCCAAACTAAGAAATGACATACCAGTGGCTGCCTGGACAGTTCCCATTTTCTCTCCATACATTACAGCATCGCTCTTCAGTCGTTTGGCCCCGCTTCTCTGACAGACATTGATTGTAGAGCAGGGGTTATGAAGGACTTACCTACCCTGTCTTGGCAGAGCTAGGCTGTCGACCTACCTGCTTCCAGGTTTTGTCCTTTTTGAACAGCATTCTGTCTACAGTTGGAGCAAGGGGCTTTTCCTACCAAGAGATAGGCTTGCGACTAATTCAATCATCTCCCACTGGAGATTCTTTGATGCTCATCTTCTACTTGGAGGAGAATAGGGGGTGCTGTCAGGAGTTGATATGTCTTGATATAAAAAAATCTAAAGTTACGAAAACATCTTTGAATGCCATATTCTGCAGATCTCTTGAGGTTTTTGAAGAGGCCCTATCTATCTCTTATATTAGAGTAAGCAGATGTTGCTTGTCTCTTAGCAGGTTTATTTCTGATTAGCTTAGCAAGTAACTATAATAGGCTGTCATAGTACCTAACAGAATGACTGGCTTGCATAACCATTAGTTTGCATTTCTTAATTATCCTAAACAGTTCATGACAGTTAGTAGTAAAAGGCCGAAACATCACATTTCACTTTTTTCAAAAGCTGTATTCTTTCATCATTCCACTGAGGAACTGCCAACCTGGCTAGAGAGAAGTTAGCCAGTGGGCCCTGATTTTGTGCAGGTACTGACTGGCCTCAGCAAACACTCATCCCATTATTCCCTGGCAGACACTTATCTCTGGTCCTCCAAGTGCTGCCTGCCTGTTGTCTGACAACCAAAGAGAACCTTTAGAATACACGAGTTACTTGTATGTCCCTGTGACAGTGAATCGATACCTATCAACACCGCTAATCCTTTTGCTGTCTTAATTTGAATCTCGTCACATCTTAAGGCTGACAGAGGAGAAGGCACCAGGCAGAGGGAGCTGAACTCTGTTAGTGCAGGGTTCAGGGCAAGATGACCTTTTGTGCCCTGTCCTTTCCTGCTGTGGCCTAAAGAGCTTCCCGGTCTCACATCTTCTGATGCTACAGTGAAGCCTCATCCAGGACTCCTTTCTGGGGACTAGTTAAGTACAGTGAGAGTGACATCTAGAGATAAGGAATGATTGTGACCACTGGGCCTGATCGCCTGTCCTTGGGTGGGTGAGTGACTGCAGTTATCACTGGAATGATAAAATCAGCCTTTCTTGGAGTTATCTGTCCTGAAATATTTATGAATTCTTGTTTTTCTCTTAACATAAAGGCCCATTTGTGTCTTTTCAAGGCTAGGGGAAGTTGACAAAAGAAATAAAGCAATTAGTCAGTGAGATTACAGCATGCTCTTGCTTAGGCCCCTGCCGTAGCTTTTAACTGCATCAAGCCTGTGTGCCACCTCATGACCACGCCATCCGTATGTCACCTTCAGTTACTCTCCCCTTTCTAGGTTCTCTGCCAGGCCTTTCCCTCTTTAGACCATGTCTCCCAGATTCACCTTACAGGCTCCTTAAAACCACAGGCTAAAACTGTTCCAAGGTAATGTCACCATCACAGTGTGGCCAAGGGAGCCGCAGCTCCTGGTTGGTAGAGATGCCTACTGAGCCCACCTCAAACCTGTCAATCAGAGCCTGCGTTGTACTAAGATCCCCAGGTGAGTCATCCACATCGCAGTTTGCCGGGCAGTGCTTTGAGAGAAATGGTTCCCAAGTTGGCTGTTCATTACAGCTGCCTATTGAAGTTTGGAAATTCTGAGATGCTAATGTAAGTGTTCTGGGCATCTGGAATCAGCAAAGGTTCACGGGTGAATTCAGTAGGCAGCTGGAGCCAAGAACTGCTCTGAGTACTAAGCCAAGTACGGTAGCTGCTAGGCACGTAACTTTTTTTTTTTTTTCGGAGGGGAGAAACTTATTATTAATAAAGTGTTATTATGGATCTACTGTGAACAGGTCCTCTGTCGTTCATTCACGCTTTCCTTCCCACATAGTCCCTGCGAGCCCGGGTCAGAGCACTCCGGCTGCTTTCTGGCACGGAGCAGGGAGACATCAGGTCCCCCGGGATGGAGCAGGCGCCCCTTTCGTCCTCCCAGTCCATCTCTACCAGCCACTCCATTAGCCCTCGCGGCACCCGTCCACCAGGCGCCAGAACGTAACTTCTTAAGCTTAGTTAAAATTAAGGTTGTGAGTTGCTCTAGCCACATTTCAAGTCCTCAGGATCCAAACACGGGTGCTGGTTACTTTATTGGACAGTGCAGAGAGTATATTTCAGTCATGTCAGAAAATTCTACTGGAAAGCGTTGCTTAAGAGGGATGGAGTGGAGAGAGTGCTCCTATATTTACTTTTATTTATTTGTCTGTGTAAGGATGTGTGTGGGATTGAGGGTGGAGGTCAGGAGACCATCTGAGGAAGTGGGTTTTCACCTTCCACTATGGATTAAGGGAGTCGAACTCACATGTGGCCCAGTCTGGTGGTAAATGCTTCTACCAGGGCAGAAGGGGGGAAGGACAATAGTGGTGGTGTCTTTAATCCCAGTACTCATGAGGCGTAGGCAGGTGGTAAGTTTGAGGCCAGCCTACTACAGAGCAAGTTTTGAGATAGCCAATGTTGCACACAGAGAAACCTGTTTTGAAAAACAAAGTCAAAAAACAACAAAACAAAAAACCCCAGCAGTCTCCTGTTACTAGAGGAGTTTGAGAGATATGTCTTTTTCTTTTTTTTTTTTTTGAGACAGGGTTCCTCTGTGTAATAGCCCTGGCTGTCCTGGACTTGCTTTGTAGACCAGGCTGGCCTCCAGTTTACAGAGATCTACCTGCCTCTGTCTCCTGAGTGCTGGGATTAAAGGCATGTGCCACCACACCTGTCTAGAGAGCTGTCCTCTTTAAGACCAAAGATCTTTTTTTTTTTTTTTGATTTTTCGAGACAGGGTTTCTTTGTATAACCACTCTGGCTGTCCTGGACTCACTTTGTAGACCAGGCTGGCTTCGAACTCACAGAGATCCGCCTGCCTCTGCCTCCCAAGTGCTGGGATTAAAGGTGTGCGCCATCACCGCCCGGCAAGACCAAAGATCTTACGTCCTGGTTCATGGACTTTTAATCGGCTGCTGTAAAGGGCTGAGGAGACCCAACACCTATAGTAGTGGTCTGAACCTGTGGGTCATGACCCCTTTGGGGAGGTCAAACAACCCTTTCACAGGGGTCACATATCAGCTATCCTGTGTACCTGATATTTACATTATGATTCTTAACAGCAAAATTACAGTTATGAAGTAGCAATGAAAATAATTTTATGATTGGTGGTCACCACACCTGAGGAACCGTATTAAATGGTCACAGCATTAGGAAGGTTGAGAACCACAATGCCTGGGACCTGCCACTAGAAGGCACCCCAAGCTCCTGTTCCCAGCTGCTTATTACCACTGCTCACTGCTGTCACAGAGAGGCCAGGGCTCCACAGACCAGCACTGGCTCCTCCTGCCTCCCTGAGCTTGCAGTCTGCAGTGAGGGGAGAAGCTCACCAACTTCTCCAGGGCCCCAGGGTGTGTTTCTTACATAATGTGAATTAAACCCGATTACTACAGAGGCTTCCTGATGTCACCTTTTCTAGTCTGAACCCGAAACTTCCTACCTCATTGCTATTGTCTCATAAGGACCATTTAATGCTGAAATGAAGGCAGATTTAAAGCTGTACTGGAGAGAAAAAAGGCCCATCTCCTTTATTTTTTCAGTCCACTGGTGACACGTGGCAGGTGGCCACCCTGTTGGACAGCAAAGATCTAGACACTATATTCTTGTTCATACTACACCACAGCCAACTTTAGTTCTTGGAACAACGATCTTATTTTGCCAGTTGAGGCCATTCTCAAAATACAAAGCCCTTCCTGTTTGTACCTAATCAGACATTGTTACAGACATTTCTAAGGCTATTTCCTCATCTATAAAACGGGCTTTGGCAGCTCTAGCACCACATTTATCTCTAGTTTTATCATCTGTGTCTTTTTAACTTAAAGCTTTCAACAATTATGTTTATTTGTGTGGGTGGCCATATATGTGCAGCAGTGCACACGTACAGGCCAGAAGATAACTTGTAGGAATCAGTTCTAACATTTCTAACATGTGGGTCCCAGGGATTAAACTCACTTCAGCTTTATGGCAAGTGTCTTTACCTGCTAAGTCATCTGATTGGACCCCTGTTACTTAACTTTTTAAGCAATACAATCTTCAATAGATTTTTTTAAAGTCTGTACTGTTTATTATTAACATCAAGCAGTGCTACATTTGAACTCGAGCTGAGACTGAATATTTCAGCACTGATACCATGAACTCATGGGCATAATCAGACTTTTTTCTCAGCTTCACAGATTATGCAAGGAGGGAGGAGTGATACTTATCGCTTTGCTCTTATTTAGTAGGAATGGCCTAATTACTTCAGAAAGACACACACACACAAACACACAACACAAAAAGTAGAGTCAGGAGGTTTAGGTATGAGGCTGATGCCAGATAAGTTTTTATTATATTTTAAAAACAGTAGTACTGGAAATAAATTCATTCAAGGTGAATGTGAGTTGAAAGGCCTACCATTCCTCAGTGGCAGGATTTGGACCCACTGCCCAAGCCAGGTCTAACCCAGCCGAGATGCTGGAAGGCAGAGCACACGGTTGTGCCCACCAAAGCAAAGAGGGCAAGGGTTGCCACGGTTCCTCGACACCGCTTGTTAGGGTCTGAAAAACAAGAGAGCAGAAGTCACCAAGTTGCCAGAACATCCACAAGCCATTCGGTTCTAGCATCTGAGGTATGTTCAACCACTTGTTTTGGGAGGCTAGAAGCCATATGCAAAGTAACTCTACACTAGCATTGGCTAGACCGTGGAGAACTCTATGAATAAAGCAACTTTGTCTTGGGCCCATTAGGAAACTTTCCCCCCCAGAATGAAGCACGGCCTTTGCCTCTCTCTGCTAGCTATTTATCCTAACAGTGGTCAGGTTTTTCCATCGCGCCACCTTGGTTTGATTACTGGTAGCTCTGGTAAGCAGTGTAATACTTCTAAGCTGTTTCCTCATCTATAAAACAGGCTGTTAGTTGCCCATGGAATTGCTGTGAGGTTTTGTAGCTTACCATAAAGTTCACAGACAACCAACTGGCACAGAAAATTCTCAAAGGTTTATTACTATTCTAAGGGTAGTAAGAAGAAAAACAATGGACTTTTCACCATCACCATCATTGTTATTTTTTTGAGACAGGGTTTCTCTATGTAGCTCTCACTATCCTGGAACTCATGCTGTAGACCAGGCTGGCCTTGAACTCACAGAGATCCACCTGCCTTTGCCTCCCAAGTGCTGGGATTAAAGGTGTGTGCTACCACGCCCAATCATTACAGACAGTTTTGAACTGCCATGTGGGTGCTGGGATTTGAACCCAGGTCCTTTGGAAGAGAAGGCAGTGCTCTTAACTGCTGAGCCATTTCTCAGTCCCTCATTTTATTAAGCCACTTCCTCATTTAAACTTTTATCATGTTTTATGTATACGGGCATTTTGTCTGCATGCATGTCTGGGCGCCACCTGCATGGATCCCCTGGCACTGGAATTGCCGACTGTTGTTAGCTGCCATGTGGGTGCTGGGAATCGAACCTGGATCTTCCAGAAGAGTAGTCAGCCCTCTTAACAGCTGAGTCATCTCTCCTGCCCTACTCCCTCCCCCCTTTTAAAGCCCTGTTAAGAGTTAAAGTAACTTCAAACTCAAAATCTGCTTTGGGGGCAGGAAAGATGGTTCAGGGGTTAGGAAATACTTGCTGCTTTCGCAGACCAGAATTTAGCCTTCACCACCCATGCAGGTGGCTCACAACCACCTCTAACTCCAGATCCAGGGGGATCTAACAACTTCCGTCCTCTGTGAGCACATACACACAGATACATTAACACATGTTCAAAAGATAAATCTAAAATGTGTATCCTTGGCAGATGTCAACATACACTTACCTCCTGTGTAGTAGCCATATGCGTAAAGAACTCGCCCAACAATCCAGGCCAGGCCCAGGCCAGAAGCTACGCGCTGTTAAAAGGATAATTCAGTGTTTGCATTGAAGAAACCGACCTTTATTAATGCCTAGAGCTGACTACACTTGTGTTGGCCAACAGTAATTCCATGCATACCAAATGGTATGTATCTCTCATAGAGATAGCAAGTAATGGAGTTATTTGTTTCAGTCAGGAAAACCAAGACCTGTGATCATCTATAATTGCGTGCTCAACTGGTGAGTCCTAGCTTTCCTGATGGGTGGACTGGAAGGAACAGATTGCTCTTGGACTGGAAGGAACAAGCTGCTCTGGGCAATGGGGGAACAGGTGCTGGAGCTCAGGTCCAAGGGCAGGCAGACCCCAGGGTTCCAGGGTGAGTCAGAAGAGTAAACCCTGATGCCTGAAACAGGACCCTGGGTCCCACACTGAACAGCTGCGGGGCTGCACTGCCTCCGGTGACAACAGTCAGTGATCAGCCTGCAGACAGTAGGGACGGGATTTGATGAGAAAACGTGAGGACAATGTACAGCGCACCCCTGAATATGTGTGCCCAGAGGAAAAAGCCTCCCCTTTCCCAACACCCTTGACAGGAGAGAGTAAGTCGAAAGACCCTTTCCTTCGTCTCATCCCGAGGAACCCCCTTGGCCAGACAGAGTAAGAGGGAAAAAAGGTTGGGTCAGGTTGAGCAGGTGACCCTCCCCAAGTCCTCTTCCAATCTGGTGGTGCTGGTTGCTATGGAAGGATTTTGTTTGTTTGGGTCGATTCTGGATAAGAAGTGTCACCAGGAGGATGAAGAGCTGTAGACAAAGCACCGCAGTGCTGCATGATTACTGCAGAGTTTGCAACACTGGTTGGTGCTGCCTTGAGCTGAACAGATGCGTGCCCATCCCCAGTCACTGCCGTGCTGCAGGTATGAGCACATGTCTGTTGTAGCTGTCACAGCTCCATGTCCTGCTGCACACACCTGCGGATCCTGTCCCGTGTCCCGGGAGTTTGCTTAAACTGTCACCTTCTCAGTAAGAGTACCGAGCCTGCCCACACTATTCCAAACCTCTGAGCCCCACACTCCTTTCCCACCTCCCTTTGTTTGTTTGCAACTGGGCACTCAGCACCTTCTAACATACCAAATGATTTAATTACGATGCTGTTTATGACCCCAATTAAAGGGCAGGTCTATGAATCCAGGCATTTGCCTGTCTTGTTCACTGCTGTAGCCTTGGGTGTGGGTATATGTTTTTTTGTTTTTTTTTTTTTGGTTTTTCGAGACAGGGTTTCTCTGAATATCTCTGGCTGTCCTGGACTCGCTTTGTAGACCAGGCTGGCCTCGAACTCACAAAGATCTGCCTGCCTCTGCCTCCCAAGTGCTGGGATTAAAGGCGTGCGCCACCACCGCCCGGCGGGTATATGTTTTTTGCATAGATGAATGAATGGGGGAAATTAAAAATGTTCCCTGTGGACATGAACCTTTTAGAATTAAATAGACCTGGGTTCAAAGTTCGATTCTTCTGTGGCTTAGCTGACCTACAGTGTCTAGGAGGCTTTTCCCTTGTCTGAAAACAGGCAATATACTTCCTACTTTAAAGCAGACTTCATAACAAATCAGTAAATAAAATCCTTTTAAATACATGGAGCCTTGACACCAAGCTCATTCAAGCTCATTTCCTTCTCCCTGTGCCAAGGGTAGCTCAGTGAACTACATGTAAATGGGTGAACAGCCCCAGAAGAAACTTACCGGGTGGTAAACACCTCCCACAGCTAGGAAAAATAGGAAGGGAGGGTACACTTCCAACCTGGAATGGACAGAAAGTAGCTTTTTAAAAAGTGTCCTCATGGATGTCTATCCAGAACTTTAAGAACCATAAGGGACTTTACATTCATGTTGGCAGGTTAGAAGCTCAAGTACACACACAGACTGGAAGAAGTCGGAAGGCCACCAGGACCCACCTGCTGCTGCTCTGGATGGCAGTGAGTAAAAGAACCTCAGGGCCCCAAAACTCATGAAGAAGGTCTTGGATTGGAATGGGTCTCCTAATGGAAGCACAGTGTGAAATGTCTCACAGGCCCATGTGTTTGAGACTGTCTCCACTCAGCGGCACTGCTTTTGGAGATTGGAAACCTTTGTGGACAGGAGTGTGACTGGCAGGTGTTAGGACACTGAGAGTGTGCTTTGAGGGATACAGCCTAGCGAGGACTCTGTTTCCTGTTTGCCTTTGTGACCAGCTGGAAGTCTCTGCCATCCCTAACAAGAATCTGGTCATTATTTCTTTCATCTTGGGCTACTTTCTTTTTTTTTTTTTTTGGTTTTTCGAGACAGGATTTCTCTGTGTAACAGCTCTGGCTGTCCTGGTCTCACTTTTGTAGACCAGGCTGGCCTCCAACTCACAGAGATCCGCCTGCCCCTACCTCCCAAGTGCTGGAATTAAAGGCGTGCGCCACCACCGCCCGGCTACTTTCTTTTAATTGTGAGCCAAGACAATTCCTTCTTCCACTCAGTTCTTTGTCAGACACACACACACACATGATCACGATGAAAAATAATAAATACAGTTAGATGGGACCCGAAAACACTGCAGAGGGTCACATTAAATGCCCTCTGTGATGGGTGCTGCTAATTGTCAACAGAATCTGGAATCACCTGGGAAATGGGCATGCTCATGGAAGATTATCTTGATGGTATTAATTGAAGTAGAAAGAACTGCCCACTGTGGGTGGCACCATTCCCTGGCTGGGATCTGAACTGTGTAAGCAGAGAAAGGAGCTGAGCAGCAGCAGCCCTTCATCTACCCTACTTAAGTATGGATATGATGGAACCCCTTGCTCCTGCTTCAACCTCCTGCCATGTTGACTTTCCCACTATGATGGACTGGGCCTTGAACTGTGAGCCAGAATAAACCCTTTCTCCCTAAGTTCATTTTATCACAGCAATAACAAAAGACATGTCTGAAAACATAAGTCAGACATCATTCCTTCTTTCCTTCCTTCCTTCCTCCCTCCCTCCCTTCTTTACCCCCCCCCTTTCTTTCTGTGTGGGTTTGTTTTCAAGACCGGTTTCTCTGTGTAGCCCTGGCTGTCCTGGAACTCATTCTGTAGACCAGACTGGCCTCAGACTCACAGAGATCTGCCTGCCTCTGCCTCTTCAGTGCTGAGATTAAAGGCACGCACCATAATACTCCAGCTCAGAAGTTTTTCCCATTCTAAAAATTCTTAGTTTTGCTCAGTATTCAATCTGTTCACATAGTAACTTTAAAAAAGTGTCTTTTATTTGTGTGTGTGAGAGAATGTGCATGTGTGTACCAATGCCATAGCTCCCATGTATAAGTCAGACTTGGTTCTCTCCTTCCACCGTGTGGGGCCTGGGGGATCAAACTTAGATGATCGAGTTTGGCAAAAAGTGCCTTAATTTTCTGAGCCATCTTGCCTGGCCCCCTCCCCCCACTAACGCTTTAATGAGGTACCCATGATTGCCATGCTCCACACAGCAAATTCAGAGGCTCAGGGCTGACGTGATGGACATCTTTGCCATCCGGCAGTGTGACACTCACGTGTTCTGGTGGGCTCGCTGGATGCAGTTGAAGATATGCCCGTTCTCAGGATCTGTGCTGTACATGACAGGGTACTGTTAAAACAAAAGTGGGTGTTAAGTGTTGAGAATTAACTAACACCGAAACAGAGATATTCCAAAGCACCTTCTCCTGTACTCCTGATGGGTGAGCATGTGACTGCCACTGCAGTCTTTGTAGTGATGAGGTTTTCAGTTCATGGTGGCAGGTTTGGTGTTTCTAGCCAGTGGAAGGCAGTGAGAACCTGTGATGGTGTTGAGGCTGCAAGAGAGACAGGAGTGGCTTCTGCCCGGCCAGTGTTGCTCACTGACACCATAAATCAATGGTGGACTGCAGATGATGACAGAGACACCACAGGGAAATGGCTGATTCCCAGAAGTCAACGCACGCCACATGCCTTTAAGATGTCCCTTAATAGGGACAGATAATTGAGCGTGGGAGGCCTTTATTGCAAGTGTCCATTAGAATAAGAAGAGAGGCAGCAGATATGAACACTTGAAAAGAACCTCCGCTGAGGGAGTCTAATTACAAGATGTGAAATGCAAACAGACATCTAATGCTCACTAGGGAGAGCTTTAGAAGTTCCCCTTCTAGGTCAGTCAGAACTAAAGGAAGTATTTAACAGACTTCCTTTCTGCAGCTACAGGCTAAGTCCACGTTAAACTCAGCACTTCTTCTCTACTTAGGAAACAGGAAAATCAACTTCAGACATTTCTTTTTCCTAATTTTTGTTGTTGTTGTTTTTGTTTTTTTAAGATAGAGTTTCTCTGTCCTGGAGCTTGTTCTGTAGTGCAGACTGGCCTTGAACTCACAGAGATCTACTTGCCCCTCAAGTGTTGGGATTAAAGGAGTACACCATAACTGCTTGGTTTAAGACATCATTTTTAAAGTGGCAAACTAGGAAGCAATACTGCTATATCACCCTTTTTAGAAATTAACACTGTCCCTAGCAGATAGCTCCAGATAGAAATGGACTTTTAATCCCAGTAGGCCCAGTCTTTCTACAGAGGAGCCGAAGTCCAACAAAGTGTAAACTACATCCCAACAGTCCTTATGTTCCCATCTCGTAGGAACAAAGTTCTCATGGGTGCTGTCCAAAACTGCCACCACTTGCCGCTAACAACTCAGCTCCCCCTGCGTGACTGAAAACAAAATTTTGGCCAGGCGTGGTGGCGCACGCCTTTAATCCCAGCACTCATGGAGGCAGAGGCAGGTAGATCTCTGTGAGTTCGAGGCTAGCCTGGTCTACAAAGTGAGTCCAGGACAGCCAAGGACACACAAAGAAACTGTCTTGAAACCCCCCCCCCCAAAAAAAAAAGGGCTGGAGAGATGGCTCAAAGGTTAAGAGCCCTGTCTGCTCTTGCAGAGGTCCTGAGTTAGATTCCCAGCCACCACATGGTGGCTCTCAACCATCTATACCGAAATGCCAGGTGTATAAAGATAAAAGCACTCATTAATAAATAAATAAATAAATCTTTAGAAAAAAACAAAACAAAACTTTGGATAAGCCGGTAGCCCCCGGAAGCCCACAAAAGCACCCACCTATGGTACCACTTACCTCCACCTTGTACTTCTTGCGGGCTTTGCTTACGTTGACAGCTAGGTGGAGCACCATCACAAAGCTGGCAGCACCAGTGAGGAGCACAAATCCATATTCCTTAGAGAGGACAGCCATCTTGGATCTGTGCAAGAAAGTACAACATGCTGGAAAACTAACCCAACACTGTGGGCGAGAGCATAGTCTCTCATTACCAGCAGGTGCATGCAGATCAGAAGGACATGTCAGAGCTGGAAAAATGGCTCGATAGGTAAACTGAGGCTGCACAAACATGAGGACCTGACTCTGGATCCTCAGCACCCTGTATCCCCGTGCTGGGGTGTGTGGGAGATGAAGACAAGTAGATCCTTGGAGTTCGCGTTTAATAAAGAAGGCAAATTTCCAGGTTAGTGACAGAGCCTGCCTCAAAAACCAAGGTAGAGAGCGAGAGAGGAAAAAAACCGAAGTTAACCTCTGGCCCCCATATGAGCATGTGGAGGTAAGAGCACCAGTACACACACAAGTGCACACACATGCATGTATCACACATACACATACATCACACATGCACACACCACACATACATATGACATACAGACACTCTGTCTTCCCTCCAGTAAAAGAGATATTTCTAAGAGATCATCAGAAATACTGCTGTGTATTAGACAACAGAATTAAAAATTCCAGTATGGAGTAGTCTCAGGGAAGTATAAAATCATACATGTCCTTCCTTTCTTCACCTTGTTTCCTTCTTCCATCTCTTCTTTCAATTTTAAACACGTTATTCCATTATGTATATTATTTCTGTGTGCACATGGAGGTTAGAGGACACCTTGCAGGAGTCTGTCCCCCAACCACCAGCTGGGCCCTGGGGATTGGACTCTAGTCACTGGCCTTGGCAGCTGGCACCTTCACCCACTGAGATACCTCATGGGCTCCATAATTTCAGTTTTTGAGACAAAGTCTCTCTCTGTAGCCCAAGTTGGCCCAGTACTCAATATATAACCCAGAGTGGCCTCAAGCTCACAGTAACAATCCTGCTTCAGCCTCCCAAGAATTGAGATTACAGCTGTGTGCTACTGTAACTAGCTGTATATTATCTTTGAATCAACATCCACTTACAAATTTTACTGGTATCGTTGCAGCAGTCATTGTAGTATGTTATGGCCACTAAAATTTGCATTGGGATGTATTTAACCCAACACACTTTTAACAATGTGGCATCTACTACAATGGCTTCTGGAGAGGGCTACTGTGAGGTCAAGACCTTGTGACCACCCTTCCACTCTGGTCCTGGCCACATGCTGGCAGTCTCAGACACCAGAACGGAGAAGCCCTGCTTGAGTGCTCTGACATCAAAGCCCGGCCCCTGAGCCAATGGTGTGGATGAGACACACAATTGGTAAGCTCCTGAGAACCCAGGCTGCCCGTCAAATGGTCACTTCAACACAAGCCCCACGGAGTCCTGATGTCTGTAACTTATTTTGGAATGCATAGGATGGTGGCAATACAAGCTGACAAATGCTAACTACAGATTGGGGTGGTAGCTGTGGGGTTTCAAGGTACAGTTCTTCTAATTTTTCTGACCACACGGGCTTTTATAATAGAACTGCCATGAGGAAAAGCGAATTCTGGCTCATCTTGTACTGTTCAGCATTCAAGCTCTTGTCTGAAAGGAAAGACCTTTAGACTGGGCATCAGAGAACTGATGGCAGGCGGAAGAAGCCTGAAGCATCTCATAGCCCGCTGGACTGCCCACTAAGCTCTGTGAGCTAAGGGTTCAGAACACACAGGCACAAAGGGTAGCTGCAACAGATTAGAACATGCTGAAGTGACTTCACTATCACACGCAAGGCCGTCCCAAGCCAGGAGCTCCTCTATGACATTTTGCTGCTTGTGAAAGCACACACCGGTAGGCAAGTGCTTAAGAGGATGAGGCAGGAAGATCATAAGTTCAAGTCCAATCTATGCTACCTTTATGGGCTGAGGAGAGGGCTCAGTTGGTAAGATGTTTGCTGAGCCACCATGAAGACCTGAGTTTAATCCCTAGCACCTAGGTAAAAAGTCAGAGCCAGGTGTGGTGGCGCCCAAATCCCAGCATTTGGGAGGCAGAGGCAGGTGGATCTCTACGAGTTCCAGGCCAGCCTGGTCTAGTCTACAAAGAGAGCCCACGACAGCCAGGGCTGTTACACAGAGAAACCCTGTCTCGGAGAAAAAGAAAAAAGAAAAAGAAAAAAAGTCAGGCAAGATGGCATGGTCTTGTGATCCTACTCCTGTGGAGACGGAGATTCCAGGAGCTTGTGGGACAGTCGGTGTAGACTGATTGGTGAACGCTGGGTGTTAGTGAGAGACCCTGTCTCAGAAACACCAAGATGGGTTCCTCTCGAGGAGCAACAACAACTCATATTGTCTTATGGCTTCCACATGCATGTGTATGCAAACACACCCACACCACACATCCACACTCCCACCAAAATAAAGTCTGTCTCTGATGGGTGTCTAGCTTTCATCTCCCAGCAGCCAGCTCACGGTGTTGTCCTGCTGCAGAATGTTTCTAGTCATCCTTAAAAACAGAAGAACACAGGCTGGAGAGATGGCTCAGCAGTTAAAAGCACTGGCTGCTCTTCCAAAGGACCTGGGTTCAAATCCCAGCACTCACATGGCAGTTCACAGCTGTCTGTAATTGCCAGGCTTGGTGGTGTTTAATCCCAGCACTTGGGAGGCAGAGGTAGCTGGATCTTTGTGAGTTCAAGGCCAGCCTGGTCTACAGAGTGAGTTCCAGGATAGCCAGGGCAACACAGAAAAACCCTTTCTCAAAAAAAAACAAACAAAAAAAACCAAACAAAACAGAAGGACACAATTCCAGTACCCCTACCATCCGAGGAACACTGGGAGCTTATGTGCTGTATCCAGAGTCTAAAGCAGGAAGTATTGTGGGTGGGATTCAATTCACATTCTTCTGGCCCCAAATGGCCTCTTTCAGTCCTGCTTGCAGACTGAGAACTGAACAAGCAATGGAGGCACAACATCTTTCTCCAGATAAAATCTGGGGGTGAGAAAGTAAGTTTCTCAGGACTGGAAAGATGGCTCGGCAGTTGATAGCTCGGGCTGCTTGCATTTCCAGGTTTGATTGCCAGCACCTACAAGGTGGCTCACAACCATCTATGACTCCAGTCCCAGGGGAGCCAATGGCCTCTTCCAGCACCAAGGGCACTACACTCATGTGGCTCACAGACATACATGCAATAAAAATAAGTACATTTAAAAATGAGGTTCTCCCAGCTTAGAAAAATAACGTTTGGTGTCTAAGCCCCCCCAGACCTGTCACATCACAGCACACAGCAACTCTCACCAGCTTTCCCCTTCTATGATCTACGCCCTGCCCTTCCCACTCGCCTTTCAGAGGGGCCAGACACGCTCTGGGCCAGACTGGCTCTGTGACTCAGCCCAAGGTGCCTCCAGGTTAGCAGACCCACCTGCCCAGCTCTCTTCAGAGAACGAGGAGGGCAGACCCACCTGCCCAGCTCTCTTCAGAGAACGAGGAGGGCTGGATGCTCTCCAAGTTTCTTCTTCCTTCTCTTCTCAAGTTATAAAGTCAACACATGCTAGCAGCTACAGTGGTAATTATACAGCAAAAATGCAGTGTGGGTGCAGAACACCTCTTTGAAAATAAAAAGGAATCGGGCATACTTGCCATCCTTGGAGTTAAACCATGGGGGCCAAACAGGCCATTGAAAATGGAGCTGCCTCTAAAGCTGACAGAGCTGCCCTTGGAAGGACAATGGAAGGAAACATACCGGCTCAAGTCAGTTTGCAAGTCCAGAGGCTCAAGTGGACAAGGGCAGACGTGGGATCACAACAGGTTTTAGGATTCATAAAAAACAAAACAACAACAACAACTGTAGCTAGGCAAAACACCAGAATGGGGCTTAGTCGCTGACCCCTGTTTTTCTGGTGTCTAAGGGCAGGCAGGTGGCAAGAGAAGAAAAGTGCTCTTTGGATGAATGTCCACTGCAGGTAGGAACCAAAGCAACTGTTTTGTAATTTACAACTAGAAATTAATGTTCTGCCAGGCTCCTCTTTCAGAGGAGGAATGCAGTCTGCTGGGTGTTCACAACCAGTGAGAGTCACTCCCCTCACTTCATGACTGTGAGGGTGACAAGCATGAACTTGGGTTGGGGTAAGCAAGAGCCAGGACTGAGGGGGCTGGTGACATTTAGGACACAGGACTTAGATGGTTCATGGCCGGATCTGACCTGAAAGCCTTGTTCTTGAACTCCAGCTTTCGTGGTTCCAGAAAATACTATGCAAGGTGCCAAGGGCAGGAAGCAATAAACAGTCCTACCCACTTGCAATATCTGTGAACCACGACAATAATCAGCATGGCAAGATATGCATAAGGGTGCAGTCAGTGTGACTCACAGCTTAGTGGCAATCAATAGCTATCTTATTGGACTTTAAGGCCAGTGAACAGGAAGAAATCATGCCTGGTATTGGAAACTTAGCCAACAACCCAGAGCTAGTGAGATCACCTTGAAAAATGGCCCACTACTGCCACTTTGCTAGACCAACAAAATTCTTTATACATACTAAATCTTACTCTAATAGCCACAGATAAGTGTAGCCATCACCCCTCATCAATGAAGCTTATTGTCACAGAAAATGGAGACTGTCACAGAAAACCACAGCTGGACACAACACAGAGATTGTATCTTTCCTAGAAATGGCTGCAAATCTCTCCTAGTAATATCAGTGGACATGGTTGAATGGAAGGAAGAAATTTCACAGGGTCCCACCTCTAGGCAAAGTACTTCAGGCCACTAATGACTGCTGGGAGATGAAAAGCTAGCGTCTCAGGGAAGAGCCCCCTTACTGGTTGTTGACTCCAAAGTGGTCATCTCTGCACCCACAGATGGACAATAAAAATGGGCTCAGCAGATTGTATTTATATATATGTGTGTGTATGTATACACATACACTCATACATATGTACATAATTGTAATAAAGGCAAAGAGACTATCAACTTGAGGGAAGGAGAGTAGCTAGGAGGGGATAAGGAAGGTAAGTGGGGGTTGGGGAATGATGTAATTCTATTTCAATTAAAAGGGGAAAAAAAGCTGGGCATGGTGGCACATGCCTTTAATCCCAGCACTCGGGAGGCAGAGGCAGGTGGATCTCTGTGAGTTCAAGGCCAGCCTGGTCTACAAAGTCCAGGACAGCCAGGACTACACAGAGAAACCCTGTCTCGAAAAACAACAACAAAAAAACAAACGGGAAAAAAAGAGAGAGAGATGCTAGTGAAATGGTTCAATGGAGAAGGCAGAGAATTAACCAAAAGGTGGAGAAGGGGTATCTGATATGAGCGTGGGAAGTTTGTAGAGACTATGATCCTTATGTTGAAGAGCCCTCTTCTCCCTATTAGGGGCTCTTCTGTAGGGCTTTGGACATTCATGCCTGGATTCAGGGACAAAGCCAGGAATACTGCCTTCTAGAAGGATGGAAAATCCCTTCCCACACCTCCACATACTCCCTCTAAGTGAGGAGTCCTACATCATATGCCGGGTCTGCACTCAGAGAATGAGAACAGCCACTGAGCTCTGTGAGGTTTGGCATTCCTCGTGGGAAGGACTACTCATGGTATAAGGTAGGCACTTGCTGAGTATGTGATAAGAGAAGCAACTTCAGGTGGCTTTCAGGACTGCCCTCCTCGAAAAAAAACAAAGAGACATTGTTCATCATCTTATATAGTACCTGGTAATAAAATAGTCACCCAAACTATTTGCCTCTGCTTTTCTTCCCTCCAAAACATTCACTGAAACCGTGGAAGAAATGGGATTACAAATAAACTTAAGAAGGAAGAATCTAGAACACAGAGGTCTGCATCGTAGTTGCTAAAAACTTAGATCCAAGGAGTAAAAATGATTAAACCTTAGCCTTTAAGGATAGGATCAGCTTAATTCAGTCAGGGTTCAAAAATACATTATCATGGGCTAAATTCTTATTTTCTGAGACTCTAGGGAAAAGGGATGGATGTTCTCAGCCCTTCGGGGGGGTGGCCTCTGGGTCAGGGTACACCAAGAAGTGGAAGGCAATTCAGTTCAGAATCCACACCCAGGCAGCCTCAGGCACACCCTAGGTTGTTAGGAGTTCAGAGGCAGGAGATAGTTTTCAGGGCCAGGCCTGAGGAGCCGATAAGGGACATACACACCCCCTTTGGTGTGAGCACTCATGTGGCCTGCACACATCTTGCTGATCACATACCTGCAGTGCTTCCATGGAACCACCAAGATAAGGTTTTTTAAATTTGAGAACTTTTTTCCTGGGCTTGGTGTTCCTTGTCTGGACACGGAAGCTCTGCAATGAATGCTGTACCTGTGTTTCTCACACACCAACTGGCTACTGTAACGTGCCCAAACACAGAGGATACAAGCCTTCTGTTTGCATATTTTTTTTTTTTTACGGTCAAGTGCACAGAGTGTTCCCACGGCTCTGAGTCTTCGCCTGGAGGCGAAGTTACACGGGAGCTTGCACACCGTAGGACCAGTCCCATGTTTTCAGGTTGAACATTTGGCTCAAGATGAACCAAACAAATGTAAAAGACATGGCCCCTCCCAGAGTTTCTGGCTCAGCAAGGCTCCAGTGGGGCCTGTGGATGCAACTTTCAAAAGTTCCCAGGTGTGCTGGTCACTACCCAGAGAGCACATTTTAAAACCGTTGTTTAGGGAGGTGGAAAGACGCCTCAGCGATGAAGAAAACTGGCTGCCTTTCTAGAGGACATGGGTTCAATTCCCAGCACCCACGTGGCAGCTTTCAACTGTAACTCTAGTTCCAGGGGATTCAATGCCTTCTTCTGGCTTCCACAGGCACCAAGCCCTAACTTGATGTACGGACATACATGCAGGCAAAATACCCATACATGTGAAAATAAACAAATGAGAAAAAATTTGTTTTGTTTTGTTGAGACAAGGTTTCTCTGTGTATCCTTGGCTGTTCTGGACTCACTTTGTAGACCAGGCTGCCTTGAACTCACAGAGATCCACTGCCTCTGCCTCCATGAGTGCTGGGATTAAAGGTGTGCACCACCATGCCTAACAAATGAAAATCTAAAACACTTGTTTTAGGAGAAAACGGAATTTGTAGGAGGTGATGACTGTGTCTGAGTCACACTCAGAAGCACACCTGTCTTGGTGATCTAGACAAAGCTTTTCACGGGGTGCTCCTGGCACCCTCCATTCTCTGTAGCATGGAACATGATGATGGGTGCAGGTGAGCTGAGGCTAGCCCTTTCACAGTTACACCGGAGCTTGCACACCGTAGGACCAGTCCCATGTTTTCAGGTTGAACATTTGGCTCAAGATGAACTAAACAAATGAGCAAGAGGGTGCTTCATCCCCCCACCCCCAAAAAAACTTTACCTAGTGAGCCTGACCAGTGACAGCCTCTGCCTTCCTGGATCTCTCTTCATAGTCACGATCACCAGACCTGACTGTTCACCAGTCAAAGGAGTTGGAGTTTAAGGCTTTACACACTACAAGACTGATGGTCACTGTGCAAAGGAGGACCTTCAGGAGACTGCTGCTTCTCATGCCATGAATTACTGTACCTCAAATTCTAAATGGCCAGTACCATGCATTAAATGGAAGGCATATTTAAGGGCTTAGTAGGATCTCCAATAAACTTCTCATGGAGTTTTTCATTCTCTCTGGCAAAAATAGCAAAATGGAAAATCACCAATACATGTTGAATATCAAAGTACTGGACAGAGTACATGCCACACAGAGACTTTACATAAACTAACCTTCTTCTTTTTTTCAAGACAGGGTTTCTCTGTGTATCCTTGGCTGTCCTGGACTAACTTTGTAGACCAGGCTGGCCTCAAACTCACAGAGATCCGCCTGCCTCTGCCTCCCTTGTGCTGGGATTAAAGGCATTCTCTTTATCCCCACATTAATCCTATGGGACAGTGGCTATTACTGCCATTATCACTTTATACAGGAGGGAACTGAGGCAAAGAGGAAGCCAGCAATTTGCCTAAGCCTCTCTCACTGATGAACACAGGTCTGAGAGCAGGTAGATTGACACCTGTGTTTAAGCTTTTTGCCACTAAATCACCCTGCATGGCTTGTGTCTTGTAAGTCAGAAACAGCAATAAGGAACAGTCCTTGACAGAGTTTATTTCCTTGGGCAGGACAGTTGCACCCTGCTTCTGTTCCAGGAGCAAAGAGAAGAGCACAGAAGCCTGAGAAAGGTTGGAATATCTTTGGTTTCACCTTACATTTTCATGGTCCTGGGGAGCTAACCCTACACATGCGGGACTGAGCATATAGAAAAGCCCAGCCTCTTGGGTCTTTAGAATATTTTACATCCAGGGCCAAATCTGCTATTGAGAATTACTGCTTCCTTTCCAATGGGGATAGCTTTTTATCACTCCTGTTATTTTCTACTAGATGAAATGGCCCTAGCTAGGACCAATACAATGTAGAATAGAACACATAAAATTGGACATGCTTATCTTGTTCCCATGTAGGGAGGAAGCACTCAGTTCTTCACCATTGTATATAATGTTATAGGAGGTTTCCACCGATTCCTCTGTTGAAGATATGCTATAAACCTAATTATTTTGATAAGTTCAAAACACAGCGACACTTTTAGCTATAACTTTACATTTTCAATAAACTATCTTCTAGCCCCACCCCCCAAAAGCCCCAGGCCATGGTAGGTTTCCAGGAGAATGAGTGTACACTGGTAACCAGCCCTTGAGCTCTATAGCGATGGCGGGTAGAACAGACTCAAAGTAACAGCTGGCAGTACTGAGTTAGTTAGCAGACATGAGGGGACTGTATGCATGTCACAGATACCATCCAGAGCCTCAGCTTAAGAACTATAAAATCTAGGCTTAAAAATGTGGCATTGTTGGTTTCGCCTCCAGGATACACTCCATTTCAGGATGTGAGGCAGCAGCATGGTGTGTGTGGCGGCGGGGGGGGGGGGGGTAGACTCTTTGGCTCAGGTGCTCTCTTTTAGGAATTCTGTTAACAGATTCTCGTGGGAGAATCACTCTTTTAGTGCTCCAGTTCTGATTAACCTTGTCTCTAATTCCTGCTTCTGCCACTGCTGGCCTTATCTCACTGGGGCATAGTTCCTTCAGTTATAGGAAGGGTTCTGGGCCAGTCTACATTTAGTTGAACACTTCTGGTGCAACATTCTCTTTCACTGTGTACCCAAGTCCTCTTGGCCGCCCAGTGAACCTCCCCAGGGCACAATCAATATTACATAAGTAGAGCAAAAGACAGAATTTATGGATGTAGGCACTTGCCCCAAATAATCATTCTTGAGTCACCAAGTTACACAGTACCATAGGTTTTCCTAAATGACAGATCCCTCTTTGACTTTTAAGTAAACAAAACCCAGACTGGACAATGGCAACTTCTACCTCAGTTTGTGATACTGCTCTTTTGCAAACTTTTACTCGCTCAAAAACCTCCCCTAACAGCTAACCAGCTCCAATTTGGCCTTTGGGTGTTTCCACAAAAGGAGCAGACTTTTCCATGATACCCTGATGGGATGTTGCCCCAGTGAGATAAGGCCAGCAGCGGCAGAAGCAGAGGCACGGCTGATCAAAACTGGAATGCTAGAATAGTGATGCCCCCAGGAGACTCTGTCAGAGAGTTCCTAGAGGAGAGCACTTCCAGCTGATCCTCCCAAGCCCATGAGAAGCTTGGTGGAGAATCGTAGAAAGTGGGAGGGAAGCGACACCGAGGTGATCCTATCTCCAGGATGAAGGGGCAGCGAGAGACGAGCGATCTCTCCACATTCATCCTACATTTCCACAGTGGCAGTTCTAGGCCATTTCCACAATGAGCACTGCTCAAAGCCACCGGCCTTTGCCTCCTGGGACCACAGTGCAGGGTACCACACCCAGTTACCACTAACTTAAAGGCATTTAAGGAAAGGAATACAAACATAAATGCCGAACCCACATACTGTCCTCAATGGTGATAGAGATTCAGGGGCTACTTCTCCAAGGGCTACAGACAGGAAGCCGCCTGAACAAAAGTAGCCTGGTGTATGGAGCACTCGCTTGTTAATTCAAGTGAGGCCAGCTGCAGCAGGCAGGACATGGTGGGTCTTTCTCAGGATCTCATAGTCTTCAATTCCTCATGAATGTAATGGCAGCACATCTGGAAGTTAGCCATGTAGGGAAGACAGAAGACTCACCCCTTTAATCCAAACACATGCAGCTCTACTGCTAAACAACCACAGCTCAGCCATGGTCAAGCTTCAGATGTCTTAATTCCGACACTGTGGTGACCTGTCCCTACTGAACACAATTGTTAAATTCGTTACTGGGTGGGTAGGAGGCGGAGGAGGGAAGGATCAGGGAAGCTGGGAGCCAAATGAATGGCTCTTGGTGATGTGGGACAGGCTTGCCCTGTTGTGCCAGTTAAGGCCAAGCCAGGAAATTAATTCTCTTTTATTCTTCAGAGTTTGACTTCTATGTGGCAAGACACTAAATACACACATACTTCAACGACAACAAGTCTTCTTTGGGAACAAATGGCAATCCTATATCCCAGGAATTCAAGAACATTGGATTTGTAAGACATAATAAATTGCAGACTTCCCTGTAGGTATGATGTTAGGTTTCTTTTTCTTTCTTTCTCTCTCTCTCTCTTTCTTTCTTTCTTTTCTTTCCTTTTGTTTTTTCAAGTCAGGGTTTCTCTGTGTAGACTTGGCTGTTCTGGAACTCATTCTCTAGACCAGGTTGGCCTTGAACTTAGAGAGACCTGCCTGCCTCTGCCTCCCAAGAGCTGGAATTAAAGGTGTGCACCACCAGCACCTGGCTGATGTTAGGGTTCTTTTTTTTGAGACAGGGTTTCTCTGTGTAGCCCTGGCTGTCCTAGACTCACTTTGTAGACCAGGCTGGCCTTGAACTCGCAGAGATCCACCTGCCTCTGCCTCCCAAGTGCTGGGATTAAAGGCGTGTGCCACCATGCCCGGCAATGTTAGGGTTATTTTTTTTTAACATTTATTTATTAATTTATTATGTATACAGTATTTGCTCTACATAAATGCCCGGGCACAAGATCTCAATATAGATGACTGTGAGCCACCATGTGGTTGCTGGGAATTGAACTCAGGACCTTTGGAAGAACAGCCAGTGCTCTTAACCTCTGAGCCATCACTCCAGCCCAATGTTAGGGTTCTTAAAGAGACTCTCCATGCTTAAAGTTTCATGGGCCAGGGTACCCTGATACCTGATGTGGAATTCTTGGGTCATGTTAGATAGCCTAGAGCTGAACTTTCCAGGACAGAGGACTCCAGACACTTCATGCTTCTAGTGGTTTGAAGGCAACAATCTTAGAAGTGGAAGAAGAAATATCATGGAATACAGACAGGAAAAAGAGACACCAAATATGAAGCTGATTTGATAAATTCAGTTTAGGACAAAGCATTTTACCCAGAGGAATGCTTGCCTCCAATTCCATGCCTACTATTCTTTCAGAGTAATTCCTTCCCTTCTCCATTTTGTTATAAATGCCATACAACACCCCAGGTGCAGGGCTGCAGCAGACAGTAAGATGGAAAAGGAAGTTCCAAACCTCCAGAATGCACAGTCAGGGTGGTAGGGCAGAGTGGACACATGGAGGAAGGGAATAGAAGCCATGTCACAGTGACATGTGACAGAGAACACAGGCAAGAAAACAGCAAGGGTAGAGGCTTGCAGACAAGTCAGTGTTAATATGGCAGAGCAAAGAGGCCAGGGTGACTGAAGGGTAGTTATAGAGACTGGAGGAAGAGTAGGAAAAGTCTATTATTCATAATACTTATTTAGTATAGATTAAACCATTTTAAATTCAATATTAACTCACTTAAATCCTCACAGTACTTCTATCATGTATTCCTATCTCTCTCTACTTTAGGGGTGAGGGAATTAAGCACTGTAGAGATTAAATAATGACCTTCACATCACACAGCTAGCCCAGGGCAAAGTCTGAATTCTCACACTCCTAGGCAGTGTGCCTAAAGACGCTACACTTTGGGCCTTGGCCACAACGTCTCTGAACCAAGCTGAAGTGCAAGTTTGCCAACATTTGACCCACTCCTGAGCATAAAGTCTATTAACAAGAAGAGAGAGCTAATAATTAGCTCCAAGCCTGTGCCTTACAGCCTGTGATGTTTTTAATTGGAAAGAGGAAAAATAATCTTGGGAAAGGTCCAGAAAAGAATGTTTACATCTTAGTGTACGGTAGTATGAGGAAAGGAGTCGAATGAAGAACACTCCCTTCCCCTCTCCTGGCATACAGCAGTACTGAAGCCAGCTCTTCATTACTACATCACGATTCCTACAGACCCATCCATTAACTGACATTACACAGGGGTGTAAAAAGTCACAGGGCAATGAAACTATGACTTCCGGAAGAGGAAAAAGTCTGCAGTGAGTCACACTGATACTGTTTGGCTGATGGATTTCATCTGGCTTGACCTTCCTGTGCTTCTTGGGACTTAGAAGGACACTTTTGCATAATTGTTTGCATTTTTCTATCTTTTAAAAATGCCATTTTTATTTTATTTTCAATATTTAGGAGTATATGTTTGTGTCTGAAATGGCCAGAAATGTATGAATATATGCCGTGTGTGTGTGTGTGTGTGTGTGTGTGTGTGTGTGTGTGTGTGTGTCTGCAAAGACCAGAAGAAGTTGTCAGCTCTCTTGGAGCTAGAGTTACAGGTGGTTGTAAGCTGGTGACATGGGTACCGGCACAGAACTCAGGTCCTCTGGAAGAGCAGCAAGTGCTCTTACCTGCTGAGCCATAGCCTCAGCCTCCATTTGCATTTTTAAACTGGATAAGTATAAAGTATCGCTTACTTAAAAAGAGAAAAATCCAGGTGTTGTGCACAACGCATGTTTATAGTCTCAGGATGCGGGGCATGGAGACAGGTGGATTGAGAATCTGATGCAAGCCTGAATTTGTGAAGACACTGTTTTAAAAGAATAACAAAAAAGGTGGACAATGGCACCAAAGTATTAGAATTCACATTCTGGCTGATGAGCAGATCAAGTCTAGAAGGAAACCCAAAGTGTAACAAGGGGACCCATGAAATTCTCAATGCATTTGGAAAACAAAATGTGATTTTCCTGCTCTAGTTGCTGCCTTTGTCTCCACAGACAAGCAAGTGGACTCTGTGACAGAGCTAATCTTACACAGGGAAACTTGATAATAACAGCAAGTTTTTCATATTCCAGAGGACAGATCCTCACAAGCAGGATCAATAAACTCAGGGGCTGGGGAGATGGCTCAGTCAGCAAAAGTGCTTGCCATGCAAGCATGGGCAGCTGATTTCAGATCCCTGCACCCATATTAAAAAAAAAAAAAAAAGCCTGGTGGAGGAATCTCATTGCTCAGGAAGCAGAGACAGGAAGACCCCTGGTACTTTCTGGCCAGCCAGGCCAGCTGAATTAGTAAGATTCAGTGACAGACCCTGCCTCAAAAGATAAGATGGAGAATGACTAAGAAAGACACCCAAGGTTGACCTCAGGCCTTCACATGCATGTACACACACATGTACTTGTGGGCATTCAGTTACATGCATATACAAATACACACACATACACACACACTTCAGTTGCAGAAATAACAGCATATTGGAAAGAGTTATATTTAAATATAAAGAATGATTAAATCACAGGTTTAGATTTTTAAATTAAAAAAATTTAAAATTTAAATCATAGGTTTAAAATCTAAATTTAACAGCTAAATGTTCAGTCGGTGTTAAATTACTTTTGACAGGTTCATTTGACATCCACTCATTTCTGAATGGTCCACGGGATTTTCAGCATCTCTTTGGATAAACACATCTTTCACGTGCTTTTTTTTTTTTCCCTCTGTGCTGTCCTCCTATGAGGGAGTCCATTTTCAGATTGTTTCCTCCAGAACACTATGCCAGCAGGAGGGAATCTAAGCGAGGGGAAGTCTGCCCTTGTCCTTTAACAAGGTCTCAACAAATGGCCCGGGCTGGCCTTCAATTACCATTCTCTCCCTCCAGTCTCTCTGGTGCTAGGATTCCAGCTGCAGGCACCCATCCATTAGGATTTTGTTCCTTTGTCTAAGGAAGTATGGTTTCTATGGCTAGCCACAGTATCACTGTCATTTTATATATAGTAACACTGGTTAAAGAAAAAAAGAATCACTTGACAAAGTTTTCTATTTCTGTAACATTGTGTCAGGAAGAAGCTGAGCAGAATGTACTTCCCAGGGTGAAAGCACTTGTTTGGATTTCAGATGTTAGTTTTATTTATCTCCTTAGATAAATTTAGCTACTGTGAGAATAAACATTCTGGATCCCCTGACTCAGATAGTATACTCTCATTACTGACACACTGAAATAAAACACGTCTGCAACCCCAACCAATAACCTTGGGTGCTTCCCGGAAACGGCAGTCTGCAGGTCCCCTGCAGATTTCCCCAGGCAAGCCCTGGCTCCTGCTCCTACAGTAAAATCAGCCGCAGACTCTGCAAGGCCACACCTAAGCGGGCAGCAGTCTGTAGAGCAGAGAGAGCCGCCTTTTCTCCGGGGCGCCTCTTTTCCTAGTTAAGGGATTCAGACCCACAGTGCAGCGTTCCTTACCTACCCATCCGACTGTCTCTGCTTTTCCTCTACTTCTTTTTCCACACTCACTTGTACCCTAGGATACTTGTAAATTGGTGCCTCCCAAGCAAAGTCCTAAGTCACAACCTAGAGGAAATGACTCAGTCTGTACTCCTTTCTACCACCCTGTAGCTGCCCCACCCCTGTGGTCCTCACAGTAGGCAGGGACACAAGAAATGACACTTGCAGACATGCAAGGAAGAGATGAATGAAGATCCCCCTCCCCTTCCCAAAAGTCTCTTGCTATTAGGACAGAAGTAGGAAAAGGACCCACGTTCTGTTTTCAATGCAAATATTTCTACAAGGCGAGAGGAAAACAAACACAATTCCCTCTGAGACCCTCTAGAAGGATCCTAGCAACAACACATCCACAGCAGGAGCGGCGCTTGCTCACCACTTATGAAACCTGTGCTAGATCAGGTCCGCATGGCCAGTTCCCACTGCAGAGCTCTGGCCTTCCTTCTCTGTATTACTGCTGCAGTGAGTCAGGTGGTCTCTGGAAAGCTGAAAGAGGGAGCCCCAGGTCTTTCTTTACATAGCTAGAGTAAAGGAGGGGAGGAAAACAAGGAATTGGGGATGAGCTGACCTTGACAAGCTCCTGAACTGGAGATAGCGCGGTAGGAATCTCAGTAGAAGCTCTCAAGCCGCCCCATCAGGAAGAGAATGAAGGGCGGGTGGAGGGCAGAGTGGATAGAAATGTAGAGCTCAAATCGACCAATAAGGAGGGAGGATGGAGAGAGACTCTATTCCATTCCAAGAGGCTGAGATACAGGCTGTGCGTGTGTAGGCTTTCAGGTACCCCAGCACAGCTAAAGCTCCTGCAGCTTCGCAGGTTCCAGCACTTACCTGGCTCACCTTCGCGCGCCCGGTGCAGACTGGAGCTGCGCAGCAGTTCCTGGGTGAGGCTCCAGCCCTCCCACAGGACCTGCCCCAGTCCACCGGGGCAGCGCGCGGCCACGCCCCGGGGTGGAGCTCGGGCGGCAGGGACCGCCTCTGGCTTTGGTGGTTCTCGTTGTCACTGAAGCAAGATTGCATTTTCTCTCTGTTCCTGATAATCTGCATGTTTATCTTTCCGGTTTCCCAGTCTATATATTGTCTCTCCTCCCCAAGTAGGTCCTGGCGGTGGTTCCTTCTGCTTGGTTGGAGCAGGAGGAATAGTAGCGCTTTAGAAATTCGTCCCCAGCAGGCCACCGTAACTCATCTTCCTGTGCGTGCGCATAAAGTAGAGAGTATTTTGAGGCATGGGGCATCGGGGAAAGGCGTGTGTCTCACCTTGGAACTCCCCCGGGGAGGGACCTTTGAGAGTTTCCTTGGCCAACATTGTTGGCACATACGGCAGCCCTGCCCACATGGTGGCCGCACCCCTTCTTGCTTGGCTGCTAGGGGTTGGCTTGCCCGGGTGTTTCCCCGTGGACCCCGCAGATTTAACCAAGAGCATAGGCGCACCCTCTTGTGCCACCTCGCGGCGGTCTCCAGGAGAGCCTTGGATAGAACCTACTGGGCAGGAGTAGACCTTGGCTGCTAATTTCTGTAAGTTCTACTTTAAACCGATTGTCGAAAAGGCACCGAAGTTACTTTTTCCTTTTTTTCCCCCCGTCTCTTAAGTGCTCCACTTTTCTTTGACATCCTACTACCTGAGAACCTAAAAGGTCAGACAGTGTATACCTTTTAAAATGTCTAGCCGGGCGGTGGTGGCGCACGCCTTTAATCCCAGCACTTGGGAGGCAGAGGCAGGCGGATCTTTGTGAGTTCGAGGCCAGCCTGGTCTACAAAATGAGTCCAGGACAGCCAAGGATACACAGAGAAACCCTGTCTCGAAAAAAAAAATGTCTCCCTCCCTCCTTCCTTCCTTACAAACACAAGGGAATAAGTTTATTCTGTAGCCAAATACGAGTGACCATGGCCTGGGGAACACAAATCCAGGTTGCCCAAATACCATGTTCCAGCTGGTAGTTCATGAACTTCTAGTAACAGAACGAAGGAAAGTAATAAACCAAGTCCCCTTTCAAAACATTTTTTTTTTTTTTTTGGTTTTTCGAGGTAGGGTTTTTCTGTGTAACAGCTCTGGTTGTCCTGGTCTTGCTTTTGTAGACCAGGCGGGCCTCGAACTCACAGAGATCTGTCTGCCTCTGCCTCCCAAGTGCTAGGATTAAAGGCATGCGCCACCACCGCCCAGCTTCAAGACCCCTTTCAAATACGTTGGGAGGAACATCAGGTATGCAAGTTACAGCAAAGCCTGGGATAGGCCTCTGTTCCTATCTAATGACATTCGTATTCTTGAGTTCATAGAGTTCATATTGTTGGTCCGTTTGTACTGTCTGGAAGAATTTGACTGATAGGTACAAGGACAACTGTTCAAGTACATAAATGACTATTAAGGGTGTTAAAGATAGCTCGAAGTGATTTGCTTAGAACCTGAAGGTTTCCACCCCTCTACAAACACTGAGGTTTTTAATCAATCAGCCTTGTAGAATCTTTAACACAGCTTACATTTCCTTCCTCACACCTCAGGCTCTCCTCAAACTCAGGAGGAGTTGCCACATAGCCCAGGCTGGTCTTGAACTCGTAATCCTCCTGCCTCCACCTCCCAACTGTTGGCATTATAGGTGTGCACCAGTGTGCCCACCCTCGACTATTATCTCTACTGTGGGAGAATTTGCACTTCTAAGAAAGAGTGCTTGGGAGTGTAGTGATTCCCATCCAGGAAAGACTAGAATCAAAAAGGAACCTAGGCTGGATTTTCATTTTTACTGGCTTGTTATGCCCACGCATCCAGAAGTACTTTGAAGGCTCATAAAATCTTTACTATACCGTTTCATCAATTTTCAAGTGTTCGCATGCTTTATCCTTAAGTACAAGAAAGGAGTCTACTTCGGGTTTCCTGGTATGTTGGGTTTAAAGGACTTGTTTTAACTGAACATTTAGGCAGCAAAAGAGGAAAAACCATCTCTGCATTATTTTCTCCTTGTCTCCTCTCGATTCTGGTATGAGAAAAGGCAGCCTAGGTGGTAGGAGGGTTAACCAGAAAGTCAGGATAATTCTGGTTGCTTCTTTTACAGACATTCCTGTTTGACTCTAAACAAGAATCGATCATGTAGGATCTTTTAAAAACCTTACAAGGCCAGAGGTAGTGTCGAATGCCTTTTATCCCAGTGCTTGAGAGACAGAGGCAGGCAGATCTCTGTGAGTTTGAAGCCAGCGTAGTCTGCATAGGGAGTTCAGAACAACTAGGGTTACCTAGTGAGCAACTGTCTCAAACACACACACACACACACACACACACACACACACACACACACACACACACA
>CAJQZJ010005154.1:1934112-1949996 GCA_907164525.1 Lophiomys imhausi | reverse complement strand
ACACACACACACACACACACACACACACACACACACACACACACAGACACACACACACATTCTCTCTCTGTCTCTCTCAGTACCATGATCACACCATTACGTGTAGCAATCAACATCTTGGGTTAAAAAAAAAATCGACATCAAAACCTGTTGTTAAATACTTTATACTTTTCATAAAGCAGAAACTAAGATAACCTGTTACAAATTAGTTGGAAGCACAGTCCATGGGTCATCTTTGTTTTCTTCCCACAAGCATGAGTGTTGCCTAGGATATGTTTTTCTTGCAGCCAGGCCTTGCCCTCACTGTGCTTGGCTCAGCTCCCAGGCCTGCTGTCACCAGTGGCCTCCCCATCCCTTCTCCACACTTGGTTTCCTGGCAGTAATCAAAAGCTTCTGCTGTGGCCCATAGAACTGCTGCTGCTGGAGCCAGCGTAGCCACCTCGGTTTTGTGGTTTGGCAAGTATTATCCCTCACCACTGTAGGGCCAGACCTTCTGCCTCCAAAGTTTTGGCCTTTCGCGGGTCCGAAATGTGAAGAAGATTGGTAGTTGTAGTTGCCAAAATCACTGTAGCTTCCATCACCTCCAAAGTGGCGTCCACCGATCCTCGATCCATGATAATGGCCTCTTCTGCCATATTTGCTACCAATGCGGCTGCCACCAGAGCTTGAAATGGATATTTCCTCTATTATGAAAATTGTCATTGTCACCAAACCACCTCTACGAATCACCACTGAAGTGTCCAGAGTCACTTTGATGTCTGGATAGATGAAGTTGCTTCTACAGCCTACATATTAGTACTAGATATTTAAATATTTCCATGACTGGGGAGGACCTTACCTGTGGGGTTAGATCAGAATTGGAGTTACCAGAGAATATACCTAGGAGGACCTGGGTCTCTATTTTTTAGATGTTTCCCAGTTAAAAGAATCAAGAGTTGCTGGGCATAGCTGTGCAGGACTTTAATCCCAGCTCGGAAGGCAGATCTTTATGAGTTCAAGGCCAGCCTGGTCTACAGAGTGAGTCCAGAACTACCAGGGCTACACAGAGAAACCCTTTCTGGAAAAACCAAACCCATGTGGGGTATTATTGCCAATCCACATCTGTTTTTTTATTTGTACATTCTTTGATTTTTCTTTTTTTTTTCCGTTTTTTTTCCAGACAGGATTTCTCTGTGTAACAAGCCCTGGCTTTTTTGAACTCGCTTTGTAGACCAGGCTGACCTTGAATTCACAGAGACCCACCTGTCTCTGTCTCTTGAGTGCTGCTATTAAGGACATATGCCACCACACCTGGCTTCATTCTTTGATTTTTCTATTGTAATTTTTTTCTTCCTATATAAAACTGTAAATTGGGTATCTTAGCTATTTGCTTTCTGCACTGCAAATATCTTTCCTCAGTTTGTCAAAAAGAGTTTTAGGATTTATTTACTGTTTATTTGTTTATTTATTTATAGACAGAGTTTCTTCATTTAGTACTGGATTTCCTGGAATTCTCTTTGTGGACCAGGCTGGCCTCTAACTCCCAGAGATCCACTTGCCTCTGCCTCCCAAGTGCTGGGATTAAAAGAGTACGCTACCACTGCCTGGCTATTTACTTATTTTTGGTCCTTTGAGAAACTTACATATTTAACGCACTTAAATTTATCACGCTTCTACCATATAATTTATTGGCTTGGTATTCCCCCTGGAAATGCCCTTTCTATTCCAGGATCATTTTCACCTGGCTTTCACCCCCAATGGCCTGTCTGTGGGTCTATGTTTTCCTTCCTTGTTGAAAATAACCTATTTTCCATAAATTACAATGCCATGTGCATTTAGTCTATTTCTTCATTCTCCATATTCTTTAACTGATGTCTACTTTCAAAGACTGTTTTAAATTTTGTACCCTGCATGCTTTAGAAAGCAAACTGTTTTGCACTGGTGACATCATTCCTCTAAGGACATATTACTTTTCAGTGAACATTTGGATTGGACAATAGCAAGTGGAGAGCCCTGGCACAAACACTAATATTCTGTTTTGTTTTGCTGGTGCTGTTTGAGACAGGGTCTTGCTATATAGCCCAGGGTAGCTTTGAACTTTCTGTCCTGTCTCCTTTATATCTCCTGAATCACAGGCTTGTGCCACCCATACCATTTTGATTCTGATTGTCCTTCTGCCTCACCACAACTTCTTCAATGAGGAGTCCAACCCAGCAATTTTATATAGGAAAGGAGATACCTCTTATTGGAAAGCATTTGGAAGGGCAGAGTTATGGGACTTTCCCTGTTTTAACTTCCTGGAACCACCTAGAATAAGTGGCCTAAACAATGGGAAATAATTTGTCCTAGTACTAGAGGCTGGAAGTTAGAGTCAAGGTGTTGCAGGGTTGGTTTCTTCTAAGGTCTCTCTCCTCTCCTTGTAGATGGCCATTTTCTTTTGGTCTCTGTTTGTGCCTGATCTCTTCTTATTAGACACTAGTCCGTTGGATGAGGGCCTGCCCATATGACATCCTGTCCCCAAATGTAGTCACACTCTAAGATACCAGAGGTGAGGATATCAATTCATGAATTGTGGGGAGACACAGTCAGCCCATTAACACTCTTCAACATGGAGAGCCCATGTTCCTCAGTAAATTCTGCAAGCATCAACTCAAGTATCAGCTCAAAGCTCCCAGGTCTTGGGGTTCATGACCTTGGGTAACATGCTTTATACTTATCATGTCACTCTGTTTAAGACCAGTAGAAAGGACTAATAGGTCAAAATCAGAAAGTGGTTCAATTCCCTTGTCTTTGATATAGGATGTTCCTGCAGCTGTGCAAGGGACCAGACTCCATCTAGGAGGTATCTAAGACTGAGGGAGTTCACTGAGACCAATCACTAGGAGAATGAAGTAGCAAGTTCAGTCTGTTTTTTGAGCCACTGATGCAGCATCTCTCTCAAGTATGAAGCTTTGGGCTCAGACCAGAGGAGCTGTAGGAAGAGTTGACTCATGTAGTAATTAGTGTTAGCCCAGAGCATCCTGGGTACTAGTGTTTGCAGTATCCCAGGGGTCCTTTGAGGAATTACAGGGTACTGACAAGAAAACCCTCGAGAGGGAAAGAACACCACAGTGTGTGCCTCTGAGGGACTCTGCTCTGGAGAGTCTATCCACTTCAAAGGGTCTTGTCCAAGTTGGGGACCCCTCGCACTCATGTGCAGCCTTTGGTAGAGGACAGAAACCTTTTCTATCTCTTCAAGAGGTTTGGAGAAAAAGGAGAGGCAAAGAAAGCTGCTAGAAATATGAAGTAGTCCAATTTCACATTGACATGGCGCCTGCTATGTATTAAAATTAGGAGGTGCCTCATTATTCACCATTTATGTATGGTAGGTAATAAGATGTACAACAGAATGAATAATCATGGTAATAAGACAGAGAACTAGAATAAATAACACTTGAAGGGACATAAAGCTTTAGTCTGTTCTTCATTTTGCAAGTGAGGGGAAAAGAACTAACATTTTTGAGTTAGATACTTTGCATGTTATTAATCCTACAAAGTAGATATTAATCTCATCTTATAGCTAACGAGATGCCATATAGAAATAGTCTAAAGACACAAGCCAGAGCTGGGACTAGAACCTAGGTCTCATACCTCTTAAGCCACTTAAAAATATGTATTTATAATATGTGTATGAGTGTTTTGCCTGAGGGTATACTGTGTGCTGATGGGGTGATGTTAAGCATTTTAAATGTTAATTAATTGGTCCTGCTTGCTGTCTGTTACTTACATTATGTCTGATTGGTTAAATAAATGCTGAGGCCTGAGATTGGGCAAAGACAGAGATAGGTGGGACTAAGGTGTGAGAGGGCTTGAGAACCAGAGAGGTTCATGGGAGAAGAGCCTCCAAGACAAGCAGCTGAAACAGGAAGGAGGACACATGCCATGGGTTAGAGAAAAGAACCTCATTCCACGTGGCCTGGAACATCGGCCTGCCATGGAGAATAGCAGTCCAGGGGATGTATGTATATATGGGGTCATAATTGGGTAATAAAATTATGAGCTAGCTTAGATGGGTCAAGATTGCTCAATACAGGCCAGGCTTGATAAAATCCATGGTGTCTTTTTGCTCATTTACAGTGGCGGGCTAAGGATTAACCACCACTGACCAAGTAAATGTAATCTAAATGCTAGTAAATAATTTAATTAGCCATTTTCTACAGTGTCTTGCCTGTTTCACACAGAAATCAGAGAAGGACATTGGTTTTTACAGGACTGGAGTTACAGACATCTGTGAGCTGTCATGTAGGTGCTGGAAATTTAATGTCAGTCCTCTGGAAGAGCAGCCTGCGTTCTTAACCACGGAGCCATTTCTCTAGCCCCAAAGCTACTTGTATTTGAGTTTATGATTCTATGCAAAGTCCAGTAAGGCACAGCTCTCACAATTTTAATACCTCTACCTACTACTTCTATAGAAAATCATATAGTCTAAGAAAAGCTTCCTGGCATCACTCATAAGTACAAGAATTGCCCAGTGCTGCTAGGATTCAATTTGGTGAAATGCCCAAATTGTTGGACCCACACTGTGAGCCTCACTCAGATTCCACACAGTGTGTGACTGGGAGGTCTATTGGAGTGTCCACTTTTCAGAAGGGTGATGAGTATTGGACGAGCAGTAAGGGTCAGAAGGAAGACAGGAGGGTCCATAGTTGTACAAGTGAGAAAGGGGATCTGTTGAAAGAAAAAAGGGCAGGGACTGGGGAAAAGAATAGACCATAGACTATATGGGCTGTGGGAGAAGAAGGGCCAAAATGGCTTTAGACACCATCCAGACGAAAGAGCGAGGGCAGAAGAGATGAGCCCTAGTTACTGGAGAGAGTGGTTGTCATCTGGTGCCACTCTGCGGTCATCTTGCTACTCTCCACCAAGTGCTAGATCACATACCCCCTGTGTATTTGAGTTTTTATTACCCTTACATCTGTGAAAGTCATTGTGGCTGGAGTTGTGCCCTAAGCCATGCTTAGCTTTGTGGCTGCTCTTGGGGCAGTCACTGATTTCTCTGGCCTCTCTTTGATGGCATGAACATATTTTATGGTGGGTCCTGAGAGGTAGGAGGAGGAGGTGGGATGGCGTGCACAGGACAGCACAGATCTTCTCGACCACAGCTGCTGTGACCGAACACAGCTGAGCCCCTCGTCACCAGCAGATGGTTCACACCCACCCCTGCTTCGCAGCAGAAATAAAATTAGATTCTTGTACTTTTTATTAATTTTTATGTGAAAGCTTGCCTGGATGATTAGTATCCTGACCATTAAGTTTAGCCTCCAGCAAGAAAGAAGTGTGTAAGGTGTAGGAGGATGCCCTGCTCCCCCTCCTCACGGGGTGAGCGCCACTCGCAGGGTGGCACACTGCTGGGAGTGTGGGATTATGCCTGTAGAATACCCTTCATCAGTGCCTGTGCAGCACTTCCCAAAACCTAGGCCCTATTCTAAGCACTTCATGTTATTAACTCACTTAATTTTCACAGTAAGTATGATTTGGTACCATTATTTTCTCTCCTTTATGGACAGGGAAACCAAGTTGAGTAGCTTGTCTGGTGTCGCCGAGAGTGTAAGTGCCAGAGTTTGGCCCTGAACTGAGAGCTCGTGCTTAGGACCACAGGAGTGTTCTGTCTGCCTCACACTGCTGCTGTTCTTACTGTCTACTTCAGATTTGCCCGTGAGCCTCGCTTCTTCCTCTGTTTTGTACTATTTCTAGGGCAGTCTGCTCGGCCGACTCCTCTGGCTTTCACATTTAGACTCACTCGTCTTTCTTTTCTTCCCACCGCCTGTTTGCCACTCAGAGTGTAAAGATCCAGGAGTATTAAGGAGAGTATCCACAATATTGTGTTATTTGAAAGAAATGATGGACAAGTAGGAGCTGGACGGAGTGAATCCTTTTGGATTCTTTGCTTCCTAGGCCTTAGCATTCAGAGGGTCATTTAGATGGATACAAAATGACATAAAAATCAACACAGATCAAACTTCCCATGTTGTTTGGGGTGATGCTGACATCTTACGGCCCAGTGAATCTGAGGTAAACATTACAAATCTTGCTTGTCTGGGCCAAAAGGCTGAAGATAGATGCTCCAATGTATTGAGAGAAATTGGGGATTGTCCAGGCAGCCAGTTGTCTGTCATTTCTTAGTTTTGGAAGCTGCTTGCTGCTCTGCATTTCCTGTCTATTCAGATATATTTATCCTCTCAGGTCTCTGATGTGGTTGAAGACTAGATAGTTATAGTCTCACAATTAAATTTAAAGTTTTTTAGGAATTAAAAGGATGTTCTAGGTCTAAGAAGATGTTTTTAAGTTGGTGATGCAAGTTAGGATGGAAACTGAGTTAGGTATAGAACTTTAAACTCATTGAGATAGATAGATAATAGAATATTAATATCAGTTGACAAATATGTATGGACTGGACATTGGGAATGTATATTGTACTTTATAATTTTCATAATTGTTGCCTAATTGTTTTTATTGCTTTGTATTGTATTTATTGTTATAATAAAAAGAGCCTTTTATTGTCCTAAAAGTGTGGGGGGGGAGCTTTTGGGGGAAAAAAGATACACCTTAAATTAAAAAAAAAAACAGATAGGAGGATGAGGAGGAAGAGGGTAGGAGGGTGGGACCAGAAAGGGGAGGGGAGGCTATGATTGAGATGTAATTTGAAGAAATAAATAAATGTTTAAAAAAATTGTGCTTGTTCCCTTCTGTGGCTTGAGAACCTGAAATAGTGTGCATCTACACACCAGCAGATAGAATGCCTTTACCACCAGCAGGGTGGATCAGCTATGTGAGAAGAGGACAGAAATGAGGGACGGCCAGAAGCTAAGCAACCGCTGCCTTGACTTGTAATAAAGACAGATCCGAACCGTCAAGATCCGAGACCCAAGCAGGAGAACCTGCCAAAGGACCAGTGGAGACCTGGCTGGACAGAGCTGCTCAGAAAACCGATTATAGTGAAGGTGCTTTCATAAGAGCACCCAAAGTCTATCAAAGCACACGGTAACTCCCATCAGCATAATGCCACATGAAAAAGGGGGACCTTTACCTTTATGAGTGAAGTTCTCTAGGAAACCCCTGTTGGCCTTGTGGCTAAGATCCGGTGTAATAAAGCTCTGAGAGAGGGGATCTGTGTATAGGATGGCCAGACTCTTAGTATCCTTTGCGGTAATAAGAGACGAGCTTGGAAATGTAGTACACTCAATACAAAGATGGTGTGCTGGCCAGTTTTGTTAGTTTACTTGGCACAAGCTATAGCCATCAGAGAGGAGGGAACTTCAACGGAGAAAATACCCCCAAAAGATAGAGCTGCAGGCAAGCCTGTAGGGCATTTTCTTAATTAGTGATTGATGGAGGAAGGCCCAGCCCATTGTGGGTGGTGCCACCCCTGGGCTAGTGGTCCTGGGTTCCGTTAGAAAGCAGGCTGAGCAAGCCAGTAAGCACCACCTCTCCACGGCCACTGCAACAGCTCCTGCCTCCAGGATCCTGCCCTGTTTGAGATTCTGTGAACAATGATGTGGAAGCAGAAGGCAAACAAACCCTTTCCTTTCCAAGTTGTTTTGGTTATGGTGTTTCATCCCAGCGATGATAACCCTAAGACAGACCACCTATTTGGTATTTTTGGATAGGTTAAAATGTGTGTAGGTAGAGGCATGAACTGAAGTGGGGTTGGGATGGCTATCCCTCCTGATGGACAGCTCACCATTCCATTCCTTATCACCTTGGTTTAGAGATCCCAGAGCAGAGGGAGGGTGCCAAGAGGGGAGACGGCCGAGAAGCAGACAGAAAGGACAAGGGAAGACTGTCCCAGCCTGTGGATACCCAAGTAGCCACGGTTCCCTTTCCTAGGTTTCTAATTTCTATGTATGCATTTCAACCAGTAATGGAAAAGCATCTGGAATGGACTTTGGGAATTAAGCTTATTAAGGAGCTGACCAATGCCACTTTGGAACTTAGAAATTAAATTAAAATGACTATTGAGAAATGTTCCGTTTTACTTCTGTATATTTGAAGATGGCTCCAAGGATACATTCCCCAGGCATTCTGGTTAATGTGGCAGTGTTGCTCGGAATTAGATGTGTAGCTTCCCACAGAGACATCTTGAAAAGCAGTCCTTATGTGGATGTGTAAGCTGGGTGGAGGGTGCTCTCTGAGACAGATCTCTCTGTAGCCCAGGCTGCCCTCAAACTTGACACCCTTCCTTTCTCACTCCCAAGTGCTGAGATGGCTAGGAAAAGTCTGATCATTAGAATCACACCATCTTTCTCGTTCACTCTCTTATTCTCATATTTTAAAAATGATTTGGGGATGTGGCTTAAAAGTTTAATTTCATTCAAGGCTGCTTTGAAATACATAAATAGGTAATTGTAGCTAGTGTTACTATTATTTTAGGCATTATCAAATTTGTTTCTGAAATTCTTAGCCATCACTCATTACATCTTGTTGCTGTTGAGGTTTCTTTTTTCATAAACTATGTTTTCAACAGATAACATTCAAGATCCTTTCTTCCAGCTTTTGGAAACAAACATGATTTCTGTCTGTCTATGTTGGTACTCAGATTAAGACAACAATGCCACTGAAAACTTACATACAAATGGGAAATGTTGAATAAAATATTTTCCTGTTTATTTTTAATCTTGGGAAATGTAGTGTGTGTGTGTGTGTGTGTGTGTGTGTGTGTGTGTGTGTGTGTGTGCCTGAAGACAACCTTAGTTATCATTCCTCTGGTCCCATTCACCTTATTGACCAATAACTGACCTCATTAGGCTAGTGTGGCTAACCATTGAACTGCCTGTCTCCCTTTCCCCAGCACCATGAGTACAACTGCACACTACCATTCCTGGCTTTTCCTCTTCTATGGTCCTGAGGCTGCAGCTCAGGGCCTCATGTTGCTGCAATAAATACCTCCTTGTCTGAGCTCTCTCTCTAGCCCCGTGGAGGTGGGACTTAAATTTTTTTAAATTTATTTCTGGGGACTGGAGAGATGGCCTAACAGTTAAGATACTTGGCTGCTTTTCTAGAAGACTGGAGTAAAATCCCCAGAATGCACATGGTGACTCACAAGTGCCTGTAACTCTAGTTCCATGTGGTGCATACAGATAATGTGGACAAAATATGCATACACATGAAATATATAGGTTGAGTCATATGGAATTACCAGAATGTGTGAGTTTTATTTTTGAAAGGGGTTAAAATAATCAAATATTGGTATTTTCATATAACTTAATTTAATATGTGAATAGAGAAATTTTCACTAAAATATTTTAAGGTCAATTCCTTTTTAATGCTAACAGTTGCCTTCTAATGTATTGATTTTATGAGTTGAGGTTTTATATAGTGGGTTTACTTCCAGCAGGGCCCATTTAGACTTTACCAAACTTTCTGTTTTGCACATGTGTGGTATGATGTCCTGACCCGAAATTCAGGAATTTAAGGGCAACTAGAAATCTTTCAGCACACGTCTTTCACAGCATTAACCACAATCCTCCCTGACAACTTGGAGGTTACTGACTGAAACATGGCCAGTTGCTGGGAATCCATGTGTATTCTTTCCATGACCCTTGGAAACTGGACTGTTTCCTATTAATGATTTTTTTTTATTAAAGGCATGTTATAGTCTAGTTTTTCTGGTTAATTCCCAACTCTTCTGCCATTTTTCTTGTTCAACTCATTTTCTTTGTGGTGGGTCTTACAAAAAGATACCACGTACAGAAAAAGATCTTCTGGAAATTATCATGTTTCAGCAACAAAATTGTTTAAACATCTGACAGTCATTTGCCACCAAACATCTCTGGTCTCATCCATGGAAAATATCACACATAGCAGAGAAAATTGAAAAGAACTGGCAGAAGGTATCTGTTGAGTCTGCACTGTGCAGTGTTCAAGTGAATTCCTCGGGGACCTCTGACTATGGTTACTCTTCCTCTTTGGTTTAATGAGTTTTTGCTCCTTTTTGCATCGAGTGAGGAATCAGAGTCTGGTTTTGAAGGTGAACTTGAGAAATCAGCTTTCCTATTCCAAAAGTCATTGTAATGATGGTTGGAGATTCTGGGATGTGGCTTAATAGTCTCATTTTATTTGGAGTAATTTGAAATATAAAACATGTAAGTGTCGGGCATATACTGTTATTTAGTAAGCCATAAGGGGTGAAAGGAACATAAATGGGATTCTCAGGCAGACAGGGCCCATTTCTGCCTCACTCAGATCGCCACTGTTTCAAGGGCTCCTCTAAAAAGTCACTCCATGTAGTTTGAGCTAATCAGCTACTAAGTTTACCAGCCCCGAGACTCGTCAGTTACACCTGCCCTTTTAACTCCCAGCTGGGAATTTCGATTTGCATTCTGTTTGGGAATGTAACAATTTTCCAAGGTTGTTATGATAAACCAAAAAACTCTAGTTAGCTTGGGAAAGAGCCTTTGGGGCTGAATTGGTTTGATCCTAGGATGTGAACAGTCTTTATTTCACAACAGCATTTCTATTTCACTTAAAGGCATCTAAGTAGGCAAGGGTAAGAAGATTCCACAGCCTTTCTTTCAAGCACATTTCTGAGTGGAATAGTAATAGCTCCATTAAGAAAATTTCCATTTCTCTGTGTGAGGTGCATATATGCCTTATGCATGTTCTATGTGCACACATGTGTGCATGCACCCCCCCCCCCCGTGTGCGTGCGTGCGTGCGTGTGCGTGTGCGTGTGTGTGTGTGTGTGTAGAGGGCTGGTGGGGGGAGCATCCTCCTGTACTCTTTCCCCTTATTCATTGACGCAGTGTCTCTCAATTAAACCCAGAGCTTGCAGATATGGCTATCTTCTCTGGAGTTGTACAGGTGGGCCACCAGGCCCCTTGGCATGTGTGCAGGTTCTAGGATCTGAACTCTGAACTCCGGTCTCTACTCTTGCACTGCAGACTGTAACTACTAAGCCATCTCTCCAGTCCTTCCATTTCCTTTTATGGAAATACCATGTTCTCTGTTAAGCCTGAGCTAGCATATAAATTGCAGTATTGTTAATGGAATCTGTAGGATGAGAACTTTGGGATAATTAGCAAACCAGTGAGCCACCCACAAGAGACACAACCAGAGAAAGTCAAGCTTCAATAGTTTCCAGAATACTGGCTAGTAATTATTGTTGTCTTAACTGAGCCTCACGTGGCAGCCTTTTGCCCATCAACTGAGTACGAAATATCTTCTGTTTCATGCCTGGGATCTTGTACTAATTAATGTAAGAAATGCCTTTGAACCACAGACACCCAATAGATATACAGTGGTGGTCATCTATGTAATAGAAAACTTTCTCATTACAAAGTAAAAAGGTGTCAGTGAAGTTAATTTTAGCAATATTCTTAACCTAATATATAATCCAAAATTAGTGTGATGTTAATGTACTGCCAATATAAAAATCATTAAGGAGACAGTTTATATTTTGGTTTCTGCACAAAGACATCTTTGGAGTCAATGTAGGTTTTGTAGGCAAGGTGTGTATCAATTTGGACTGGCCGAATTTCAAGTACCAATAACCACTGGTAAGAAGTGGTTGTCACATGGGGTGGTACAGCCTTCAACTGTTTCTGAATCTGTTGCCAGGCAGAGGATTTTAGCAGGGAATGTAAATGGATTAAAGACCTCCCAAATTAAAAGAATCTGGGGCACCAAGTTTCCAGGATGTCTGTCCTCCACCACTTAAAATGTAAACCTAAAGCATCATTTTAAAGCTTTACCTAAGACTCCCGCAGGAAACTGATCAGAGAAAGTTCAGATACTCAGAGTCCTCAAAAAACGAGAACAGCACATGTGGTGGTTTTGATCTGGTGGACGGAGAATAGACAGGGAACAGGGCAGAGAGGCCTGTGTTCAAAGCAGCCAGGCCGTGACTGGGAGAAAGCACTTTCTCACACGGCACCTTCTGGGTATGGACATGGTGTGTGAGAGGTGCCTTTCCCAGCTCGCAGCAGCTGGCCCACTCTTCTCTCCCTGTATTTTCTTTTTGGGCTGGAACTGATTTCTTATTCTGCATTCCTACACCCTCATTTCTGCAGCAGCCCAAGCTCATAGGCTTGTTTAATAATTGTTCCGTGAATATCAAAAGCTTATTGTTGAAGCACTAGTAATAATGGCAGTAACAATTCAGTTACAATTCCAGCAACAACACCAAGTCCTTGGGAAATGTTCCATTAAGTCACTCTTAATTAGGGGAGAAGACGACCAGGGGCTATTTCAGTTTTGACCAGTTGGTGGCAGCATTGTCTAAGTCACAGATCTCTGAGCTTCTGCCTTTTCCCTCTGCTTCTGGGGCAGTACACAATCAGGAAGAGATGTTTTCATCAACAACTTTTTCTTTTTTTTTCTGAGACAGTGTTTCTCTGTGTAGCCCTAGCTCTCCTGGAACTCATAGACCAGGATGGCCTTGAACTCACAGAGATCCACCTGCCTCTGCCTCCCAAATGCAGATATTAAAGGTGTGCACCACCAAGCCCAGCCTCATCAACAACTCTTTAAATGCCAAACTACAAGCTCAGCTGCTAACATTTTTTTTTTTTTTTTTGAAATGCTGAAAACAGAGCTGCCACTGTACAGGGGAAGACTGACAGGCCTAGAGTCAAAGAACCAACTAAGAAATCATAGGGACCTTGGAAGGCCATGACAGATCAGGGTGTAAGAATGTTTTTCCTTAAACTTGTTGATTTTCATGAAGTGAGCCCAACTAACTGATTTAGTATAATCAAGTGATTGACAGAGAACATTTGGAAAATTTGTAAAATTACAAATAAGAAAACAAAAAGTTCTACCCAGTACATATATACATATACATACATACATAATACATACATGCATATGTATCAGCACAGAAATATATATAATCAGCATAGAAAACTATTTTTTATTGTTTCAGAGGCTAAACCATGAAAACTTTTGACCTATAAGCCAAACTATAGACACGTAGATGTGGGAGTTAAGGAGTGGGGTGTTTGTGTGAGATAATTCCTAGGCTTCTACTTTGTATGATAGGAGGAATGTTGGGAATATCAGGAATGTGGAGGGTAAGGAAGGCTGTGATCCTGTCCGAATGACAGCTGGCTGCATTGAAGTGGCCATCAAGAAAGAGACAGATTTTCCATCTCCAGTTTATTTAGTACTAATCACTGTTTACTGAGGATGAGTTACATACCCACTTCTGTTTTAATTCCCAGGTTAAATTTTCTTAACAATGTTGTAGTCACATTTTTTAGATAACAAATATGGAGGGCATTTGACTTTTTTTTTTTTTTTTTTTTTTTTTAGAATCAGATGGCCAGCAAGGGGCAGAGAATGCGAATGTGAATTCCCGCTGACCCCACAGTCTGATTGTTAACCACTGCATTCTACAGGAGTGATTTTCATGCCACATGTGTAGAGGTGAGACTTGCATGGACAGGTGAGAATGGGAGGACTCAGGACGAGGCTGAAGCTCTGGGAGCTTTGCTATTTGTGGAAACAGCAGAAGAGGACCACATGGAGAGTAGGAAAGAGTTGCCATGGAAGAAGGAGGGAGAAAGGGAAAGGATACTCTTTAGAAATCCAAGAGAATTCGGGGAGGGAGGGGTCAACAGAGAAGTAAGGCAGAGACTGGACACTGCCTGGGTTTGTTTGCTTGTGTCTTCTTTGGACCTAGTCTCACACTTCTAGCTGATGGTAAACATCACACATACATCTTCACCTTTAAGGTCTTGTTTTGTTGATAGTATTGTCATGGGAGAATAGGGACAAAAAGAGCTATGAAGATTAACCCATAAAAGAAGCCAGTTGTAGAGGGAGATTGCAAACCCTTTCTTGCCCTGGAGTCATCCAACAACAAAACAAGCTCTGGACAAAGCTGAGGAGTATAGAGGGTGGGGTGGGCAGGGTGGGGTATTGTACTACTCTATGTGGCCAGTCGCTCTTTGGGCTCTTTCCTCAGCTCACTAGCCTGCTTCCATTCTTGAAAAATCCCTCTTCCTTTCTAAACAAGGTGTCTGTTTCCACTCCATGTCTAACTTAGAAGGCATGGCCTTTTCCCTGTGGTTCCTCTTGGTGGCTGGCCAGGCTTGTCACATAACCTGTACTATATATTTTTTCCAAGGTGCTTGCTAGCAAAATTGTCGTTTAGGTTTCTTTTGAATCTGTTTCTAAATGATTTTATTAATGAGTCTAAGAACCCCAAAGAGAATCTCAGTCTCCACGGTAACAGTATCGCTAGTCTTACAGACAGCCAGGAGACCCACTCAGGACACTGTTGACCCTGTTCCACTGGATCACCAGTGGTCAAAACCTGTGGACTTGACAGCATTTCTTCCATCTACCCCATCCTCTTCATTCCTTCTCTGATACCCTGTTCTTCCTCTCTTTCTTTTCCTTTTTTCTTCTTTCTTTCATTTTACTTTCTTTCTTTTTCTTTATCTATCCAATTGTATTTCTGTCCTGATTTGTATTCTTGCCTCTGATTGCATTCTATTCTAGCCTGCCTTGCCCACTTGGTTCTGAAGCCTCACCACACAACCCACTAGCTCACAAACTTTCCATAACATGCATTGTTGAGCATATAAATCCTAGTGCTTTCTTTAAATTAGATTTTATTTTATTATGTATACAGTGTTCTGTCTGCAGGTATGCCTGAAGGCCAGAAGAGGGCACCAGATCCCATTATAGATGGTTATGAGCCACCATGTGGTTGCTGGGAATTGAACTCCGGACCTCTGGAAGAACAGTCAGTGCTCTTAACCCCTGAGCCATCTCTCCAGCCCTAAATCCTAGTTCTTATTGGAAGCTGAAGCTATTCTTGAACTATACTGAGGCAAATGCCTTCTACTTGAGTCTTATCAGACTCATTGTGTAAGCCCGTCCTTGCACTGCAGCACTCTTATTTTTTTGTTTTTCAGGTCCAAACTCTACCCATCTCCCAAAGGTCATTTTAAATGCTTTTTTTTCCTGTGAAGCTTTTCTTGGTGAGCCACCATGTGGTTGCTGGGAAGTGAACTCAGGACCTCTGGAAGAGCAGCCAGTGCCCTTAACCACTGAGCCATTTCTCCAGCCCCAGCTTTTCTTGATGCTTTCTACCACAAATAATTCCGAATGTCTTCAAGCTCTCCTGAGTATGGTACTTTATTTGTACCTCTTATTGAGAAATTAATGCTTTCTATCTTATCACTATAAGATGCGTTCATATTATCTTAGCTTTAGAAGGCGAGGACTGGGGGCATAGCTCAGTTGGTAAAATGCTTGCATAGCATGTATGAAGCCCTGGCTCCTCAGTACTTCATGAAAACAGACATGGTGGTGTTTGCTTGTAATCTCAGAATTCAGGAGGTGGAGGCAGGAGGATCAGAAGTTCAAGGCTACCCTTTGGCACATAGTGAGCTTAAGGCTACCCTGATATATATATATTTCTCCTGTGTGAGTGTTGTACTGAATGTTTTTATTTTTAAATTACATGTTTGATTCTGTGTCTGCATGTGGGTATGTGAACATAAGTGTCTACAGAGGCCAGAAGGGAGCATCAGGTTACAGGTAGTTGTGAGCCACCTGATATGGGTGGTGGGGGACCAAGCTCAGGTCTTCAGTAAGAGCAGTGTGTTCTCTTAACTGCCAAGCCATCGCTCCAGACCTAAGAAGATTTAATGAAAGGAGCAAATGAACAGCTAATGTCACTGTCAGGGTCTGTGTCATCCCTTCTTAATTTTCTCTTCAGACTAAGCCTCCTTAAGTAGCTCAACCTCTCAGCTAGGTGGTGAAGAGCCGTAGCTAAGATTTAAGAACAGTTAGTTTTGAGGAGTGTAAGCGTCTTCTACAGAAGGGTGGAGGTAGGCATTTGCTTTCTCAGACACACTCTAGAGAAATATATATATATATATATATATATATATATATATATATATATATAT
>CAJQZJ010005154.1:1909010-1928861 GCA_907164525.1 Lophiomys imhausi | reverse complement strand
TATTTTACCTTAGCTCCACGTCTTCTCTACACCTGGAGGTCTGCAAATCCAGGCCGAATGGCTGTATCCTCTGTTCCATTCACAGTGTTTCAGCCCTGCCCCCTGCCCTTATTTTTTTTCTTTTTTTTTTTTTTTTTTTAGTTGATAAATTTATTTGTTTGTTGCTTCAGGTTACATCCTTATCATACTGTCCTCTTTTCCTGCTTCCCATCCCCACCCTCCCATGCTCTACCCCCTGACCCTTCCGTCTTGTTCCTCTGGGGTGGAGTGTCCCTGCCTAACAGTCTCTCACCACAGATCAGGAGTCATATGAGGGCCAAGAACCTCTTCATTCTCCGGGGGCCTACGAGGCAGTACTGCCAGTGAAAGATGTCTCCTTGCTACTGGGGGAATACTAAAAAAAAAAACCAACAAACACACAAACCTACAAAAACAAAGAATATCCACAAAAAAAAGAGGAAAAAGAGAAGGGAAAAGGGAAAAGAAAAAAGAAAAAAAGAAGGAAAAAGAAAAAGATAAAAAAAATTTATGTCCATGTTCCTTTTGGTGTGTTGGTTGTAGTACAGATATCCTGTACGATATAGCTAAAATCCTACTATAAGTGAATAGATGCCATGTGCATCCTTCTGAGACTGGGTTAGCTCACTCAGGATGAGCTTCTCTAGATCCATCCATTTGGTTGCAAATTGCATGATTTCATTGTTTCTGATAGCTGAGTAATATTCCATTGTATAGATGTACCACAATTTTTTAATCCATTCTTCAGTTGAGGGACATCTGGGTTGTTTCCAATTTCTAGCTATTACAAATAAGGCTGCTATGAACATAGATGAGGAGACTTCCCTATGTCTCCGTGAGAGGTCAGGCACCAAGGAGGACGAGTGACCCAGTTGATTCTGCCTGGCAGACTTCCTCAATAGCTGTCTCCATCAGGGGCCTGCAACCACCACGGCAATCCAATGTCGCTGGGACCGCTCAACTCTACACAATGCCCTGGCCGGAACCTCAGTGAAGCCTGCAAGATCAGCTTCTGCCTACAAACTCCTTAGGTCATCTAAACAGCTGAGAACAGAAGGACTGAACATAAAAGGAGTGTACTAACATTTTTAACCATTTTTTCCATTTGGGTTCGGGCCCCAAACAGGTCTACTACGACCCAAATCAGCAGGAAGTCACTTTAAGAGAGAGACGTCCCATGCCCAGAGGGTGGGGAAGGTGTTTCTCTGCCCTTCTTTTTGGTTATTTGAAGGATAACTGAAAACTCTGATATTTAGGGGAAGAGATTACAAGCTGATAAATGGTCCTGTTTAATGGGTTTTGGAGGTTAGCCCCAGGGACTTCCTACTTTTCCTTTCTGTATCCTTCTTCCTCTCCTATGTAGGAGTGCATAGGCTTGAGAAAAATGAGATATAGACATAGCACAGGAAGGTCCAAGAAGAAGGGGCAGATTATTGAATATGCCCTTATACCTTTGTATATTGATACAAAATTAGTAGTTTATTAGGCTAAAGTGGTATTGACCATTGTTTATTGTGCAAAAATAAGATTGTATTGGATTACATCGGTATTGATCTTTGTATATTGATACAAAATTAAGATTATAGTTGGCCACAATGGTATTGACCCTTGTATATGGACGTAATATTAAGAATGTATTGGGCTACATAGGCATTGATCTTTGTATATTGATACATAATTAAGAGTATATTTAACCACAATTGAATAGATCTTTGTATATTGATACAAAATTAAAGGTAACGCTTCCTAATGGTATCATACCTAGAGATACTTAAAATTAAAAGGTGAAGCTCTGGCCTCTTGATACCAACCATCTAAAACGGTCTAGGATAGTTAAGTAAAACAAACTCCTAGTCATGCAAACATGTCACTTTGTTAGCTACTATGACAGTCTATCACAGATATTCTCTAAACTACCCAGTAATCAAGTTGCTAAGAGACAAGCAACATTTTCTTATCTAAATACAAGAGATGGATAGGGCATCTTCAAAAACCCCAAGAGATCTGCAGAATATGGCATTCAAAGATGTTATCTTAAATTAAGATTTTCTTTTTTTTTGATATCGAGACATATCAGCTCCTGACAGCACCCCCTATTCTACTCCAAGTAGAAGATAAGCATCGAAGAATCTCCACTGTAAGGTGGTTGAATTAGTGGCATGCCTATCTCTTGGCATGAAAAAACCCCTTGCACCAACTGCAGACAGACTGCTGTCCAAAAAGGACAAAACTTGGTAGCAGGGAAGTCGACAGCCTAACTCTGCCAAGACAGGGTAGGTAAGTCCTTCATAATCCCTTCTCTACAACAAATGTCTGTCAGAGAAACAGGACCCAAAGGCTGAAGACTGATGCAGGAATGTATGGAGAGAAAGTGGGAACTATCCAGGTAGTCATTGGTATGTCATTTCTTAGTTTCGGAAGCTGCAGGCCCTGCACTTCCTATATAAGCAGATATATTTATCCCTCTCAGGTCTCTGAGGTGGTTGAAGAATAGACAGCTAGAGTCTCATAGTTAAATTTTGAGTTGTTTAGGAATCAAGAGGGTGTTATAGATCTAAGAAGATACTCTTAAAAGTGTGTTGCAAGTTAGTGTGAATGTTGAGCCAGATATAGACCTTTAAACTCACGGAGATGGTTAGATAGTAGAATGTTAAAGTCAGGGGCCAAATATGTATAAACTGGACATTGGGAAGGTATACTGGGCCATTTAACTCTCATAAATGTGGCATATTTATATCTGTTGTTTTGTATAATATTTACTGTTATAAGAGAAGGAACCATCTGTTGGACTGAAAGGGGAAACTTCTGGGGGGAAGAGGGTAGAAGGGCGGGATAGGAAGGGGTAATAGGGAGAGGTTTGTTACTGAGATGTAACTTGAAGAGAAAAAATAATAAAGTATTTAAATAAAAAAAAAACCTTTACAGTGATATTACATCATATAGTCATAACATCCTAGCCAATGTAGAGAATTAAAATTGGCAGGATTGGGGGACTCATTTCCTGGAATGCTTTGTAGTTTGTTAATTTTTATGATAAAACATGTTTTTCTATTTAATCATCAGCACACCCCAGTGAAGAAGATATTACTGTTAATGTGTTTTATGGTAAAGGAACTGAGGGGAGAAAATTTAGGTTGATTGCTTCAAACTCACATGCAATGACAGTCAGTCTAGGTTAGCTGGCTTCTGATCTCCGATTCTTATTGAAGTCTACATTTCAGTGAGCCAATGTGACAAATGGGCCCATGCACACTCAAAACTCCTTTCTTATCAGTCTTGTAAAAAGAATCGGGTTGTTATACTCGTGGTAACCTTTAGGAATGACTGGATGACTGTGTGTTGTTGGTAAGGATAGAGAAGTCCTGGAGGGAAAGGACAGTATTTTAGAAAAAGAAGCAGGGAGGAGTGACAGACAGGCAGGCTGAGACTTGAGAGGCAGTTTTGGGGGGTATTTGGAGAGTGTCAGGCATGAAGTTGATAGCATGCCTGTGCTCTGTGACAGTAGGAAGAGGATGGGGAGAGGCTCTTGAGAAGTTTTATTTTTATTGCAAGTGAAATGTTCTCCTGGTGCCCCTAAAAGACATCACTGCAAAGCTTTCTGCTTCCTTCCTGCTTTCACTGAGGGCCAACTTGTTCTTTGGATTCAGTTGCTCTGCAGTTGATCCAGCTGTGTGTTTCCAGACATTATCCCATGAGCTTTTAATCCCCATTTCACTCTCTCACATGCAGTTATGTCAGGACAGGAGGTCAGCCTTGTGTGGAGTTAACCAAACTCAGCAATGTTGAAAAGGACTCTGGAATGGGCAAACAACAGCTTCTCGCTTGTCTACTTGGCTGTGTTGAGGAGGCCAGTCTCAGATTGGCATTCTGAGGGTCTTTACTTTGGAAGTCCTAAACTAGGAAATTCTTGGTGTAATCATTTTGCCCTCCTGTAACTGCCCAAAGACCATGACTATTCTTTCACTCACAGTGAGACAAATGGCATAGCTCCAAAAGGATAACTTTTATTTTTACTACAAGCTTGCTGTAAGCAAAGTCTTGTGACCTGATTCCACTGGTGCAATAATCTGGGCAGCTGTGCCATGGGTCATGAGCTGGGGATGGAAGTGTGCTGCCTTAGCTGAACCGCTGACGTTGTCCCAGGAGAGAAACGGCAGGTCTACCAAGTCAGGACTGGCGGTAAGTGACTAAGGCCAAAAGGAGAGCCAGCCATGTAACCTGTCTGAGCATCTGAGGACTTCAGGACTGATTTTGCTGAGGGTTGAGAAGTCTGATAGTTTAGGAGTAGGAAACTGATCACTTACTGAAGTGCAGGACTTCTCTTGAGCTAATGAACAGAGCAAGACGCTGTAGTTTGATCAAGAACAGAAGCAAATAGCTTTTTTTTTTTTTTTTAGAAAAAGAAATTTTGAGTATGTGTATGTGTATGTATGTGCATGTACATGTCTGGGTGTGAGTGAGGGCATATATGTGCCACAGCATGTATGTGAAAGTCATAGGACAACTGTGAGTTGGTCCTCACTTTGCACTTTGTATAAGGAAGAGTCTTGGTTGTGTGTCACTGTGTACAGCAGGCTAACTGGTTTGCAGGCTTCTGGGAATTCTCTATCTCTGCCCCCTATCTTGCTGTAGGAGTGCTCGGATTATAGACATGTACTACCATGTCTGACTTTATGTGGGTTTTGAGGGTTCAAACTCAGGCCCTCAGCTAATGCCCCAAGCACTTTACTCACTAGGTCCTCTTCCCAGCTCCCAGAAGCAAATCTTTTTTTTTCTTTTTACAGTGTTTATCTATTTTATTTTATTTATATGCATGTTTGTGCCTAAGTGTATGTCTGTGCACCACATCCATGCAGGAGCCTTCAGAAGTCAGGAGAAGCATCAGATCACCTGGGCTGAAGTTTAGAGATGGTAGGTGGTTGTGAGCTATCATGTAGGTGCTGGGAACTGGACCTAGGTCCTCTGGAAGAGCAGTACGCCCTCTTAAGTATTTCCCTAGCCCCCACTTTTATCCCTTGAGATACTTTCTATGAAAATATGTAATTATTCTTCTACATATTTACATTAACTAAAATACAGGCTAATGCTTAAGCAGTCTTATATTTTGGGGGCATCTTTTCTGAGCTCCCTCCTTTCATATCTGCAGCTTCATTCACCCTAAAACAACTGCCCTCATTTGAATAAATAAGTTTTGGTGTTGTAGTCAGTAAAAGCATTTTACTGACTGAGCCATCTCTTCAATCCATTAATGGAGTTATTATATGATTATTTAATGAGCTAATGAAAGGCATATTTTTTTCCGGGTTAAAAACTGTAGTGGAATCAAACCTGGTTCTATAACTTTTTAAGTTACTTGTGTGTGAGAATGTTTAAAATGTGCAATCATATAGTGTCTGAGACTGAAGATGTTCTGGCATACATAAAACCTCTAATAGTTCATCTGACATGTAGAACCACTTAATACGTGATAAATGTTAGTTTAATAGGAATTTGAGGAATCTACCAGGCATGGTGATGCATACCTGTAATCTCAGGTTTGAATGAAAAGGTAAATTAAGGGATGGAAAATGGCAAGAAAAGGGAATGGGCAAGGACTCATAAAAAAGGGGAAAACTCAGGTAGCACATTTATATAGAATGAGCCTCTTTCCTCTATATCAGAACTGTGATTAAAAATACAAACACTAAGTGAATATGGAAGAGTTGCTCCATGACTCATTCTTGCCTTGGCAGGCTCTGCCCCTTGCCTGCTGCAGCACTTGGGTGAGTTAGATGGGACAGTGCTGGAGAGCTGGCCCTGTGGTGCAGGTGCAGGAGAGCTGGCGGGCTAACCAACTCAGCTTCCACCCAGGCCCAGATCCAGGGCTTTGAGTTTGCCCACCCTAACGTCTACCCCATCTATGAACTGCTGGAGCACGTGAAGGGGCCAGTCCTGCAGATCCAAAGCTGCAGGATCTCTATGACACAGGGCAACAATCATATATCCTAGAGGAGTTCAGTGAGGATCCAGTATTGATAGGGTCGCAGAAGCCAGAGGCCTTGAACCAGACCAGTGACTCATTGCAATGAACATTTACAAGTAAAAGCTGTTTGGGCAGAAGGGTACATATACTGTGTGACACACCATGACACCCTACGGCTTCCACCACGATGGTTTGTTTTTTATTTTTCTTTTGAGAGGGAGAGGTTGCAAGGGCAGAGGGCATTTAGAACATTTAAGAACATTTAAGGGCAACACCTAAGAGTTCACTGGGACTACTCCAAGAGGTGTTCAATTTCTTATACTCACTGGAGTTAACATTATAAGATTTCTTCTAAGATACTCACTTTTAAAAGTCATCAGGGAGGAAAGGCATGGTCCCTGCATGGTTACCCTTTCCAACCATCCTTAAGGACTTTACAGGTGAGGAACTTGAGTCTTCAGAGGCTTAAATAATTTTCCCAGACTCTATAGGAAAGAAGTTAAATTGGGATATGAATTGGCATCTGCTTCACCCTCAAACCCATGATACACTGTACCTACCATTTCTTCTTTCTCTGATGACTCAAGACTTCAGCTCACCTCATGACCACCATATTGGGTATGAGGTTATCCCAAAACTACAGGTGCTCTGAGCCCAGGTTCCATGGCAGAGCGTCTACTTAGTTAGGGAGCACACAGGACACCTCTGATGTAAATGTGTTGTGTTTATGTTTAGATTAAATTATCCTGTGTGGAATTCTTATGTGGATATTGCTTTTCTTCCCTTCTTCTCTTCTACATTTGTTCCTTTGCCTCCATCCCTGACTTTTCCTCAGTTTCTTCGTAATCTGTATGGTGATTTATTGTAGAGTTACAGGGAGAAGCTTAAAAAAATTGAGGTTTTGTTCAATTGGATTGCAAAGTTTGAGTAACTCTTCCCATGTATTCTTTATTTTTCCAGTAGGAAGTGCGCTCCTTGTAGGGATCATATTTTCCTTGTGCCTTTCACAGACCTTTCTATGCTCAAGTTCCTGAGATTACAACCCACATGGTACCTTGTACCTTCTGGTTACAATCAGGCTTTTGGAAACCCAGGATCTAGCCAAGGCAGGTAAGTGCAAATACTTGTTTACTGTGTGTGTGTATTGTGTGTATGTGTTGTGTGTGTGTGTGTGTATGTGTGTTGGGCATGGTGACCAGCAGTTGATGTTGCATGCTTCACTGACCTGGAGCTTGCTGATTTGGCTAGACTGGTTGGCCAGCAAGTGCCAGTGATGCTACTGTCTCTGTCTCCTGAGTGTTGGGATTATAGGCATGAACTGCCATGCCCAACTTTTTTCCATTTATATTTTTATTTTTTTCAATTGAAAAAATATTTACTTTGTGAATATCACATCATGCACCCAGTTCCCTCTCATCTCCCACCTCCCCCAGACCCACTCTCCACCCTTGCACTCTGTCCCAGCATTAAAAAATAACAGCTCATTGTGGAAGCTGCAGTGTGTCTCAGTGTGTCCCACAATATTCCCCTTTGTCCACACTTTTTGTTGCAAATGTTCATTAAAATGACTCCTTGATCTGGTACGAGGCCTCTGGCTTCTGCTACTTTGTCAGTACTGGAACCTCACTGGAACTCCTCTCAGTTAGGCCATGACTGTTCTGTGTCATGGAGATACTGCAGTCCTGGGTTGTGGAACTGACCTCTTCTTGCACTTCAGCAGTTCATCTATGGGGTAGATGTTGGGGGGGGGCAACTCAAAGTCCTGGTTCTGGACCTGCAACCCTCCCTTGCAGGGCCAGTTCTACTATGGAAAGGTGCAGGGCCTGCTCTCCCAAGTGCTACAGCATGTGAGGGGCAGGGACATCTCTCCTGCTCTTGTGACCCCATCTGGACCAGATCTCCTGTGGGCCAATGGTGGTGAGGGCAAAAGGGAGGGGAGGGCATCTCTCCCTAGCCAACACCACCACATAGTAGACTGAAGGCAGGGCTGGCTCTCCCATACTCACTCCCTCAGGGCTGGCTCACCCCCAACCCCCACATCCAGGCCCAGGCAGAGTTCTTCTAGTTTCTGGCTTGTTTCCTGTCCTGGGAGCCCATCTGGTGCTTGCCTAGTACTGGTCTGGTAGTCATCACAGGCTACCCCATGGCACCAAAGTGGTGTTGGTATTCAGCTTACTTTTTTTTCCAGGAATGTTAGGCTACTATTCATTCAGATATTCATAGGTCAGAACACGGAATGTAGATATAGCCTCTCTCCACTCTGCCACCTACTGATGCATATGTGACATAGCAGTCACATCCGCAATGCCTCTGGGGCAAGTTTTCTTTTCTTTTTAAAATTATAATGCAATTATATCATTTCTCTTTTCCCTTTTCTTCATCTAAGCCCTCCTATGTACCCCTCTTTGCTTTCTTTCAAAATTCATGGCCTTTTTGTTCATTAATTGTTACATGTCTATCTATACATATATATTCCTAAATATAGCCTGTTTGGTCTGTATAATCTTACTTGTATACATGCTTTCAGGGCTGACCATTTACTATTGGATAACCAAGTCATGTGCTCTTACCTGGAGATGACTATTTCTCCCACTCTCAGCATTCATAAGTTGCCTGTAGTTCCTTGTCTAGGGCTTAGGCCTTATGGTCTTTCCCCATCCACTTTGACCTGTCTATTGGTGTCATCCTTGGTCAGTTCATGGTTAGGCAGTCATGACTTTATAGGTGTAGCTTCTGACATTGCACAGTAAACTCCCTGATCCTTTGACTCATAATCTTTCCACCCTCTCTTCCACAACTAGGTCTAGGCTCCATAACTTTGCATTTTGATTGGTTACCATTTTCTGTAATGGTCTCTCTTGCAAAGAGAAGTTTCTTTTCTTAAAGTTAAAAAAAAATGCTTCTTTTACTATATTTCAATTATGTGTCTGTGTGTGGATTTCTTTGTGTTGAGTGTAGTGCCTTCAGAGCCTAGAGGAGGGCATTGGATTCTCTGGAACTGGAATTACAAATGGTTATGGGCCACCCAGTGTGGATGCTGGGAACTAAATCTAGGTCCTCTGCAAGAGTAGCAAGTGCTCTTATCTGCTGAGCCATCATGCCATCCCACAAAGAGAAGTTTCTTGATGAGGGATGAGGACTATACTTATCTGTATGTATAAGAACAAATACTTAGAGTGGAGTTAGGGATTATGCTGATTTAATAAAGTGGTAGTTGTAGGTTCTCCTCTATATCCATGACTTCACTAGCCCTGGGTAGTTGGCTAGGTTTCCAGTACCAGACAAGATTTCCCTCTTGTTGAATGGGCCTTAAATCCAGCTAGAGAGCTGTTGGTTACCACCAAGGTACACATGCCACTTATACACCTTTATGGTTATGATGCCATGCTAGTGGTTGTTGTGGTTCATAGACATCATAGCTGAAGAGGACTGGTGATTACTTCCCTTTTTTGGAAACTTATATGTTGTTCTTTCTGGTAGCATGAAAGCTATTCCTCAGGAAGGAGGCATTCAGGCCAGTTTCAGATCCAGGGCTCCTGGATCCTGTCTGAAGTTCATGGTGTCTTCAGCAGGAGGGACATTCCTTCCACTTCTGGGAAGCAACCAAGTGGAATATCAATAGCTTATATGTTTTGGGACTCTCTTGGACAATCCCGACCAACAATTCAAAAGAAGGTTTCTCATGCCTGGTGTTTTGTTTGTTTGTTTTCTTAGGTGGTCTTTGATTCTCAGAGAAAGCATTGTTAGCCCAGATGAGAAAATTTTCAGCTTTTTTTTTTTTTTTTAAAGTGAGGGTTCTGGAGAGATGGCTTAGTTGTTAAGATCACTGGTTGCTTTTTCAAAGGACCAGAGTTCAAATCCCAGCACCCACATATCAGTTCACAGCTGTCTGTAATTGCCGGGCGTGGTGGCCCACACCTTTAATCCCAGCACTCAGGAGGCAGAGGCAGGTGGATCTGTGTGAGTTCAAGGCCAGCCTGGTCTACAAAGTGAGTTCAGGACAGCCAGAGACACACGTTTGTCTCGAAAACCAAAACAAAAATGTGGGTGCTGGTGTCCTGAACGCAGGCTTTCCTGCCTGCGCAACAATCGTTTCGCTGATAGAGCCGCTGTGTTACTGTTTGTGTGGTCTCAGTGAACTCTGTGAACTTCCTCCAGGGGCTCTGCTTTCTAGTTCATCTCCCTTCACAGCGCTGTGGGGTCCTGGTGGGAGGAGTGGGGACAAATGCTGGGGAACCCTCTTCTAGCCTTCCTTGAGGTCTCTGGTGACACTCCCCCTGGGGTGTCCTTCCTCACGTTAACGTACTGGATTCTCTTTTCATCTTACTTTTCTAAAACAAGAAACACGTCTTTAGGTTGCATTTGGTTCAACTCTCCTTGTTTCTGTCATCTTAATAACTGGGGTACCTGCCTTTCTCTTCATGATATTTCAGAACTCTGTGGGTGGTCCAGGTGTCTCAATTGGGTAGTTTCTTCCTTTTGCCCTCAGTGAGAGGAACTAACTTCAGTGGATTTTTTGTTTTGTTTTGTTTTTAGAGACAGGTAGTTGTAGGAGAACCTACAAGTCTGTGTAGCCCTGGAACTTGCTTTGTATCCTGGAACTCTCTCTGTAGACTAGGCTGATCTTGAACTCACAAAGATCCACCTGCCTCTGCCTCCCAAGTGCAGATTAAAGGTGTGCACCATGATGCCTGGCAATTACAGACAGTTTTGAACTGCCATGTGGGTGTTGAGATTTGAACCCAGGTCCTGTTGAAGAGCAGTCAGTACTCTTAACTGCTGAGCCATCTCTCCCCCCCAGTGTATTTTTTTTACACAACAACAAAAAAAAAATCAGTGATTTTTTTTTTTTTTTTTTGTAGAAAGCTATACCAATTCCAAAGGTAGGCTATCTGAGTTTCATTCCCAGGACCCACAAAGTAGAGAACTGACTCCTGTAACTCCCACATGTATACAGTGACATATACATGCCCATATGTCCATACATATGTACACACACACACACACACACACACACACACACACACACAAATAAATGCAATACATTTTTTAAGGACGCACTAGTGATGAGTTCCTTCCTGGCTTTCTGCCTTGGCCTGGCTACCTGGATTTTGGAATCAGAAATCTGAGTTCAGATACTATTTATTGACTTTGAAATTGGACAATTTTTAAAAACTCTTTTAAGCCCTTATTTCCTCATCTGTAAATTGATGAACCTGAGATATTTCTGAAAAATAAATAAAAGATTGCTTGAAATAAGAGCTATTGCAGTTATTGCTTCTAGATGATTGTTTTCATGTCTAGTTTTCCAGGTTCAATTTCTTTTTCTTTTTTTTTTTTTTAAAGATTTATTTATTATGTATACAGTGTTCTGTCTGCAGGTATATCTATCTGCAGGCCAGAAGAGGGCACCAGATTTCATTATGGATGGTTGTGAGCCACCATGTGGTTGCTGGGAATTGAACTCATGACCTCTGGAAGAGCAGCCAGTGCTCTTAACCACTGAGCCATCTCTCCAGCCCTCCAGGTTCAATTTCTAGCCACCCTGTGAGACTCAGCCAGTCTACTGCAGCCAGAAGGGGACTCGGCCTTAAGGTGTCATAATCCCCCCATGTCCCAGATTTATGCTTGATTATTTCCTTTAATGTTTAACATCGTGTTATAGTTCTAGGTGCCAACCGTCTTAAGCATGGTCCCCAGTCTACAGAAAGGTCCTGGAATACAGATGTTGAAGAGGTTAGCTCTTTTTTCAGGTGTCTCATTTAAGGGTGGACTGAGATAAACAGTCAGCACCTACAGTGTAAATGACAACCAGTGATACAATCACAATGTGAGGTTTTGAGGAAAGCGCTGGAGGAGGGCAGACCTCGCTTTGACTCTGTCTTCCTGGTGATTCTAAACCCTGGGTACTTAGTGGAGTCACCTGGAGAGGTTAAAAGCAAACACTGTTACCCAAGCCACATTCTGGGAAAGTTAAATCCAGATCTTTGTGGGTGGTGCCAAGAACAGGACTCTAAAATACCTCACAGGTGGTATTATTGCACATCAAGGTTGAAAACTTTCCATTACTCTGAAGTCAGCCCAGTCCACTTAGGAAAGTGGCTTTAGTTTGAATTTCCTGCTCAGACTGCTTTTCTGGGAGGGCTGGCTGCAATATTTGGTAGGGATTAGCTTTTGAAGTGCACAGGAATGTTTTAAGGTTCAAACCACTCTACACAAGAGACAGTTATTTGCCAGAATGCCTGCTGCCCACCAGAGCCAGTCTGCTCCCTGGCACTTGTGTGCTCTAGGTCACTGGTGCCATTCCAGCGCTCCCCAGGGCCCTAAAGTATTTATACCACATACAGTGTTTCTGCAAGGTGAGCTTGGCTGCTGGATGCCAGAGCTAGTTTCTGTAAGAATCAGCTTGAGTTAGTCATTGCAGACTGCGGAGGAACCATGCTTTTGCTGAGAGAGGGAATCATATCTTTCCCAGAGAACCAAAAGCAACATTCCTGGGGAGGAGACTTAGTAGGGAGACCGCCTTCTTATTGTTTGTGATATTTTTCAGACTCATTAATGCTACTTAAAAACAGACTACAGAGATAGAATTCACAAACCATAAACGTCATCTGTCATAACTCGAGTTTCAGCAAATTTACAGAGCTGTGCAGTGCTAAACTCTCAACACAGTTATGTTCAGAACATTTCTGTCACCCCCTAAAGATTCCTGTGCCTGGCTACAATCGATTCCTGCTTGAGCCCAAAATCCAGAGAAACTGGAATTGGCATGGTTTCTCCCCCCCCCCCTTTAATTGTATTTATTTATGTATGAGTGTTCTGTGTGCATATATGGTGCAGGCCAGAAGAGGGCACCAGATCTCATTGTAGATGGTTGTGAGCCACCATGTGGTTGCTGGGAATTGAACTCAGACCTCTGGAGGAACAGCCAGTGCTGTTAACCGCTGAGCCATCTCTCCAGCCCCCCTTTTTTTCCCCTTGAAAGATACACCATATAAATGAAATCATACAATATGTGATACTTTGTGTGTGACTTTTCACTTACAGTATTTCTGTTATCCTTGAAGCATGTATCAGTAATTTGTTCTTTTATCTTCCAACTCTCCTTCCCCTCCTTTTTCTTTCTTTTAGCTGGGTAGCAGTCACTATATGCTTCTTTTAACTTATCCACCCATAGGCCGATGGGTATTTAGTTTGTTTGCACTCTGTGCCCATTATGAATTATGCTGGTCTGAACATTGTATGTAGCTTTTAAAGTGTTCACTAGTATATATCAATTATATGTTAAATGTGCTCTCATGGCACATTTGTTACAAGTCTGTACTGTATTGTGATCTTATCCCCTCCCCATCATTCCCTCCCACTTCTAATGATCTCCTCCTCCTTCTCACCCAGTCCTCTTCCTCCTTCCTATCCAGTCCTCCTCCCCCTCCATGTCTGGTAAATTCATGTTTAATTATTAAAGAATCCACTGGACTGCTTCCCAGAGTGGCTGCCTGTCCCTCTTTCTGTTTCTCCACAGCCTCACCAAAACTTGCTCTTGCCTGGCATTCTGGCAGACGAGAGGTATCTCACTGTGATTATATTTGCATTTCTTTTTTTTTTTTTTTTTTTTTTTTTTTTTTTTTTTTTTTTTTTTTCGAGACAGGGTTTCTCTGTGTATCCTTGGCTGTCCTGGACTCACTTTGTAGACCAGGCTGGCCTCGAACTCACAAAGATCCGCCTGCCTCTGCCTCCCAAGTGCTGGGATTAAAGGCGTGCGCCACCACCGCCCGGCTATATTTGCATTTCTTAATGATTACTCATGTTGAACATCTTTTCATGTACCCATTTGTCATTTATATACATTCTTTGGCTAAATGTAAATTTAAATCTTTTTAGTCATTTTAAATTTTATTTTATGAGTTTGTGTGTGGTCTTGAATGGATGGTTGTGTGCCACATGGGCTCAGGTACAGCAGAGGCCAGAAGAGGTTCTTGAATTCCATAGAACTGGATTTATAGGTAATTGTGAGTCACCATGTAGGTGCTTGGAACCGAACTCAAGTCCTCTGCCAGAGCAGCAAGTGGTCTTAACCACTGAGCCATCTCTCTAGCCCCTCTGGAAGTCTTTTAGAGTAAATTTACAAGTTAGTGTGTCTGATTAGTTGTATTTTGCTCAGCCTTTAGGGACTTGGCTTGACTAGGGACAGTGAGGGCATGAAGGCAAGGTGAGCACAGACAGACACGCAGAAGTAGCTGGGGTCAGATGGACTGGGTTCTTGATGGGGAAGCCTAAGCATCTGAAAGGGTCAGCATTTTTATTATATGCCATTGAACAGAGAGGTGGGTTATTTAGATAAACAAGGAGGCAGGGTTATGGTACATAGTTGGATCAGGGAGACCGATTTGGCTCATCTCAGTAGAAGCAGTGTCTATAGGGGAACAGACTTCAGGATGTAGATTTTCCCAGGGAGAGAGCTCTGGTGGATATTTTCTGCACACAGTGTCAGCATTCAGACTCAGAAAAGGGGGGAGGCTTTGACATTTCCCTGAGTCTAGCCAGTTGGCTCTAGGTCTGAGGTTGGGGCCTTTGAAATGGGCGCGGCCATGTCAACAGCACACATTCACTCAGACTTCACTCACTCAGGGCTCCTCAGCTCCCCATAGTAGGTCTTTATAGATCCTAGGTTTTAAGTCCCTTATTAGACATGTGATTTGTAGGTGTTTTCTCTGGGCTGTGTTTTTTCACTTTATTGATGGTGCTTTTTGAAGCATTGAGTGTTTACTTTTGCTGAAGTGTACTCTACCTTTTTTTTTCCCTTTTAGAATTGTGCTTTAGATCTTACTGCAAAATACTTTTGCTTCCTGAGGTTCACAAAGACTTTTCTCCTAGATTTTCTTTGAAAAATGTTCATAGTTTTAGCTCTCATATTTTGGGATGTCATTAATTAATGACAATTAATAAAATTAAATTAATTTCAAGTTAGTTTTTTCTATTTGATGTAAATATGGTTCTTCATTAATCTTTATGCACATGCATATCTGATTGTTTCAGTACTTTTTCCCCCCAAGGCACTTACTTTTTTCTCTTTTGAATTGCTTTATGCTTTTGTCGCATTTAAATTGACTTTAAATTAAGGGGGCTGTTTTTGGAATTTCACTCTTGTCCCATCAGTATATGTGTTTCTTTTTATGGCTGGGTGACAAGGACACTGTCTTCATTATGTAGCTTTGTGGGAAATTTGCAGTTACAAGGTATAAGTTTGGTTTGGGAGCTAGCTCAGTTGGCAGAGTGCTCGCCTTGAGAATATGGGGAGCTGAGGTCAGTTTCGAGAACCTATGTTAAAAAAAAAAAATGCCAATTGTAGCTGCATGTGTGTTGTCCTAGTATTGAGGAGCCAGACAGGTAAGTTTCTGGGCCACTGGACACCCGGCGAAGCTAACTTGGTGAGCTCCAAGGCAGTGAGATATACTGTCATAAAAATAAATGAAAACTCAAGATAGACAGCGGGTGAGTGAGTTACTCACATGACCACACATGGGGTGGGGGGAGGCTTTGGCTCGCACATGACCACACATAGTTGGGGGAGAGGAAGGGAGGGTGACTGGGATATTCTTGGTCTCTTATATTTCTATGTAAATATTATTATCAGCTTTCTAACTCCTACAAAATAACTTTATTTTACATGTGTGTGCTGTTTCAACTTACAGATCAATTTGGGGGAAAATTTCCATGGCAACAGCATTGTGTTTCCACTGAATCAAGATGGGTGGGGGTCTCTTTATTAATTCAGGTCTTCCTTAATTTTCCTCAGTAATGATTTGTAGCTTTTGGTGTATAAGCCCTGCAATTAATACCTTTTTGAGAGTTTGTACAATTCTACCAGGAGAGATGTTTTCTTGTTGTTTTGTTTTTTCTATTCTCTAAGTGTCTCATTGAAGGCAAGTGACATCGCTATAAGAGCTGGAGGACAATGTGGCAAGTGGCAAGGACAGTGGCCTGGGCTCTGAGGATCAGCTCTAACTTCCAGCTGGCTACTTCTCTGTCTCTAAAATGAGTCTCCTGTAATTGCTGTAGCTTTCAGGTTATGCCATTAGATGCAATATATGGAAAAGACAGAAATTGAGTGTTCACAGTTTGGCAATGGTGTACTTTGTTCCTGTGGTGCCTGTCTGTCATTAGGAGTCACATTGGAAGGAGAAGTGGAAATGAAGGGAGTTGCTGGCTTCAGGGTCTTCACTCTGGCCCTGGAACCCCTCTGCAGCTCAAGGGAACTAGCTTACTACCCACAACGGAAAGGTGAATATTCTCCCTCAGTTTGATCTCCAAACAACTTACCAACACAGCTGTTATCCATATTTCATACTAAGAAAGCTGATGTTTAGCAAGATAAAGGTCCCAGTGTTACAGATCTGGGAAGAGACAGAGCAGAATTTAAACCCAGACTTGCCTAAGTTTAAAGCTTGTGCCTTTCTGTGGTATCTCCAGGGCTAGGTAGGAAATCCATGGAGGATCCTGGTGAGCTATGACAACTGAGCAGATGACAGAAAGTTACCTGGGTACATGGCTATAGAGAATGAGACAAAGTGCACAGTTTTACTGGAACCTGATTGAGCACCAGATTTGAGGTTCTGAGACCTCCTGCTTATTCATGGTGGTAGAATCTGTGTGAGGAGGTGGAGCTCACACAGGTACAGTTTTGATGTAGCTGTGAATGTCCTCTCCTTAGCTGCTTTGAACTTGCTGTGTATTGATAATTCTCCATATTTTTTTGTATATTTTTTTCACCATGTGTGGGAGACCTAGGTTTGATTTCTAGAAAAATCCTTCAACATGACAATTTGGAGAGTGAAGTGCATTGGAATTAGATGAAATTTTGTTCTATTTCCATTATTTGCTTTGTGATCCTGGGATAAAATGTATTTGAGCCTGAGTTTGTCATGTAAAATGGTAGAAATAATTGTCATTGATTAAAATGAGATGGTTTCTAGAAGTTACGTATAAGTACTAGATGTCCAGTACATCTAGTTAAATACCTTTTCTCTCTTCCACTGGAGTTTTTAAATAGTTAGATTTAGTTTTAAGGAAATCTCGCTGTGTGGGAGTACCCTGGTTAGTCAGCCTTAATTGTCAACTTGACACACTCTAGAATCAGTTCAAGTCCTCTATCAGAAGGGGCCCGCCCACTGTGGGCAGCACCTCCCCAAGCAGGCAGTCCTGTGTGAGCCAGTGAGCAATCAGCATTGTCTGTGGTTCCTGCTGTACCTCCTTGGCCATGTGTGAGTCCCCAGCTTGGAAGAAAAGCTTTTTGGAATAGTAGGCAGTCCTGCCTTGAGGTTCCCGCCTTGACCTCCCTCAGTGATGGCCTGTGACCTTGAAGTGTATGATGAAACAACCCTCTCCTCCCCTCAGCTGCTTTATCAAAGCAACAGAAAGGAATTTAGACTAGAGCCCACTGTTGATGTCAGAACGAGCAGCCCAAGTCCAGAGGCTACAAGTCACATGCGTTTATGTTTTGTCAGGTCTCCTAAGAGCTGCATGACAGTGGCTTGGGTAGGCTTTGTTGGGGTGGGCTCTGTCCTCAGGACCTCAGGATTTGCTGTTCTTTGGTGAAGGCAGACACTTTAGAGAGCTGGACCCCATGCATATGAGTATATGTGAAAGGGATCTGTCCTTTGTGTCGTTTCATTCCAGGACCTCAGGATTTGCTGTTCTATGGTGAAGGCAGACACTTTAGAGAGCTGGACCCTATGCATATGAGTATATGTGAAACGCTTGACCATGGAGTATACCACACTCATAGTCACATGCCTAACCTCTAAGCAATTGTCACGAAAATATGCTTTACTTAAGGGGGTGTGGTACAGTAGGAATTTTGTAAATGGATAAGACTATCTTATCAAGTGAGATTTTAATAAAGATTTTAATAAAGGCATTTATTTCTTGATAACCAAGGGTTAATCATATGCATGAAATAGTTTAATCTTTTATTTTTTCTTTGTCTACTGCAGCTGTCCTGATTTCAGCTTTTCTTATTTAAAAGAGCTGATGAAAGATAACTTGTTAATGTGTGAAGAAGTTGACTACTTTTCTTCCCACCTCTTATTCTCAATCACTTGGAATCCATCCTTTACTTGCTTAAATGTTGGTGATCCCCAGACTTGCCTAGGTGCCTTTCTCTCCCTCGTCTGTCTGTTGTTTTCTACAAGTGGTGTCTCAGACGACTGTGGCTGCAGTTAGCTACCCTCTAATGACCCGTATTTCATCATTTTCAGATCAGATGGCAGAGTCCCAGAGTGTGCAGCAAGTTGTCTGCCCGATGGCTCTGCTATTATGTCCCTGTGAGCCTAAGTATAATACAGCACTAATTCCTAAGTATAATAAAGCATTAATTCTGGCCTAAGTTCCTTCTAGGGCCAGGCACCCAGTCAGTTGCACACATGGGATTCTGTGATCTCTTTGGCCTCCCCCACTTATCCTTTTTAATTTTTTATTATCTATTTTTACTTTATGTATATGGGTATTTTGTCTGTGCATCATATGTGTGCAGTGCCTGTGGGGGCCAGAAAGAGGCATTGAATCCACTGGAGCTAGAACTGGAGTTATAGACTGTGGATTTAAGTCTCCACATGAGAACTTGGACCTGAACCCAGGTCCTCTAGAAAAGCAGCCAGTGCATTTAGCTGCTGAGCCACATCTGCAGTCCGTTCCTGACTCTCTTATGCTAAGCATCTGCACATCCTTTCACTTCTTCAGGGCCTCATTGATCTGCCACTTCTCTGTCCCTACTGATACCACCAAACTATGATATGTTTCTATTGGAATTCTTGAAATATCCCTCATCTGTCTTCTACCAGCTTTCCCCCATTTAATTGTAGGTTTTTTTTGGGGGGGATACTGCATATATATGCATATATATGTAAACAGCCATAATAATTGAAACAATCAGCTTGCCAAAAGCTCACCTAAGCCTAAGACTCTTCACTGACTGTCTGCAGTTTGTAGGGTCTGGATCAAATCTCTTCCATGACATGATCAGGTGTTTTCTGTCTCTAACTCTGTACAGCTGTCTCACTGCCCATATTATAGCTAAGACATTCTCTTCGTTCATACCCTTGAGTGTGCCATGCTCCTCCCTTCCCCTATACCTTGGGGCTTTGCACATGATTCCCTCTATTTGGAAAATTCTTACCCAGATCTCCATCTTTGAAGTTTTAGCTTAGATGTCTCCTTCCTGGTGAAGTCCTCTCTTTCTTCTCTAGGCTGGGACAGTAGGTTTTTTTTCCTTTTGTGGTCTAAAAATCTTATTTGTATATGTGTGTGTGTATTTAATAATAATAATAATAATAATATATATATATATAATGCTAGCATTTCTTTATTTGACTCTTCACCTGGTCTACAAGGTCACAGGCAAAGTTCTGTCTCATTCTCTAATTTTTAAAAAGTCATTAAAAAGTTTTAAGTAGCATGTAATAATAGTATAAATTATGGGGTATAGTATATTTCAGTAAATATATAAAATATATAATGAGCAGATTAGTGTAACTGGCATATCCATCATTTCAAACTCCCAATAAAAATGTTGAATGTGTGTAGGTATTTGTGTGTCTGTGTGCATATATGTGTTTGTGTTCTTCCCTTTGGAGGCAGAGATTGCTTCCTATATCTTCCTCTATTGCTTCCTACCCCATTTATATAGAGACAGGGTTGCTCATTGAACCTGGAGTGGGGCTCACCATTTCATCTAGATTGGATGACCAGATAGCTTCCTGATCAGCCTGGCTTCTCCCTGTCAGTGATGGTCACCTATGTACAAGTGTGTGCTGGCTTCTCCCTGTCAGTGCTGGTCACCTATGTACAAGTGTGTGCTGGCTTCTCCCTGTCAG
>CAJQZJ010005154.1:1896286-1909000 GCA_907164525.1 Lophiomys imhausi | reverse complement strand
TAGTAGTGCTGGTCACCTATGTACAAGTGTGTGCTGGCTTCTCCCTGCCTGTAGAGAGCTGCGATGTGCCGCGCCCTAAAGATGGCGCCGGTTTCCGCCTTCCACCAGCCCTACGGTGAGCGCTCTCGATGATAAACAAGTCCATATTTGGCTAAGACCGCTGATCTGGCTTGCTTCCGCATACGTGGGCCTCTAAGATAGCACCACGTGGCTTTACTTGATTGGCTGTTCATATAGTATTTAGCCTGTGGGTTGGGTCTGCCTGGGCATTCGGAAGACTGTTTTCAAGGGACCTGAATAAACTGCTGGAGAAGAGCTTTTGTGAGTTGCGTCATCCTTGCTGGTCGAGGGGGACGCAACAGTCACCTATGTACAAGTGTGTGCTGGCTTTTACAAAGATGTGGAGATCTGGACTCAGTTCCCTATGCTCACATGGCAAACACTTTACCCACTGAGCAATCTCTTCAGACCCCCAAATAATTTTTTAAAGAAAAATTTCATTCTTAAATGGTATAACAACCCTGTTAAGATTTAGAGAAACCAAAGTTCTCAACTGAAGAGCTCTTTTGGCTTGAATTTCACACTCATTTCTAGGGAAAAGGGGAGACAGAAGCCATTTCAGAGGTCTTGAGCAAATCTTTACCTAGAGGAGTGAAACGGTGCTCTTGCCCAATGTTCTGGAGTTGGTGTTAAGCAGGCCTGATGCTTCCAGGGTGCATGTGAAAGAGGGAACTTGGATATGGGGTGCTGAGAATACTCATTGGCTCCTCAAAGCCACCATTTTGTTTGAGGACCTACTTTTTGCCATGGACTATATTTGTCCTTCATACAAAGAATCTCTCAATTGTAATTTTACAGACGGAGTTCAACCCCTATCTTCACTTGAGGGAAAAGGAACATGACAGAGATTTGTAATGTGCTCAAGCTCACACAGCTCCAGAGGAAATGCCCGTGTCAATAATGCCACTGCTCACTGTGGTAAATTTCTTCCTGCTTGCCTTGGGTGGGGATAAGGGGCTAAGACTAGATTAGCCTAAGGAGATTTTCATTGGGAACTGGTAATCCCAAGAAGCTTCTTAGTGGGAAGCTCTCAGGGCTCAGTCAGTTGCTACAGGCTGGTTTTGTGTGCCACAATCTAGAGAGACTGGCAGGGAGCTGCTGGCATGTGCCCTGGCCTTTACCAGCTTCAGAACAGGTAAAGAATTATAGGCCATCCGCAATGCCTGAGGTTGGCCAGATCGAAGGGACAACAGGCCAGGTCTAGTGAACGCTAATTGGAAATGAGCCCAGAGTAGCTAAAATGCGTTCAGGGAGTGACATGCAATTAGTCACCTAGTTGTACACCTGCATGTACTGTTCTTCTTACATGTACCTCTTGACCTAAATAAGTGATCTGCTTAAGAAGCCAACCTGATTGCATCCTTTCATCATTCAACTCTTGTCAAACACTTAGTTTTGCCCTACAGAATCCCCATATTCTCAGTGGTTCTTCAGTGCCGTCAGAGCTGTTATTACCAGGGCTGATGACCAACACACGATCTCCACCATCTGGCTCCTTGCAAAGAACACATAATCTGTTTAAGGCCTAAATAGTAATGATTTGTTTGACATTTTTTCTAACATTAATTTTTAGGTACTTTGTACCAAATCTATAGGCTTTTAACTTGAATATTAGGAGACAGCACTTAGAAACTAGAAGAGGGTGAGATAGGATCTTACAGAATCAAAATTGGGAAGCATAGTTTATTAATTTCTCTGACAAGGAAATCTTCTTACAGAGGGAGGGACAGGAGAGAGAGAGAGAGAGAGAGAGAGAGAGAGAGAGAGAGAGAGAGAGACTGACTATGTATATGCTGGTAGAAAAAAATCAAACAGTATCAGGAAGACCTGGATGATTGGCATTTCAGTGCTGCTAAGTACCATCAGTTGAAATGGGACAGCTGAGAATCTCTGTCACTTGTCTTACCCTCTTATCCATGGAGTGGATAATGTCTTTACAGTTGTAAGTCACCAAGGGGAGTTAACATTCTGCCCTGCTTCATTTCCAGATGCCATAGCCAGCATCCCCATCAGTCCACACAGCCTAGTTTTTCTGCCCTAATAAGACTAACTTGACAACTCTTTGTGTTTGTACATGTGCGTGCGTGTGCGTGCATGTGTGTGTGTACATTCATGCCCATGTGTATAAAGACCAGATAACAGAGACAGAGATACTATGTGTCTTTTCCTGTCACTCCCTTCCTTTTTCCCTAAAGATAGAATCTGTTAATGACTCTGGAGCTCACTAATTTTTTTACTAGCCTGGTCACCTGCAGTCCCCTGCAGTCCTGTTGTCCTCACTTGCTGACACCCTGTCCTGGGGTTACAGCCATGGGAAGCCACACCCATCTTTTTCCTGTGGGAGCTGGGCATCCATCCAAACTCAGGTCCTCATGCTTGTGTAGCAGAGCTCTTACCCACCAAGCCATCTTCTCAACCCCAACACCCCTTGTTTTAACGTGCATTTCTTTGGTTTCTGCTGAGAGTAACTACGTCTTTGTGTGTTCGCTGTAAATTGTGTTTCTATTCTTGTTTCTGTTAGACTTCCTATCTTCCTTTCATTTCTCAGCAGTCTCTTGAACATTCTGGATATTATCCATGGGTTAGAGTGAGAGATGGCCTTGGAGATATATAATCTCCCAGTTACCTCATTTGAGGAGACTAAGCCCAAACACTAAAGCTTCTTTCTGTACAGAAGAAACGCTATAGCTTGAACTCAGATCTCTCCTACCTTGCCTTGTGAAGTGAACCCTTTTAGCAAGGCAGGAATTGCAGTGGGCAGTAAGAAGGAGGGGTCAGGCATTGCTGCCCCACCATCTGTTAGTATAACCAGGCAAAAGGGCTATTTGGGTTGAACAGTTGGTTGAGGCCTACTCTGCACCAAAGAAGCTCTTACAGTCGATGAGGCCCCAAGTCTCACTGTGTTCTCACACATGTCTTTCTCAAAAACCAAAGAACATCAGAGAACATGCACTGATGCCTACCCCTTCTGAAGGCTTAAAGGATGGAGACCTGAAGAACTCTGGTGCAGATGGGCTGTGGGCTTTACTTGGAGAAACACTGAAGATAAATAATTTCATAAGCTGCCTGATCAGTCTTCTGTCCCCACTCTCTTAGTGACTTCCATTCGTATTCCAAGTTGCCAAATAGAACTATGTGTTCCCCACACACCTATCTTCATCATACTTCCGGCAATTGGCATGCTTCCTCCTGTGTAAAATTTCATGATCTTTTCAAGATCTATGTCAACCGTTGCCTCCTGTACAAAATGCTCCATTGATTTTTCTGGGACTCAAGTTCAGGGGCCAAGTGCCAGTGAAGTACAGTGGGTGAGCACAGGAACACTACCTTTCAGAGCCATGATGGCTGCCCCTGGGCAAGGTGGGAGAAGATTCCTTTTGGAAGAAGACAGCAATTTTCTCGAGCAGGTCATCTGTTCTTTCTAAACACCCATTTGTATCAAATACACATGCACATCTTTATTTAGAAAGTAGTAGCTGTACACCAGTGGTTATGAAACAACATAAGAAACTCCCACCGCTGTTGCGTGCTTCTCTCTCCAGAGAGACAGACACTTGAAACCTACTGGAATACCTCTTGATATCTCCAGAAGATACACTTACATTGCTCCTATGTGACTTTCCAGTTGCAGACACTGTCTGTTGACTCCATTGAGAGGGAACAGTCAGCTCTTTCCTGCTCCTGGGTCTGCCACACATGTCCCTTCTTCTTCTCCATGTTTTGTGGATTATCCAGGTGTTTGTTTTTATTTTTGCCTCCAGGATACAGTGATACTCTTTCTGTCTTAGTGACTTGTGCTAACAGCTACCTGGCAGTCCAAATCTGAACTTTGGGTACCCTTCTCTTTTCCTAATCTTCCCTCTAATGATTACCCAAGTTCATGTTTAGCCACTCATCAAATTCTGTAACTATATTTCTGATCTTATTTTTAAAATTTACCCAGTTCTTTTTGTCTCTGCCCTGGGTTGCTTTCCCTTATCTTTCCCATGGAAGGTGTAACAGTGCTGTGTCATACCTTCTCAGGCCTCATTCAGCTCTTCTTTACCTTATAGCCAGGGTAAGCCTGAGTGATTTTTTTTCCTCCTCCCTTTTCTCTTCTTTTTCTTTTTTACAGTGATGAGAATTAAACCCAGGGCCTCAAGTATGCCAGGCAAGGGTCCCAACCCCAGAGTGAGCTCTCTAAAGCAAAAAAATTAGGTATCGTTTTGTATTTCAGGAGGAAATTAAAATTACTTATCTTGGTGAGGCAGAGTAGGTTTTTGTTACCATAACATTTTGTCTCCCTAGGACGTACTTTTCCTTACAATAAGGTTGGGGAGGCTATGTAAAAAAGTGAGTGGAAATTACCCCTGTCATTATCTGCTTAGACCCAGAAACTGTATTTGTTTTGTTTTATTACATTTTTTTTCTCTTTCTGAATCTCATGTTCGAGGTTCTATAGTTCAAGGACAGAGCAGAGGCTGCCCTGCCCACATGATTTTACACAAGTAAGGAAGAAGTGTGCTCAGTTAGCGGCACATCGAAGTCTTCTGTCTGCAGAATAGATCCTGACGTAGCCCTGACTAATGTAAGGCCTCGGCAAGGCCTGTGCGGTTCGCTGTGCTTTTCTCTCTAGCATTACATCTCTTCTTTCCCTTAGACTGTCTGTTCTAACCATAGTGATGTATGGGGCTCTTTCCCACTCACAGCCTTCGAGCATGGAGCTATTGTTGCTTAGAAAGCCTTCTTGTCACCTACTGCCACACTTTGTCACTTAGGATAATCCATCTTTAACCTGTAAGCCACAGCTTAGATGTCTCTCCTTTCTGGAAAGTTTCTAACACATCCTACTGCATAATGTGTGTGTGCGTGTGTCTGTGTGTGTGTGTTTGTGTGTGGTGTGTGTGTCTCCTTGTGTTCCTTACTACTGGCTGTGTTTGTGTGCCTTCCTTATGTTCCTTCTAACTGTGTGCCTGTCTGTCACTCCGCACTCTGTTGACTTTTGTCTCCTCTGAGAAGTGCCAGAACCCCCATGCCAATGACCTTCTCAGGGCCCATTAGATCAGGTGCTGTGTCCACTCTGTGACATGATCTTCATAGAGAAGCTATTGTGAAGAACTGAAGTTCCATTTTTTTTCTGTCAAGACTTTCTTGGTAGTCTAAATTTCTGCTTTTTTTTTTTTTTTTTTTTTGGTTTTTCGAGACAGGGTTTCTCTGTGTATCCTTGGCTGTCCTGCCTGGACTCACTTTGTAGACCAGGCTGGCCTTGAACTCACAGAGATCCACCTGCCTCTGCCTCCTGAGTGCTGGGATTAAAGGTGTGCGCCACCACGCCCGGCTTAGTCTAAATTTCTGAGATAGTATTGATTAATAGTTTGGTGGTGGTGAGTACGATCAAAGTGCATGGTATGAAATTCTCAAAGGATTAATAAAAACACTAAAAAATATCTTGGAGAAAACTATATCTTATCAGATAGAATTGGTTTGACTTCTGGTCTTGTTAACAGTGTAACATGTAGCAAGCAATTGTACCTCTTAAGCCTCAGTTTCACTCTAATTGAGTAATACTGACCCTATAAGATTCTAATGATTTAATTATATATATATATTTATATTATATATACACACACGTGTGTGTGTGTGTGTGTGTGTGTGTGTGTGTGTGTGTGTGCAGATACTAATATATGCTAGATGTAATTACTATTATTATAAAAATGTTCTAAATGCCAGTGTGGTATTCTTCATTGGATCATAGAACAGAAAAATGGCATTAGCGGAAAACTGGTAAACTCCAGATAAGTCTAAAGTTTAATTAAGAGTCATATTCCATCTAGGCAGTGGTGGTGTATGCCTTTAATCTAAGTACTCAGGAGGCAGAGGCAGGAGGATCTTTGAGTTAGAGCCCAGCCTGGTTTACACAGCAAGTTATAGGACATCCAGGGCCACACAGAGAAACTCTGTCTCCAAAACCAAACCAACAAGATATTCTAATACACTTGTAACTTTTGACAAATATTATATTGTAATATGAGGTGGCATTAGGGGAAGCTGGGTGAGGACATATGGAAACTTTCATGTAAGTTCTCTGTAAGTCTGAAGTTATTCCACAACACAAATATTTATTAAAATAGATTCTTGCGATTGATATTCATTTTATTCTCACATTTTCCCTAGATGACATATACTGTGGCTTCTGTCATCTACAAAGGAAGAAACTGAGGTACCATACAGAGGTGAAATAATTCATTCATGGTCATTCCTCACTTCAGAATCACAAAGTTAGGAATGGTTGCTGGGCTGGGCTTTCAGTGAAATGCAATGAGTAACATTTATCAAGCCCCTGCATTGTATAGGGCACCATCAGATGTATTGTGTAGGTAGAGAACAGAGGATAATGGGAGAAGATGGTCTCTGCACTTCAAATAATCATTATGAATAGGAAGCCTGAATTTACATAGTTAATTAAATACAAAACTGGGCATAAGATGTCAGGTTCTCATTCAAGACACATGCTCTAAATCACTGCACTAAACAAACTGAGGGGAAATGGTAATTAGAGATTTAGAGATAAGAATGGGTCTAGTTGGGGCTTTAAGGGACAGCCACCTTCATGGATGGGGATTATCATCTGAACCTTCACCAGGAGTGTGATTTGATCAGGGTAGCAAGCAAAGGAAAATCTGGACTGTGTCTGGGCCTGTGCTGAGCTGCCCTTCTCTTCTCAGTTCCCCTTTGTGTGTGCACAGTGGGGCCACAGTTGTGTACACTTCGCTGCTCTGCTGATCGCTTCAGGCAGGACAACGGCTCCCAGCGCACAGAGCACAGAGCATCAGTTTTGGTGTCAGGCAGCCAGCCGTTAACAATTGCTCTGCTTCTTACCACACTTGTGCAAACTCGTTTGCTACTTTGTGGCTGAGTAACTCAAACACAGGGGTCACATTGACCAGCTGACTTGGCTGTTGTGAGAATTAACCTCATGGGTGAAGTGTGTACAAGGCTGGTTACAACAATAGGTCGTTGATAAGAGTTCTGTTAATAGTGACATCTCTGAGTACCTTACACCTCTCATTGGCCAAGGCATTGTAGTATAGTAATTATATCTAACTAACTATATTAGATAATGAACCTTTGGTTTTGTTGCTAAGTGTTTGCTAAGGAGGTGGCTTCATAGAAAAGAGAGAATATGGACTCCAGCGGTTAAATATGCCCAGGCCTCAGGTTCTCACCGGTAGGTTATACCAATATCACCTGATCACTGAGATAATTATAAAATGGCATGTGAAGATCACGTGTACTTTTGATTTCCCTGCAGGTTGTGTACTCTCTGAGAAAGATCTTAGCTCTTGGATTTTTCATCTTTCTCCAGCATCTGCTTTTGAAACACAGGAATTAAATACATTTTACTTGCTTTTAGAGTGGGTTTCCTTGCTGTTTAGATGAATCCAGCAACTTCTCTGGACTTTTGTTTTACTCTATCCTGCTGAGCTCAAGGATGGGTGCATGGGCTGGTGGAGCAGGAAAGGACCAGGCTCTAAAATTACCACCAAATATTTTCTTTTATTTATTTTACTAGGAGGCTTCAGTCTCCAAGACAGAAGCGGTGGTAAGTGGTGGTAAGATAGGAGGGCAAGAGAGAAAGCAGGGAGCCAGACCAAGGAAGGCCCAACCAGTGGGGGTTCTCTGACAACTAGATTAATTGAGGGAACTGACTCTGCCCGAAGGTAGTGGTGCTTCAAAAAATCTTGTTGGAGACCCTATTCCCAGACTCCTCTTCGGTATCATCCCCACTTGACTTTCGGTTGGCATTTTGGTATAGCACGGCACACATACCTGTGAGCCAGGCAGCCACAGTGCCCGCAGCGAAGATACAGAAGCCGATGAACAGTAGGAAGATGTAATCTTGGTGGTCCAGGTGTGTGATGCACATGTACTGGAGTGGGTTCCCCACCTGTGTGATGGGCCACCCTTCCAGCGCAGGGGGCTCTGTACATGTGGCATTCTTATAATCTGTGAAGAGAACCACAGCAGACAGGGTGCTGAAACAGCAGGATTCCCAGTGTCCTAAGCCGAAGGGAAGGGGTATCTCGAGCTCACGGCTCAAAGTGTGGCCTGTGGCTAACAGCACTGGTCACCTAGACCTTGTCAGAAATGCAGAGTCTTAGGCCCACACCAGGCGTTCTGAGTTCTCTGCTTTGCAACAACAGGGTTCCTACTCAAATTGCCAGTTGATAGTCATACAGACTTTGGCAGGACACCTCACTTCCTCTCTGAGTCCTAGTTTTCCATCTTAGGGCACAAACCATGATGTGTAGTCTCAGGGTGGGTAGCTAAACATCCTGAGTCTCCATTTCCTTGTTTATAACATGAAGATGAAAATATTACATGCATTAAGATGGTCATAAGCATTAGCTATTAGATACAAGATGGTTGTCAGCATTAGTGTGAGATATAATGTGGACACTAAAAGCTTAGGAAATAGTAGTAACAACTATGGCAGTGAGAAGGCAGGCTATTGTGCCAGGTGTCACAATGCTTGGAGCACCACCCTCAGCTCTGTGTACTCCACCATCCTCTTGCTGGGTACATGCAGAGGTACCCAGGTGAATACCCAGCACACAATGAAGAAATCAACTCCAGCTCAGAGCGAAGGCCAGGCTTTGCAATGGCCACAATCAATCATAGTTGTAACTACTATTTCCAAAGCTTTTAACATACACATTTTATCTGTAAACAACGAATGTGGCACAGTCTTTGCACTGCCTTCCCCTCCTAGGTTTACAACCTCCTCCAACAGCCCATCCATGGTATGATTACCCCCTGACATCCCACTTGTAACTTCCCTACTGGAACACTGACACAGAAGTCAGGGGTAGGAATCATACCTACCCCAATTATGTGATGCTTAAAACCATCTTGATGCATATAATAATTTCATCTTTATTTTATAAACAAGGAAATAGAGAACTCAGGAAGCTTCGTGACTTGATGGTTCTAGATAACACAAAGGATCTAGCCAGGAGGCTGAAGACAGAAGACCAGAACTGAGCTGTGCCAGGGAGTGTGGATGTGGGAGTTATACCAGAAGGTGTAACAGAGAAGCTCCTTTTGGCTTTATGGTAGGAACTGTGCAACTATGTGGTAGCATCAGTGTCCTCGGTGACAAGGATGTTAATTAAGGAAGTAGGGTTTGACTAGGAAATCTCAACAGAAGCTAGCTGTAGGAGAACTATAGAGGAGTTGGCTGGAAGAATGCCAGGGAGGTTTGGGTGCCTGGAAAGAACAGTGGAAGAGATATGATTCCTACCCATGACTTCTGTGTCAGTGTTCTAGTAGGGAAGTTACAAGTGGGATGTCAGTGGTTAATCAAACCGAGGATGGGCTGTTGGAGAGGAGGTTGTAAACCTAGGAGGGGAAGGCAGTGCAAAGATTGTGCCACATTTGTTGTTTGCAGTGATCAGCGAGGACAAGAGAGGAAGCCACTTCCCTCTAGATTGAATGTAGCTGGGTATCCCTGTGGACCACCCTACTGCATTTGACAGTGTTCATGTAGAGGGAAGGGGGCTGTGGACACGAAGGGGCAGAAACATAGTCATATCTTGGCCTAACTGAAGACTTCCTGAGAGTTCAATAATGGAGCCAGGAGGAAGCTGCTAATGCTTCTCCAAGATTCCATCCTGACAGGTTTCCCAGGTCACACATCCAAAGAAAGATAGACGTGAAAAAGGAAAATGTGGGATTCTGAGGGTCGGAACTGTGTCTAGGGGTTTATCTCATTCTATTTTTAAAAAGATTTGGCTTTCAAATTGGGGCTTGGGCGGCATAGATGAGACTAAACATTTAACACACACTTCCCCATTTCAGAGCATTAACTTTGAAAGGAGCAATTAGTCAGTGATTTTAATGCATTGTTAGGCTGCTATGCATGATGTGGGTGGCTCTGCTGGGAGGGAGGCCTGAGCTTTTCTACAGCTTCCTTCTCACCCCTTCCCCCACCACAGTGCCATCAAGATTGAGCATCTCTCCCAGTCTCCCTGCTCTGTGCTTCCAGGTTCACCAGCGAGGGTCCATTTCCCACACAACACCAGACTGCCTCCCCCACATTTAGCTTTGCCTAGATCCACGTGATGAAAAAGACTCCTGTGATTCCTACCGTGGACCTCAAAGTATCACTCACAACACCTGTCCTGGCACCCGGTCTCTGCTCCCTTCAGTTTTTCTTCCTGGCTGCACTCCTGGTAGCTCACTTTGATCCCATCTTGCTCTGGCCTTCCTCTGGAGCTAGCTGTGCCATACAGTTCATGGCATCGGCAGCCTCTTTCTTCAGTCTTTGCTTGCTATCTCCATTCTGTAAGAACTAGCCTTAAAGCATCTCTGCTCCTCCAAGACCTTCCCAGCCATTGGCCTCCTAGGTCAGATGGCATGCTGTTATTCTCCAGAACTCATCCACAGCCTTGCCTTGTGTCGTTATAATGTACCTGCCACAGCCTACCCTGTGTGTGAAGCTTATTTACAAGGCTACCAGAGTGAGGAGTTTCAGCTCTTGAAGGTGTAAAGTATATCTAATCATTACTCTTAATAAGAGCTATTATTTACTGCTATCTGTAAGTATTTGGTTTTTTTAGTAATTTCTTTTTACATTAAAAAAAACCTTTTATTGGTTATTTGTGAATTTCATATAATGCATCCCAATCCCACTCATCTCCCCCTCCACTCATACCCACCTTCCATCCTTGCAACCTACCCCTCAACAGAGAAAAAAAGAATCTCACTGTGGAAGCTGCAGTATGTCACAGTGTGTCCCACAGTATACAAGAGTCTATACTTCTTTGTTTGCAAATGTTCATTGCTATGGCTTGTTGATCTGGTACGAGGCCTCTTGTTTCTGCTATTCTATCAATGTTAGAACCTCATTGGGCCTCCTCTCAGATATCCTGTTGTTGCCCTGTGTCATGGAGATACTGTAGTTTTGGGTCTGTAGGACAGGCTCCTTTATGGACCCCAGCAGCTCATTGATAGGGTAGATGTTGGGGTGGGCCAATTCAAAGCCCTGGGTCTGGGCTTGAGAGGTATTTGAGTTGGTCAGCATGCTGGCTTTCCCACTCTCCAGCAACCCCCACTACCAGGGCCAGCTCTACCCTGTTGCCCAGGAGAGGTGCAGGGCCCACTCTCCTGAGTGTTGAAGCCAGTGAGGGACATGGCCAGTTCTTCCATATTCATGGCCAGGGCCATCTCTCCCATGTGCTACAGGTGGTGAGGGATAAGGGAGAAGAGGGTGCTTCTCCCTTTCCTGAACCATCGCCTGTCAAACAAGAGGCAGGGCCGACTCTCCTGCACTTGTGCCCTCAGGGCTGGCTGCAACCTGCAATGCCACCCAGGGCCAGCTCTATGGTGCTACACAGGTGGGGTGCAGGACCTGCTCTCCTGAGTGGTGCATCTGGTGAGAGGCAGGCCCAGTTCACTGGCTCTCATGATCCCAGGGCCAGATTTCCCACTTGCAGCAGGTGGTGAGGTGAGAAGAGGGGGAGGAGGGTATCTGCCTCATCCGTGTCATCACAAGAGAGACAAGTGGTAGGGCTGGCTCTCCCATATTTGTATCTTTGGGTGGCTCACCTGCAACTCCTACAATATGCAGGGCCACTCTCCTGAGTACTACAGCTGGCTAGGGTGGGATCAGCTCTTATGCCCTCATGCCCCCAGGGCCAACTCTCCCATGATACCCAGGAGAGGGGTGGGGTCAGTTCTGCACAGCCCTCGGATATCAAGATGTCCCTGGGTGGCAGCCCAGACCAGGTATGTCTGCCTGGCCTTTGGTGGTAACAAACCCTTGGTACTGCAGGACCACAGACTCAGACATGGCCCCTCGTGGCAGCACAGGTCAGGACCCCACCATGGTCCTAGGTGGCATCACCGGCTACTCAGGTCAGGCTGTTCCTCACTACCCTTAAGTCTCCAGTTCTGCCTCTCTTCATTGTGCCCACACCCTTCTGTTTTTCTTTCTCCTCCATTTCTCTACCACTTACTTGTTCCTCTTTGTGGTGCCACAAGGTCTCTGTGCATCTGGGGTCATCTCAGGAGTGGTCTCAGGAGTGGTGTACCCTGCTCATGCATTATGGCACTGAGCAGTGGTCATCTTGGGCATGGAGTGCTTCCATAGGTCTGCACAGCACTGGACTGGTGGTCATTGTCTCAGGTGAGCTTTTTTCAGGGAATGTTAGGCTACTAATCATTTAGATGTTCACAGGTCAGAACACTAATCGTAGACATAGCCTGTCCTCTCTGTCACTTATTGATGCACATGTGACAGAGCAGCCAAATCTGCAATGCCTCCAGGGGTAGGGATTTTTTTTTAGTAATTTTTAAAAGACAACTGGATTCTAGTTCGCTTCTACTATAGTTAGGAGCATGTTCTGTCATTTTGAAAATCCTTAGAAATTTTTGATAATTTGTGCTATGGCCTAGCATCAGGCCAATTTTAGTAAATTTTCTTTGTTCTGAAAATATGTATTTTATCTTTGTTTATAGTACATTGCTCTGTTTAATGTCCTTTAGACTTAATATTATAGAGATCTGCGCCCTTTCTAACTTTTAAGTTTAATTAAATTTTATCTTTGTGTTTGTGTGTGTGTATGTGTGTGTGTGTGTGTGTGTGTGTGTGTGTGTGTGTGTGTGTGTGTG
>CAJQZJ010005154.1:1860735-1896276 GCA_907164525.1 Lophiomys imhausi | reverse complement strand
GTGTGTGTGTGTGTGTGTGTGTGTGTGTGTGTGTGTGTGTGTGTGTGAAGGCCAGAAGTTGATGTCTTCTGTTAATCTCCACCTTGTATATTTTGAGTCAGAGTCTCTCACTGACCCTGGAGCTCAATAGTTTGGTTAGGCTGGGCTGCCAACAAGCCCAGGAATCCTCCTGTCCTGCCTCTCCAGGTCTGGGTTATGGAAATGTCCCCTCCAGGGCTGGGTTATGGAACTATTTGGGCATGTCTAGCTTTTAACATGGCTGCTGGGGACCCAATCTCAGACCCTCATGCTTGAGTTCTAAGTGCTTCACCCACCAGATCATCTCCCCAGCCTCCCTTGTTGACTTCTTAATCTGTAAATAGAGATGGTCTCTCAGTTCTTGTTACTCTATTGGTTATTAGTTTCTGTGGGAAGGAAATATACCTTTTTTAGACACATTCTAACTCAAAATCTTCATATAAAAGTCACCGTTCCAGATATTTCTGTTATATTTTAACCTATGTTAAAAAGATGCATAGAAAGTTGTAACTGTAGCCTTTCAGTTATTGACTAATAGCTCTTACTAATAGCTCAGTAAAGCTTCTTGTTGTAAAGAGTACCTTCACCATGGTGTGGATGGACTGAATTCTTTTTGGGTAGTGTTTGCATTGCTTATTTTTTCTCATTCTTTTACTGTTTCAATTTCCCTATATTTAAGGTATATTTTTGTGAGCACCTTGTAACTTCAACTTTTCCCCCACCCAAGCTACTAAAACATTCTGTTGTCAGTCCACTGGCATTCTGTATCTAGTAATTTGTTACTTCTTTTACATTTATTTAATTTATTTTATGCCCTGTTTCTTCACTTTTTTGCCTTCTTGCTTATTATTTAAATCCACTTCTTAGCTCATTAGTAATATATTATTTTTCCAGTCTGATTTGGTAACTTCAGAAATTATATACCTGTGTTCTGATGGTGGAGTATTTGATGAGTGCTAGTGCTAGTGCTAGGTATCACATGAAGCATTTAGAAAATGTAGCTGTAAATCCTACTCCGAATCGTCTTGGAGAGTAGTTTTAAATATTGCCAGGGCAGGGAATGAATAAACTGTGTGTATATTCTTCCTCTTACAGAGGGCTGACACATGCTCTGACCAACAACAAGGAACATTATAGATGTGTGTGTCTAGGTTCCATGATGTCCCTTCTTTCAGTAGCACTCCAGTGAGCCCAGAGCATCTGCCCCACTTAAAGCTCCCAGGTACAGTTTCAGATGTTATCAGTGTTTAAGTACTTAGAAATGGTTCCTAAGGAAACATAAACTATCATCTTGTTTATTTCTTTACGCAGCATCTTACTCATAGGCAGTAAACATGTCTTCCAGAACCAGGTATACACACAAGAATCAGAGAGTCTGTGCTTCAGAACCATGTATTAGTTGTAAAAGGCTATGAGTTGTAAAACCCTCCCTCTGAACTCGGGTTCCTTCTGAGAGGAACTTTTCCTTGGTTTGCAGAAATGATCACGGGTCTGGGCAGGGGCCATACTCCTCATGTCCAGGGATTTGGTGTGGAAGGAAGAAGGCCCATGCAGGCTTCTATGATGACCCATTCCCACTGTGTGCTCAGGGAACAAACTATCTGGGCTTTGGTGTGGGGTGAGCCTCAAAGTGGCAGCCAGGGAGAGGATCGAGTTAGAGGACATCCCTGCTGTGACCTCTCCACCAATTTCTCTTTTCCTTCCCTCAAAGTATCTTTCCTCTCTGCAGTATTTAGGATTCAATTTAGGGCCTGGTGAATACTAAGCAACATTTATCACTGAGCAAGATCCCTAACCTCTTTAAAATTGTTGTCTGAAACAGTCTCATCATATTTTCCCGGCTGTGACTTCGCTCTGTCTGTAGTCCAGGCAGGATTTGAACTTGGGATTCTCCTGCCACAGCCTCCTGAGTATTTGGTATTATAGGCTAGCCCTACAAGGTCTGGCTCAGACTCCAATTTTTATTGGCTTACGTGTTTTGCCAAGTACTTCTTAGCCCTCTTAGCCCCCATGTCTTTGGCCTGTTGTTTAGAACAAGTTCCCTTGGTGGAATGTGAAGAAAAGTCACTCTGCTATCCTTCTGTGCAATGGATAAGTCTCCAGAGACGATGACTCCTTAGGAAGGAATCTTACTGGCCAGCATAGCAGTCCAACACCAAAGCTGGCAAGGCCTTCACCATGTTCTCACAAACCTTTCTACTCCCTACATGGGCTCTACTTTTGCCTACTGGGGGCTCCATTTCTTTATCACCTAGCTATCATTCTGTGATGTGCTAAGTTGGGGTCCACCAAACTACAACCTGCTTGTCTTTTATCATTTTTCTTCTGGCATAAAATCACTCTGTGCTGGATAGTTTTATGTCAACCTGACACAAGCTAGTGTCATTTTGGAAGATGGAACCTCAATTGAGAAAATGACCTCATCAGACTGCCCTGCAGGCAGACATGTGGTGCATCCTCATGGATAGCAAGTGATTTATCAAATTTCAGGAATGGAAGGCACTGCTGCTTGCCAGTGGACCAGGAACAAGGGAGTCTCCTTGCTCACACCCCATATTCAAGGCATAAGCAAACACGATGGGTCTCACCTTCACTTCCACATGTCCTGATTCCTAGTGTTCCCACCATGTGCAGTGTTACCCTGGTCTGAGCTATCATCCCTCACTTACCCAAGTTTCTCGTTAGTATTTCCTCCATACAGCAGTGGGAGCCAACTGTCAATCACAAAGCATCTTACTTCTCTGCCAAAAACCCTTCCAGGCCTCCTTGTCACATTAAAATGAAATCAGACACTTCTCTGGCTCATTTGCTATATGGTCTGGCTTCTGATTAGTCTTCTGTCTCATTCCTTTCGTTTTCCCCCTTGCTTCGTTCTTCTGTAGCCATGTTCACCTTCCACTGTGTCAAACAGGACATGTTATCCTAGCGTCCTTACTGTTGCTCAGCGCTGCCCCCCTCCCCCCTGCTGTCTAGAAAGACCCTCCCTTACCTCACTTCACATTTCCACCACTTGTCCTTCACTTTATTCACTTCTCTGCTCAGAAGCCACCAGCTGGAGACCCCCTGATCTGAAGCATTTGCCCAGCCATGATGACATAAGGGCCAGGCACACTCCTCCCCTTGAGGGCAGTTGTTGCCAGGTGGCTTGAGGTATGTTTGCCTACAGCCTTCTTATCACCTGAGAATGTAAGCTCCATACAGTTCGTCTCTCCCGTGGTGGTCTGCCTAGTGCCTTCCTAGGCACTTAGGCTCCCGGATGGGCTTCTTACACTTTACTAACTGCCACTTAGGATTAACAATGCCACATTTTACCTTGGCCAAAGGCTGGGAACAGAAAATCGTGGCTATTACAAGAAAATAAATTGAGACTGGTAAATGTTTACCTAACCTGACTTCAGTTGCAGTCTTCAGTTCCAGTTGGTTGGTTAGTTGGTTTGGGGCAGATTTGAATCATTTTGTAACCTAGAATAGCCTGGAATGTACAGTGTAGCCCAGGCTAGCCTTAGACTTTCTGCAGTCCTCCTGCCTCAGACTTCTAAGGACTAGGATCACAGCAAGTACAAGCCACCATATCCAGCTAAGTCCAATTTTAGCTATATTTTAATTAGATGTATCAGGTATATATCAATTATTCCTTTAAGATGAGAGAAAGACCAGATTTTTCAGTATATGATGAAAAAGGAAATCACCGGCTAAGGGTCAGACAGTGAGTTCAGTCCTTTTTACTTAGCGTGATGAGTTCGAGAAAGTTTACATCCCTTTTCTAAGAGCTCTGGCACCTCACATTCTTTGTGCATGAAGATCCTAGTAGAACAATGGCTGCCTACCTTGCCTCTGTCTGTGGACACCTGTGACTGTCCCCATTCCCATTCCAGTAGCACTCAGGAACAACACCAAGAGACCCAGGTCTACACTCGGATTGAAGTGACAATGGTGGTTAGCATTGTTCGGCACTCAGAGACTGCAGTCCTAAAATCTTCACGTGGATTTGTTTTATTTAACTTCTACAACAGCACAAGGGAATAGGGGACTACATTATTCTCCAGACAAGAAGACTAGGCTGTATGAAGATTTTTTTTTTAACTCCAGTCAAGTAGTTCTTAAGTGAAAGACATAGTATTAAAACCCAGGCAGTTCAGGGTCGAGTATGTAGCTTGCTGGTAGAACATTGGCCTAGGCTACCCGTCACCATAGAACAGCACCAGCACCAGAATTGAGTGTTTCAATAACAGAAGATTTGTCCTCATCTGATGGTTTAGGAGTGTCATAGGAAACACTGTGTGTAACTACTTAGAAAGTCTTTGTCCTTCATCTCACAGAAGGTGAAGTGAGAGTGCCCAAGGTGAGTTCCTCAGTTGCACTTGACACATTTAGGCTTGCCTTCCTTTCCTTCTCAGCAGCCTCAGGAGACAAAGAAGGGACCATTGCTAGAAACCATTTGCTCCCTCTTCATGAGGGCTCCCCTCTTTAGTAAATTTCCCCTGTCTCCTAAATCTCTTTCTTTCTGAGTTAGCAGATTAATGATTGGATCTATTTTTTTCCTGAAGAACGCTCTTGTGTCTGCTCAGCTTATCACCCTGTATCCTTTATTCCACAACCATACTTCCTAGAAGAGGGACTTATTTTATGTACTCTTCTCCTTGAACTTTCCATAGCCCACCCTGACTTGGGTCCAGTTTCACGGGAGGGATCTGGTAGTTAAGTATGACGGACAGTTTTGGATCTTTCAGTACATTGCTGTTTGAAGACTTTGGTTCTTGGTGCTTTTCTCCCTCTATGCTCAACACTCAGATGCCTTTTGAGTTATATCCTCCTTCAATAAGATACCATTTCCGGAGCTTCTGTGCTTGGCTCTTAGAGTCCTTCATTCTAAACCTTCTCCCCTTTGCTGGTCTTATTTCATTTGAGTTCAGTGATCACCGAGACAGTGATCTCCTGCATGTGTATTGATGGCTTGTTCTCTATTTTGAACTTACTAACACTCATCATCTCACAGGATCTGCTGCTCAGTGACTCAATTTTGGGCTGGTTATCCTTAGCATCCTTAGTGCCCCTTCTTCAACACATCGCAAACAGTAGGAATGGGAAATAACAGGATTACAACCGGGTATGAGATACCTAAGCTGACCAGAAAAGAGGATGGATGGACAAGGCTCTGGAAAGACAAAGTTAGTGTCAGCTGGCTCTGACTCCCTCCCACCAAGCCCCTTCCCAGAAAACATGCGCAAGGCATTGTTTGCCTTTCACGGTAGTCTTTCTTCTATGACAGCTAATTGCAACAGAGTGAATTGTAAGTAGAAATGGCTTCTCTGCAGCCTCCACCTGTGGCAGACTATGCCACAGACCCAGAGCTGAATGTGAGCTACCCAAGAGGGACCAACACATTCCAGGGGCTGTGAGAAGAGTTACCTTTTGCTCACAGTTAATCAGGCAAAAGTACGATGGGTTTGGGGATTGCTGTACTTATATGGTGTTGGGGATCAAACTCAGGGCCTCGTAGCTACTCAGTAAACATCCTACCATCAAGTGATAGACTCTGCCCCGAAGTACCTGGTTTTTGTTTTGTTCTTGAGACAGAGTCTCACTGTGTAGCCCTGACTGACCTGGAATTTGCAATGTAGACTGGACTAGCCTCAGACTCTTAGAGATCCTCTTCTTGCCCCTGACCTGAGTGCTGGGATAAGTTCCTGGATAGTACTGCCCGGTTTTGAAATGCTGCATCTTTCATTAAAAAAAAAAAACTTGACTGGGTGGAGGGGAAAAAAAAATCTCATTCAACCCAGACTATCATGGTAAAACCACTGACAGGTTATGTAAACAAACAAGAGAACATAGTCTAATTAACAGCCACTAGACTCCATCAAGATCTAAGATAGCAACATCTACAAAGTCAGAGAATAGCAACTCCAGCAGGCACTAAATGGCTTGCACATAGTCCAGATCATCAGCTAAGAAAGATGAAGCCAGAGATGAAGCATGGAGGGAAGCTTTAGTTACCCATAGCTGGGTGGGGAGTGCATGGTCATCTCCCTTGTTGGACCGTAAGAATATGCAGTGTGTCACTCCTAAATGACTTTGGCTCTGGTATGCTCAGAGAATTAACCAATCTCAACAGAAATCCCCTGGAATTGTCCAGAGTCTGTCATCTTACAATCCACACTCCCTGATAGACAACTCAGTGGCCATCCACCCAGGTCCCCTCACTAGCTCTGGGAGCTGCCCTGACTACGTTCTTCCTGCAATAAATTTTTAGCTTTGGGAGTTTCCTTTATTCTTCCTTAATTTCTCATTTTTCCTTAATACAGCTTACTTTTGCTTTGCGTATACTCTCATGGGTTCATGTATTTAACCATCACAAGTGTGAGACAATGAACTAGGGAGCCACTGCCTCGGATTGGCTTCTAGTGACCATTGAGTGCCTGGTACCTTCAATTCCTAGGCCACACCTCTCTGGACCAAAAGTTCCCATTGCTCTGAAAAGAACCACGTCACCACCATGGTGTGCTGTCGCATCATAGGACTAAAACATTGGGACCAATTGATTCTGGACTAAATGAGCCAACAGTCATGTTCTCATGATAAGTCAGAAATGTCAGGTGTCTCGTTATGGTAATGGGAAGGTGACTGGGCAAGTGTTTAGCTTAGTGAATTTCCCCCAATTGTCCAAGCTAAACCTTAGGAGCTGTCCTTCACTTTCCCCTTCCTTTTATTTTCCCAGTGCATTCATTCATTTAATGTGTATTTATTGGGCACTTTCTGTCAGACTTTGTGTTATTTTCTAAAGGTGCAGACATACCATCACAGAACTCCAAGTATATTAAGAAAGGTTAAATTAATACAAATTTATCACTTACAATTTTGCAGGAGAGGAAGTGTAAGGAACCATGAGAAGACCAGTTCAGTCCTAAGTCCTATTGTTTCTATCTCCCAAATTCTCCTGTCCTACTTCTCTCCACCTCCATCCCCACTGCTGCTGTAGGCCACTACTCTCTGCCTCCTGGTTGTCTACAGGACCTTAATTCCCAACTCCATCTCCAGACATGCCTGCTTTCCAGGGCTTCCCATAATACTCAGCACAGTCCTTAGATAATTATGGAGGGTCCTTTAGGGATGGGCCCTTGTTTCCCTTTCTAGTTGCTTCAATGATGCTGAATTCTTCCAGGATGAGGTGATCTTTATCAGTAGAGACGACAAACCTCCGCTTGGCTGTTCTGGCCAGCCTCTTTTTTTTTTTTTTTTTTTTTGAGGGGGGCTATCTTGGCCCAGGACACTCTATTTTTTTAGGAGACTCCATTTAAAAAATTTATTTATTTATTGCTTCAGGTTACATCTCCATCATAGTGTCCTCTTTCCACCCCTCCCAGGCCCGCCCTCCCACCCTGTACCCCTTAACCCTTCCATCCCACCCCTCTGGACTGGAGTGTCCCTATATAACAGTCCCCCACCCCAGTTTAGCAGTCATATGAGGGCCAAGAGCCTCTTTATACACTGGGGGCCTACAAGGCAGCACCACTAGGGAAAAGTGTCTCATTGATAGGGAGAAAAAGAAAAAATCTATGTCCATGTTCCCTTTGGTGCATTGGTTGTAGTATAGATATCCTGTACTATATAGCTAAAATCCAACTATAAGTGAATAGGTGCCATGCTTATCTTTTTGAGTTTGGGTTAGCTCACTCAGGATGAGCTTCTCTAATTCCATCCATTTGGCTGCAAATTGCATAATTTCATTGTTTCTGATAGCTGAGTAGTATTCCATTGTGTAGATGTCCCATAATTTTTTAATCCATTCTTCGGTTGAGGGACATATGGGTTGTTTCCAATTTCTAGCTATTACAAATAAGGGTGCTATGAACATAGATGAGGAAACTTCCTTGTGGTTTGGTGAGGAGTCATTTGGGTGTATACCCAGAAGTGGTATGGCTGGGTCCCAAGGCAGAGCTATTTCAAGTTGTCTAAGATCGCCAGACTGATCTCCATAGTGGTTGCACAAGCCTGCACTCCCACCAGCAATGGAGGAGGGTTCCCCTTTCTTCACACCCTCACCAGCATGTGTTGTCATTTGAGCTTTTGATCTTAGCCATTCTGACAGGTGTGAGATGGAATCTCAGAGTCGTCTTGAGTTGCATTTCTCTGATGATTAAGGATGTCTCTCAGCCTTCACTGTCCTCAGAAAGATGATCTAGCATCAAGGCCAGGGAGTATTTTATAAAATATGACAGCCAGACTGGCAGAGCAGTTGATAATGTTTGTTTGAACTATCTGCTGTACAGAAATTAATTCTCATTTTCTCTCAACTCCTCTCCCCACCTCTGCCTCTAGTCTTTATTTCAGTTTCTCTGATGGAGGACCTTGGGACAGGGTCAACATTTATAGTGAAATGGTGCAAGACCTGAATTCATTCTGGAAATCTAAGTTTTGGCACAGCTGAGGCTAAGTTTGTATTTGGTGTGTTGAAATGGGGCCATTCTCCTATTACAGCTGCCTAGATACAGGATGAAATAGCCACAGAATGAAACTAAGATGTTCTCTGCTCAAAATGCCCTCAAAGTGACTTGGACCTGAAGCAGCTCATGACCCAAACCATCTGCTTACTGCAGATGTCCCTCAGTTGCCTTGTGTACCCACCTCTCTGTCACCCTTGCCTAGGTTCCTCCTTGACTTCTGGGCCCCACCACTGGGCTCAATTAGAACTGCCTAAGGACTACAATCTAAGAGTTGACATAAGAGGACCTAAAACCTCTCCACTCTTATCTCTGGTAGACAGTCACCTTCTGAATTCTTGATTTCTGATTGTTTCCTATCAAACTGCAAATGCCCCATGAGGGAGATATTCCAAAACATTATTACCTATTATCTCAGTGCGAATTAATTTGTTCTCTAGCTGAAACAGCCCCAGAAGCTCTAGAACACAGGATGCTGCCATAGGCTGTCTGAGAAGTTGTTTAAGGACACTTGCATTGGCCAATCAATGACTCAGAATCTCAGAGAGTGGGATTTTTTTGTGCTCATTAGAGTTTAAGGACCTCTTCTTGGGTGTGTCAGGCCTGGGAGGAAAGACTGGGGAACTGACTTCCTTGTGACGGAGGACAAGTTGATAGAGCTTAACATAGTGAATGGAAGGGTACCAAAGTCAGAGGCTTCCTGTTTCTTTTTTTTTTTTTTTTTAAAGATTTATTTTATTTATTTTATGCATATGTGTGCTCTATCTGCATGTACACCTGCATTCCAGAAGAGGCTTCCTGTTTCTTAATTTGCCTTCCTAACTACGGTTGTAGCCATCTTTCCTGCGAATACCCCCACCTCCATTTTTACGCATCATGCACTTGTTCACCTGGGATCCTACCTTAACCATCTCTCTCCTCTTCTATCATGAATGTCTTATCTTTCTATTTATGTCTGAAGCCTGCCAGATACAAGGGGTCTTGAGAATTTCAAGTTCTGTTCCCCTACTTTAAAAACAAGAAAAGTGAGACTCAAAGTGAGGAAGTAGCTCTCCTAAAGTCACACAGTAGTGTTTTTACAACCAGGGCAGGACTTTCTGGCTTTCTCTTCTATTCCTAGTTGGTCTTATTAGACAAGATTAGGACCTCTTTGTTTATGTTACAAACGTCTTCACATATTTTACACACAGAAGAATATAATAAATGTTTTAGAGTCAAATAGGCTGATGGGCCCAATAACAAGTAAATAGTATAAAGATGGAGAAGAACCTTGAACTTGGATGACAGGATATATATCCATGCTGGGCCAGACCCTGTAATCACTTACCTGTGAGGACACTTGCTATAGTTTGGGTATGAAATGTTCCCCCAAAACTCATGATGAAGGCTTGATCACCAATGTGGTGTTCAGATGTGGGTCCTTTGGGAACCCATTGAATTGTGGGTACTCTGACCTAATCAATGGGTTTATCCATTGATGAATTCATAATTTGAGGGCATTATTGGGAGGTGGTCGAAACTAAGAAGTGGGGCCTCATTGTAGGAAGTAGGTCACTTTGTTGTGGGTCCTTCCTCCTTTATCTCTGTGTTGTAAGCCTAGAAATCATGGAGACAGCCATCTGTGGACTTAAGTCTTTGAAACATGAAGCCAAATAACCTTTTTCTCCTTTAGGTTGTCTTCACAAGCATCTTATCACAGCAAAAACAAACAAACAAAAAACCCCAAAATACCCCAAAATGGGCTGAAATGAAATAACAACTGGAAATACAGTTCAGCAGTCCTCCAGATTTCAGGAGCTCAATAGCCACATACAGCTAATGGCCACTATATTGGATATCACATGTATTAAAGAGTTCGCAGTGCTGCAGGGACAGCTCCTGGGCTGCCCTGAGCCAAGCTTTGGGGGGGAAAGGGGGAGCAGATGTGGAGACCAGTAGCTCAGAGCAGAGTGAGTTTTTGGAGACCATCCTAGGAATTTTTTTTTTTTTTGGTTTTTTTGAGACAGGGTTTCTCTGTGTAGCCCTGGCTGTCCTGGACTCACTTTGTAGACCAGGCTGGCCTCAAACTCACAAAGATCCACCTGCCTCTGCCTCCCGAGTGCTGGGATTAAAGGCGTGCGCCACCACCGCCCGGCTTCCTAGGAATATTTTTTAATTATGTATTTATTACTTCAAGTTACATAACCATCACAGTGCCCATCCTAGGAATATTTAACCCTGTTCCACTGGGGAAAACAAATATCCCTAGAAGAATTCAGTCGCCACTCTCACCTTCAGATAGCACTAATGACTGGAAAATTACAGCTTCAGCCAGGAATTAGTTCACCTACCTGCTGACCTGGGCTAAAAAGGAAATGGAATACATACATCTGTTCTAACCCTGTACTCATCAGGGCTCAGGAGGGCCCCTTGCACCTGGCATATCATAACATATTCCCATTTCTGCTATCCTATGCATCTGGAAAGCAAACTGTGTAAGACTGAATGAATACTTTCTGGTTAGAGTGTCATTGCAGGATTTTGTTGAATACTTTTGATAATAGTGCCAAGTGTCTTGCTGATTTGGGAAAGTTTCAGTATTCTTGTTTTGTATAGCATTATGATGAATTGAGGTGAACAAAACATTTCAGTTTTCTATAAGCCTCCCTTTCAGGGGTCCCCTGAGCCCAGGATGTGATGATGTAGGAGAAGGACATACCCTCATGCCTTTTCTTGAGCCCCTCCATTTCGAAACTTCCAGAACCTCTCCTTCCTTCAAGAGTTTCCACTGTTCCAGAGTTCATCATAGCTAATTAGAGAGAGCCCAAGAATTCACCCCTTCCTCTAATAGGAGAGCAGAGAATGGCTTATGGATACTTATTCTCCTCAGGAAGTTAGTATTCTTACAGGGGCGTTTTCAAGGTCATAGCATTGGGGGCATAAGTATCCTATAATTTCAGATCAGTAGTAGGTAGCAGCTGGGGAGAGTTAGAATAAAGCTTTGCTCAGCACTTGCAAATCACAAGGTTGTTGGGCTAACGTTCTTGCTTTATCATCTGGAAAGCTGTACATCCACATTTGCCGCTGGAAGCGGGGTTTTCTTTGGGTTGAACTTTAAGATCCAGTCTCCGTGATTCAGGCACAGCCAACTTGGTGTTGCTGGTCCAGTCCCGAGCCTCATAACTCACTGATAAGTAACCAAGTCTTGATTTTGGCTTTCATTTTGGTTCTCCAGGGTTTGGAATTCTGTGTTCACAATGTATCTGATATCCAGCTCCCACAGGAGTTCCTTCACCTCTTTTCTCATGGATTACAATTCAAACACATAACGATCACCCTTCCAAATTCTATGCACACCCTGCCTGTATCTCTATAGTCCTGTTTCTTAGACAGTATTCTGAGTGTTGGACTTTCCTGAAGTCCACTTCTTGTTCAAGGTACCACTTGACTTTTTCTCCACAGTATTCTGCATTTCTCTTATAGCTACCAACCATTTGTTTACAGAATGCTTATGAAGTGTCAAGCTTAATGCTAATAGCAGTTCATAAATGTTCTTGTTTCATCATCATGACAGCCCCAGGTAGGTTGGTTCTATTATTATCCATGTCTTAAAGATGAAGAAATTAAAGTTCAGAGAGGTTAAATGACTTATCTGAAATCCTATAGATAGTAAGTGGCAGGTTACGATCAGAACCCAAGTCTGTTTCCCTTGAGAACCTGAGCTCTGGGCTCTGCTGTCTGTGTGGTGGCTGTCCCATCACTTGTAGCCAAGGTTTATATCTAGGCATATACTGGCTCCAGTTTTATTTGACTCTTCTGTGCCCCAGACCTCAGGACACTAACGATGGCGCTGATCTCCTAGTGTCGTGTGAAATCTCTGTGCACAGCCCCACAGCCTGGCTAGTTAAACCCACTGACAATTGTCTGGCCATGGGAGTCACTCCAAACACATTTGAAGGGATGAACAGATGAACTAAATGGTAGCATGGAAATCTGTCACTTCAGTGCTTTTTAAAAAATGTATTTTGTATTATGTGTATGGTGGTTTGCCTACATGTACTGTAAGTGTAACACATGCACGCAGTGCCTGCTGAGATCAAAAGAGGGTCTCAGAGCCTGTGAAATTGGAGTTACAGACAGTGACTAGCTCAGGAGCTAGAAAACTGAACCCAAATGCTCTTACCTATCGAGCCATCTTTCCAGCCTCTCATTTCTTCTGTAAGGAACGTGAAGATTGACATTGCACCACCACACTGCCCTTAATACTGCACTACAGAGACCATACCAATGCTAACAAATTGTTCCTCCTTACATCAGAGGAACCTAGTCACAAACTGGGTTCTCCTTCACAATCAGGCTACTTTGCTTATGTCATTGATTTCTTCCTATATCCTGAGCTATGGATATCTGGGGAGAGAAGTGTGTGTTGCATTCTAGAACATGTCAAGTTCACCATTTTGACAGCAAATATAACGTAAGTAGGAGAGTTTGCAGTTGAGAGTTCACCAAGAATGTGCCTATGTAAGCAAAGGTATGTCCACCCTATAAAGGAATTATAGGAGTCAAGTGAAATAATGTATCCTTTGCATTAGAGTCTGGCTAAAGAGTGAGAGGCATCTAGTGAATTTTACTGTGTGTTCAATTTGGTTTGTTTGTTTGCTCCATGAGTGGAGGATACATGTGCACTTACACATATATGTGTGTCATGTAGATGTAACTTATAGGCAGGTATGTATATATGTATATGGCTATACCTACTTTTGTGTTTGTATGTTCATGTGTTTTTTATGTGTTTGCATGCTCATAGTTTGTGTGTGTGTGTGTGTGTGTGTGCATGTGTCAAAGTAAGAAGAGGAGGAGGAAGAGGTGGAGGATAAGGAGGAAGGAGAGAAGGAATTGAGATTGAATAAGACCCGAATGAGGATCAAAACTAGAGTAGATTTCTCCTTTTGGAGTTTGGGTAGATTGTGTGAAATCTACACAGGTAAGGGGAGTATTGCAGTTACTTTTTGATAATGCCTGTTAACCAAAGTAAATGATCTTTTGTGAGCTCTAAGTAGTGGGCAGATAAATAAAACTGGTTTATTTGTATTTAATAGTTAATGATTTTCAGATTTAAGAGATAATACAGTATCAAAAAGACCTTGTAATACTATGGGTCTAAATGTTTCCTGAAGTTCATGAGAAACATTAAAGGTTTGATTTTTGTTCCATGAAGCTGTTGGAAAGTGGATGATCCTTAGAGAGGAGGGGACTAGTTAGAGGAACTTGCGCAGCTGGGTGCATGCCCTTGAAGGGGATGTTGGGACCCCAGTCCCTTCAGCAGCTCCCTCTGCCACAGGCTCTCACTAGGACACCTTGCTTTGCTACAGGTCCAAAAGCAGATCATGGAACCTTTACAACTCTGAGGCCAAAATAAGTGGATTTTCTCAGGTATTTTGCCAACTGACCCTAAACTTGAGTAGCTCAGACCTTGCCTTGAAATCAACTTTTCTTTACATTAATTAGTGGTGTGGTTCTGGTCAAGCCAGCCTATGTTTTCATCCAATGGACAGGATTAAAAATACCAATTCTAGCCTATTCCACAGGCTGGTGGCACAGAATTTATGTAAGGTTTAGTGCAATGTCCAAGCAAAGAAAACGGGACTTACGAGGACAAACTGTCCCTGTTGCAGAGATTTATCTGGGCTTGGCCTGTTCATGTTTTCTGAGGTATCAGCAGCAAACAGGAACAATGGGATCATATTTCTCCAAAAAGGGGCCTGGCAGGCTCCTCTGGGGCTCTGGACGGCAGAGGGGGTGAGCAGGGGAGCAGTTGTAGGCCCCACTGGCTAGTAGAGGAAAACTCTGTTTGCCTTTTATCTGTGAAGGATCTATGAGCCTGGCAAGACGGTTATGCCTTCTGCTGTCTTTGAAAACATGCAGTGAGACAGATCTGCTTTATAATTTTGTCCAATTATGGACTGAATTGAAAGAGTCAAGAAGTTCAAAGGAGTCAGCCTGAAAATTCTGAGAAGACACAACTGGAAAAGCAGAAATTTGATTAGGGAAAATTGCATGAGGGGTGAAAGCTTGGTGAATTGCATGGTAGGCTTCAGAGCCAGAATAGAAGGCAAGTTGCCATGGTGTAGTCAGCTAGGGTAGGAGGTTGCCCCGGCAACCTGGTGGCCACTGCTGAAGAAAGATTTGTGTGTATAGCTGGATCCTACAAGACCAGCACAAGATTGGGGCAGCCAACATTCTGTGGTGGAATGGGTGAGGGGCTCATAACGTCTTCCCCTTCCTGAGGAGCTTTTGGTAGTTATTTTAGGGAAGGGGAAGACATTATTTTAGTGATGTAGCCAATGGTAAGTTGCCCATGTTCATATAAATAACACCTTGCCTGTGTTCATGTGAACAACTCTAACTCATTGATCTCTCTCTCCCTCCCTCTCTCTCTCTCTCTCTCTCACTCTCTCTCTCTCTCTCTCTCACACACACACAACATAAAAGAAGAAGGGAGACTAGTTGGAAAGAAGTGGGAGTAGAAGGGATAAGAGACATAATGGGGGAGCGAATATAACATAATATTATATATAAGTAACAAATGCTAATTAAAACACATTTAAGCACTAAAAATGTGTATGCATGCGGGGATGGGCAGGAAAAGGCAATGTCTTTGTATCAGATACATATGTGAGCTGACAGAAATAGTCACATTTAGGAGCTACATTTAATGTAGGGCAGTTGACCTTCTGTTAGAGAATTCTGCAGAAACCACACAGCACCAGTGAGATCTCTGACTCTTAGAAAAGGTGGGTGGTGCAGAGCCTACTCAAGATAATCGCTCTTCAGGCTTAGTGTTGCTGAGAAGATTTCTGACAAAGTTACAGTTCCTTTTGTTTATTCTAACAACTCAAGATGAAAATTTTAGCAGTAGAGTCAGATGCCCAGGGCACAAAAGTTAAGGAGGCATTTACTCTGAGTGCTTATTCTCAGTCCTCACTCTGAGTACTTATTCTCAGTGCTCACTCTGAGTGCTTATTCTCAGTGCTCCCTCAGAGTTCTTATTCTTAGGGCCTCCTTAAATCTGGTCTGGAAATCTTGCTTCCCTCTAGTGTACTTCCTGCCTGGAAGGCCATTTAAGACATGTCCACTGGGAGTTCCAGTGGGCTGATTATTACTTGTGGTCATCATGACTTTCTCTCTACCAATTCTTGCAATGACATTCTTGGCCAGGAATTGCCACATCAGTGGGACAATACCAGTGGCTCCGGGTTTTCTGTAAGGGGCCTTATTTCTTTGAAGCTCTGACTTACATGGGGTTGAAGAACACAGCAGAGTCCCTGGGAAGAGGATATGAGGCATTGGGTACTGAAGGAGCCATGGCAGAGAGGGTTGGGCAGTGGCAGCACCTGGCTTGGAACTCTCCCAGGTAAGGCTCTAACACTGGAGTCTCCCAGCTTGAGACTAAGCATATTATGACCTGTCCCCTGGTTCACTCTATTCTCTCCTTTCTTGTGAGGTCAGCCTTTCGAAACAAAATCTATCAAAGCCTTTCTTTCTCTCTTCAGTCTTTTACTGTCCCTGGAGCTCCTGTGCCTCTCCCTCGATGTGGCACTCTCCCTGAGTCCCATTGGATTCTCTCTCTCACCTGTGGATGGCTAGATTTATTTTAGATCCTGGTAAAATTCAGTCACTGCATTAATCAGATTAACAATGTTTACCAATGGAGCCCAGCATCCTGAATTACTTTGTTACTTTATAATTACAGTACTTATCATTTACAAACACACATTCTGTTGGCTACAATTCTGCAAACTGTATGATATGTACCAGTTTTATGGATGGGAAACTGAAATGCAGAGAAAGACTTTTCTAAAGGCAGACAAGTGGTAGCTGACGTGTTTGAATATGAATTCTCATTCTAGAACTTTTCCTTCATCCCTGTTGTCTCTGCAGTCAACCCACGGGCCAGTCCAAACAGTGACAATGCCTTTACTTATTTTCATCCAGCTTTCCCTCCCATACGAACCTCCTTTTGACTTACCCTTTCAGAAACCAACTCCTATTCTTTCACATCCTTTTCCCCACTCCCAATCAATCCCTCACCTGGGTGGTCCATTTGGGTCACTAATAAGTGGATGGTGAAGTCCAGGAAAGAACAGTTGCACTTCCAGGGGTTTCCACTTAGATATAGGATCTGCAGTACCGTCAGGTGGTGGAAGGCATCGTAGTCGATGGTCTGCAGTCCCGTATTTCTGAGGTCCAGGATCCTCAAAGAGCTGGTGTTAGCAAAGATGTATTTGTCAAGAGACAACAGGTGAGGGTTGTTTGAAATGTTCAGCCGCACCAGGCTGCTGAGCACTGAGAAACTGAATGGGGAGATGGAAGTTAGGTTGTTGGAGCTGAGGTCAAGGTAGATGAGTTTGAAGACTCCGATGAAGGTGTAATCCATCACCTCTCGAATCCGGTTGTTCTGACAGTCCAAGTAAACAAGGTCACTGAGGAATCCTAGCTGCAGAGCTGGTAAACTAGTGATTTTGTTATTGCGCAGGATTAGCCTCCGGGTGTTCAGAGGGATGTCAAGTGGGTATTCCTCTAGCTTCACATCTATGCAGGATACTTCTTGGTCTTGACAAACACAATTGTGTGGACACTTGTTCCCTGATACCAGCCCCATTCCAAGAGAAAAGAGTAACCACCAGGGGCCATGGCCTGAAGCAAAGGACATAGCAAGAAGCCACGGTTCCCTCCTTCTACCTTCCTGAGGGCAGGTACAAGCTGTCCTGATCTGAATGAAGGCTGCTGAAGGGTGGGGCAGGGCAGGGGATGGGTGCTGGAAAGAACTGTAACACTCTAGCTTTGTTCAAAGCAATTTTCCATTACAGGAGCACCGAATAGAAGTTGAAATGCGAGGCCCAGTGTCCTGCTGCTGGCTGGGTGGCTCTGCCGCTTGTGCTCAGTCCAGAGCACTGTTGGAAGCTTGCCCACTTGGCGGCTCTGAAAGGTCTCACCCTTTCCCTGCCTTTGTAAGTGAAGGGGAGCCAGGGGAGAGCCACATGACAATGCGGTTGCCGGTTGACACTTTTGTGATGTCAGCAGCTGCAGGAAACTGCAGGACAGAGGGCGAGAGAAGCCTCTCGCCTCTCCTTCGGGTGGTGTGGGGTGTTTTATGTACTTAGGTAAGCTTACTCTCTGGAGGAGTCGGGAATGTGGGTGTGGGGGCACACGCATGAGGGCACTGTGCACATGTGTGTGCCAGTGCATGCTTGGAGTGTTCAGACCAGCTCCTCATGGAGGGGTCAGAGAGGATCTGGCAAGATTGGCGCCCCTTAATTCGTAGTGGGAACCTTAGGTGTCTCCAGCCTCATCATCCTTTCTGATGACCATCTCTCAGAGTGAATCTTTTCTTGGGTTCTGAATTTTGAGGGGTGCCAGTTGTCTTTAGAAGATAGGAAAGGGGTTTGCCTCTTTTGTAATAAAGTCAAGGCAATTTCTCTGATAAGGTGGGACTCTAAGATTTTATTTCTAAGTTGTATACATCCTTGTCTACATTTGGAGTGTGTGTGCACTTAGAATTTCAAAAAGACTTTTTTAAAAACAATTATAAGTTGCTCCCCTTAAAACAAAGCCCAAATGCACATATAAAAAAACCCAAGTGTGATGGTTTGAGTCATTTCTTATTACTTGTGTTTTCCTAAAACTTTAAACACAGCGAGTACACTTTTAGTGCTTAGACTGTGAGGTTCTGCTCATTTAGGGCTTGACGGATGAGAGAATACTTTCGGAGGCATGGGATCTAGAAGTTCTGTCTGGGATGTGTAACTCACTTTATGGGGGAAGGCATGAGGTCAAAAATGAAGAGCATCTTGGGAGTTCAAATGGTTTATTTATGTAAATAAAAATTTAGTAAATGTCACATATAATATAGGTGGGAATAGAGATAACTCAATGAAACCTATATTTAGTTTAGCACAGTGCCTGGTACTAGATATTTAATATTTACTGAATGAATGATGCGTGAATGTCTCTGATGGTTTGCCTCCCTTTCTTGCTTCTCTGCCAAGAGAGGAATTAATAAAGTCAAGTGGATTCATGGCTAGTTAGCTAATGCTTGATTTTGTTTACTGACTCAGCATTTCTTGGGTGACGACTGGGAACTAACATGATGACTTAGGGGTGTTTACTAAATTGAAAGTGACCTTCTTTAAGCAGAAATTTCAAACACTTAATGTAATGACCTAAATGAGACTTGTACTAATGGAAGCAAGGTTTAATTGATAGGGAAGTCAACATTTCTTTTAATTAAAAAAAATTCCATTAAAAAAACATAAACAAGTCCCTCCCTAGATCTCAGGACATTGCTCATGAGATAAATTCAGAACATAAAAGTCTATAGAATGAGACTGATTTCCACAGTGGCATACCTACCTCCGCAGGTCGGGTCCGAGGGGCACTTCATTAGGTGCAGGCCACAGGTGCTGACTGCCTTGTTCCCATGAGTGACGGTCACTGACTGACCTCCACACCTCTCAGAATGCTCCTCTGACCTTCTACTCTTTCTCTATTTGAAAAACTTCTTAATTACATCGTTTAATTTGTGTTTGCATATATTTGTGGCATGTATGTGTGTGAGCACAGGTGTGCCATGTTGTGCCCATGGAAGTCACAGGACAATATGCAGGAATTCTCTTCCACCGTGTGGATCCTGGGGACTGAACTCAGGCCATCAGTCTTGGTAACTCGTGGCTTTGCCCAGTCAGCCACCTCACCAGCCCCTCCACCTTTCTTTTACATTATTCTTTCTCTCTTAGAGCCTTGTTTTCCTCAGGGGACCATGACTTCAGGTTACCTCATTTCATTTCCCTGAACGATACAGCAGTTTCTAATCCTGAGACCTCAACACTCCTGGGTGCATTGCCACTTTGAGAGGCTAGACCTGCTTTCTAAAAGTGTGTTTATTTTGATAGCTGAGTAAATGTTGTTAAAGGGCTAGGGAGATGGCTCAGTCAGTAAAATGCAAGCCCGAGGACCTGAGTTTAGTTCTCAGAACCCATGTTAAAAAGCCTGTAATCGGGCTGGAGAGATGGCTCAGAGGTTAAGAGCAGTGGCTGCTCTTCCAGAGGTCCTGAGTTCAATTCCCAGCAACCACATGGTGGCTCGAAACCATCTATAATGAGATCTGGTGCCCTCTTCTGGTGTGCAGGCATACATACTTCAATTTAGAACATTGTATACATAATATTAAATAAATAAATCTTAAAAAAAAGCCTGTAATCACAGAACTGGCTGACTGGCCTAGCATACTTAATCAGAAAGTCCCAGGCCAACACACAGACATGCACGGGCACACACATGCATCTGGGATGTCTGCTCAGTGTGTGCAGTTGTGTCACAAGCCTACCTCTGTCCCTTAGGTAGTCATGGGCTGTTCTTCCCAGAGGACAGTGAGGGATCTGGTGAGCTCCCTAGGCCCTCCTGTCCGTAAGTACAGTCTCACCAGCTGAGTGGTTATAGGCAGGGTCCTCCTTTCATGATGGAGCATTCCCACCTTAATGGTCCCTTCCTGGTACCAGAACACCTTCACATGGCTCTCTGGTGGACTAAAAAGCTTCTGCCTTGATGATGGGGCAAGGTGACACATGACACTTGGCACATCTGAGATCCTGAAATTCTCTCAGAGGGAGGGGATGTGACCTCCCAGTGCCCTGACTTCTGTCCTATAAATAAAAAAGACAGGCTGCTGAGGGTACTCACAGGGTTAAAACTGCAACAAAAAGCAGTTGTGAAAGTAGAGGACAGATGCTTGAAGCTTAAGGCCAAGTCAAGCCCCATACACAGGGAACCTTCTGTGTGCTTGCTGAGAATTCTGCACAGCTGTCTTGCTTCAAGTGCTAAGGGAAGTTGACTTTTATTTGCCTAAGAAGAAAGCAAGGAGAAATATATATGGCAGTTTATTAAGATTATGAATGGGCTCAACTGAGGGCTTAAATGGAGTTAGCAATGAGTGGTACATAGCCAATACTTTTGATTTCTTTCCTAGCAGTTAAACATGGGTTCATATGTAAAGAAGGTAAAAATTTGATGACTTTGGTTTAAGAGCCACTTAAGATATCCAATTCACCCCAGACTTTGATCTAGTCCAGCCCTTCTCAAAGAGAATCCTCTCAGTGAGTGTGGCTGTGGGGCAAGGGCCAAGGAAAGCAGGTGAAAACAAATAAGGTTAGTGTGGAAAAAGGAAAAAGTTTCCAATGCATGCTGGGAAGATTGGGGCCCACAGGCTAAATCAGTGTGTATATATTTGTCTATATATACCTTGGGTCTGTTTTTAGTACCAGCTGGTGTATGTATCTTTTCCCTCAAAGTTGTCCAAGTTCTCGACTCAGGAGACTAGATCCTTAAGAATAAAGGCTGGAGGAACACCATTTTCTCAAATTTTTTTTGCTCCCCAGGAATGCCTTTGTTTTCAGGATTCCTCCATATTGTGCATTTCTGCATCATTCATTTTCCAGAAGTGTGCAAGGGGAAGGTTTATTGGAGGAATTGGATCCCACTTCCAGCTCAGAACAGATGGGTCTATGTGCCAGGGCTAGGGTTATTTAATGTTATTAGTTCTAAAAAGCAAGGTTGTGACTCGGAGCTGTCAGGGAGAGATCATGGCTTGGTTTTCCAGGTACTTTGTAGATTTCAGTGTGGAAGAAGCCTGTGTATCGTTAGCTTGGGTATAAGATTTTATTGATCTGGGAAGTGGTGGTGCACACCTTTAATCCCAGCACTTGGGAGGCAGAGGCAGGCAGGTCTCTGAGTTCAAAGCCAACCTGGTCTACAGAGCAAGTTCCACAATAGCCAGGACTACACAGAGAAACCCTGTCTCAACAAACAAACAAAAGACTTTGTGCAGTGACTTGAGTGTGCACTGTAACTTCCCTCTGTGGCCATGAGTCTCCCTTTGGTGAAACGGCAATGGAAACTGCTTTTCTAGTGTGGTTAAAATGACAGCAACTGCTTTTTACCATCTCCTAATGTCAGGGATGTGGTCTTCTAGCCACCTGATGGGTCCTGGGATGAGACCTTACCTTACCCATGAAGGAACAGACTCTAAATGGTGCCCGTGCCCAACGTTACAAAACAGACAAGTTACAAGAGCTAGCGGGGTCCAGGGGCAAGCCTTAACTACTCTGAACATTCACTGTCTCTTCCTGAATTCTGTGGAATAAATTGACCTGCCACATCAGGGCACTGGTTGTAACTGTGACTAATTTATACACCAGGGCTTCTTGTCTTTCAGAAGGCCTATGACATTGTTTAGCTTTTGCATTCTTTTTTTGTCGTCATTCATTTGACTTTTTGTGGTGCTAGGGTTTGAACCTAGAGCCTTGCGCTAGGTAAACACTTTCCCACAGAGTTACATTCCTAGTCCCCACACCCCTTTTAAATTAATTTTTCTGTTTGTTTTTGGAGACAAGGTTTCTGCAGTTCAAACTGGCCTTGAACTAGCAGAGGATAATCTTGAACTTCTGATCCTCCATTTCCTAAGTGTTGGGTTTAACGTGTTGGGGATAAACCTAGGGCTTCATGTTAGGTAAGCACCCTACCAACAGCTCCAAATCCTCAGCCCCACCCAGCTCCTGCTAAATTCTTATAACTTTTGAGATTATTCAGTAAATAGTCTTTCTTGCACAGGGTAAGAATCTAAAAGGAAAAACCAGTTTGTTTACTCAGAGAAGGGGTGGTAAGCTAACACGTACAGCCCATCACTCAGGAGGCTGGAGTAGGAGGATTGCTGCTAGTTTGTAAGGGCAGCCTGGGCTGTAATGTGAGAGTCTATCTCAATCCTCCAGCCCTATGTGCAGGTTGTGTGTGCAGACAGCAGGTGTGCATTTGCTTTGGCGTCTAGAAAGGACAGCGTCAATTTTGCTTGAGTCTGGTAAGAGTCTTATGGCTCAAAGTTTTTCTAACAAACGTCTTTGAAGGGGTGTTCTTTTCTCACTGGGCTGGCTGTGAAACAGATAAGTCAAATGTCAAGGGTGTCTTGTCCTGATAGCCATGATGGGGATGAGCGAACACCCTGGTTCCTTGGTTATAGGTAGAAGGCTTACTCTACCTATAACCAAGGTATCTTATACTGGCACTCACAACTCCTCTTACGTGGATGGTTTTCCCCACACTTTCCTCTTTGGAGAGGCTTAAATGACCTTTAAGACATTAAAGGTATATACACTAAAGCTGGTTTAGCTCCAAAATAACAAAATAATTTCTTCTTTAAACCAGATTGAAAGATAACACTTTATATATTGTCAAAAAACCAAATTTGCTTCAGGAGAAATATTACCTACCCCCCCCCCAAAAAAAAAGAGGGTGATTGTCCCTGAGTGAGGATTAGGGCAGGGCTCTGTTCTTATCTTTCCAGGAGAATCAAAGCATCCATTCAAGGAACCCAGGGACAACTGGGCAACTGAAACCTCAGCAGAAAACAGAATCAGACACCAAAAGAAGACGAGTGACCCAGATGATTCAGCCTGACAGACTCCCTCAATAGCTGTTTCCATCAAAAGCCTACAACCACAACAACTCAATATCGCTAAGACTGTTCAGCTCTACACAATGCCCCAGCCAGAACCTCAGTAAAGCCTGGAAGTTCAGCTTCTGCCTACAAACTCCTTAGGACATCTAAACAGCTGAGAACAGAAGGACTGAACATAAAAGGATTGTACTAACATTTTTAACCATTTTTCCATTTTGGTTTGGGCCCCAAACAGGTTTACTATGACCCAAATCAGCAGGAAGTCATTTTAAGAGAGCGACGTCCCATACCCAGAGGGTGGGGAGGGTGTTTCTCCCCCCCCCCTTTTTGGTTATTTGAAGGACAACGGAAAACTCTGTTATTTAGGGGAAGAGATTACAAGTTGTTAAATGGTCCTGTTTAATGGGTTTTGGAGGTTAGACCCAGGGTATTTATTCCTTCTTTCCCTTTTCTGTATCCTTCTTTATCTCCTATGTAGGAATGCACGGACTTGAGAAAAATTGAAACATAGACATAGCACAGGAAGGACCAAGAAGAAGGGTCAGATTATTGAATATGCCCTTATACCTTTGTATATTGATACAAAATTAGTAGTATATTTGGCTAAAGTGGTATTGACCATTGTTTATTGTGCAAAAATAAGATTGTATTGGACTACGTCAGTATTGATATTTGTATATTGATACAAAATTAAGATTATAGTTGGCCACAATGGTATTGACCCTTGTATATGGACGCAATATTAAGATTGTATTGGGCCACATAGGCATTGATCTTTGTATATTGATACAAAATTAAGAGTATATTTAGCCACATTTGAATAGATCTTTGTATATTGATACAAAATTAAAGGTAACGCTTCCTAATGGTATCATACCAAGAGATACTTAAAAATGAAATGTGAAGCTCTGGCCTCTTGATACCAACCATCTTAAACTGTTTAGGATAGTTAAGAAAAACAAACTCCTAGTCATGCAAGCATGTCACCTTGTTAGCTACTATGACAGTCTATCACAGATATTCTCTAAGCTACTCAGTAATCAAGTTGTTAAGAGACAAGGAACATTTGCTTATCTAAATACAAGAGATAGATAGGGCATCTTCAAAAACCCCAAGAGATCTGCAGAATATGGCATTCAAAGATGTGGTCTTAAATTAAGATTTTTTTTGATATCGTGACATATCAGCTCCTGACAGCACCCCCTATTCTACTCCAAGTAGAAGAAAAGCATCGAAGAATCTCCAGTGTGAGATGGTTGAATTAGTGGCAAGCCTATCTCTTGGCATGTAAAAACTCCTTGCTTCAACTGCAGACAGACTGCTGTCCAAAAAGGACAAAACTTGGTAGCAGGGAAGTCGACAGCCTAGCTCTGCCAAGACAGGGTAGGTTAGTCCTTCACAATCCCTGCTCTACAATAAATGTCTGTCAGAGAAACAGGACCAAAAGGCTGAAGACTGATGCTGGAATGTATGGAGAGAACATGGGAACTGTCCAGGTAGTCACTGGTTTGTCATTTCTTAGTTTTGGAAGCTGCAAGCCCTGCACTTCCTATATAATCAGATATATTTATCCTTCTCAGCTCTCTGAGGTGGTTGAAGAATAGACAGCTTGAGTCTCATAGCTAAATTTTGAGTTGTTTAGGAATCAAGAGGGCGTTCTAGATCTAAGAAGATGGTTATAATAGTGGTGCAAGTTAGTATGAAAGCTAAGTCAGTTATAGAACTTTAAACTCATGGAGATGGTTAGAAGGTAGAAGGTTAAAGTCAGGGGCCAAATATGTATGAACTGGACATTGGGAAGGTATACTGGGCCATTTCACTCTCATAAATGTGGCATATTTAATTCTGCTGTTTTGTATAGAATTTACTGTTATAAGAGAAAGAACCATTTGTTGGATTGAAAAGGGAAGCTGTTGGGGGGGAAGAGGGTGGAAGGGTGGGACAGGAAGGGGGAATAGGGAAGGGTTTGTGACTGAGATGTAACTTGAAGAAAAAAAAATAAAGTACTTATAAAAAAAGAAAAAAGACATTAAAGGTTCCAGTGATACCATACTGGAGGAAAACTGAGTGACTGGTTAAGCTTTGTTGTGTTTTATTTGCTTCTGTTTTCACGCATGCCCTCAGAGGAGCTTGTCCTCAGGAGGGCTCCCTTGATGGCGGGTGGGGAAGGTGATCCCCATTTCTGGATGTCTTTAGATTGGCCTAGGTATTAGGGATATAATTGCTTTATCATGAGGTTAAACAGTTTCTGCATCCTGGATCTTGCTGGCAGCCTTCCCACATGTCAGTTCAGATGTTTTTACTCCCTATGTTTTAGAGGGCAAAGGCCAAGGAAATGCCCTATGAAGTGCCAGTCCCTCTGCTACATTACTTGGTCACTTGCTTCTGCCTATTTTCCAAACTCAGAGCCTCTTTACTTCGGTACACAAACACACTATGCTGGCTTCTCTCTCAGATAGGTTCTTTTACTGTTGCCCTAGTAACAGAATTATTAAGCCGAGTTCCAGCCCCAGAGTATGTGTTCCTGGTGAGGTAATGTCTGTCGCATCCAGCATTTCTTTCCTTCTCACTCCCACCCCCTCACTCCAGTCCTTCTGTCCCTCACATTTAGCCTGCTGTCCTGTGCCATCCCTGGCCTAGGTGCCCACCCTCCTTGATAGGGCTTTCTCAAACTTAGGAATTCCTCCTTGGCCAATTCCCCATCAAACTGTCCTCAAAATTGTCCTAACCTCTATAACTCACAGTGCAGCAGTGTTTTAAGGCGAACAAGTCAGGGAGAATCCCAAAGCATGAGGCAATGTAATGTAAAGTTGAAGCATATAAATTTTACCTTTGTTGGGTGGTGGTGCACGCCTTTAATCCCAGCACTCAGGAGGCAGAGGCAGGCAGATCTCTGAGTTCAAGGCTAGCCTGGTCTAGGAGTGAGTTCCAGGACAGCAAAGGCTATATAGAGAAACCCTATCTTGAAAAAAAAAAAAAACCCAATAAATAAATAAATAAAATAAAAAATATTATCCATGTAGTGTTTCCTCAATGCCTAGCATCCTATAGCTGGATGGATTAAAGCAAGTTTTTTTTTTTCTTCCCAACATTTATTTATTTCTTCAAGCTAGATCTCAATCACATTCCTCTCCCTCCTCACCATCCAGGTCCCACCCTTCTACCCACTTCCTCCTCACCCTCCTATTAACTTTTTTTTTTTTTTAACTTAAGGTGTTTTCTTTTTCTCCCCAACAGCTCCCTCTTTTAGGACAATAAAAGACTCTTTTTCTTATAACAATAAATGTAATACAAAACAATAAGAACAATTAGGCAACAATTATGAAAATTATAAGGTATAACACAGATTCCCAATGTCTAGTTCATACATATTTGGCAACTGATAATAGTATTCTATTATCTACCTATCTCGATGAGTTTAAAGTTCTATACCTAACTCAGTTTCCATCCTAACTTGCATCACCAACTTAAAAACATCTTCTCAGACCTAGAACATCCTTTTAATTCCTAAACAACTTAAAACTTAACTGTGAGACTATAACTATCTAGTCTTCAACCACATCAGAGATCCGAGAAGGAAAAATATATCTGAATAAACAGAAAGTACAGAACAAACAGCTTCCAAAACTAAGAAATGACAGACAACTGGCTGCTTGGACAGTCCCCAATTTCTCTTTATAATGTTGGAGCATCTATCTTCAGCCTTTAGGCCCAGTATCTCTTAAAGACATTAATTGTAAATTAGGAATTATGAAGGACTTGCCTACCCTGTCTTGGCAGGCTGTTGTAACCTGTATAACCGAATATTTTTATTTATAAATACTTATATATTTATAGGTACCTATCTATGAACACCTAACTAACCCTATTTTCATTTCCTTAAAAGGATATTAATATTCTTTGCATAGGTCCATGCAGGATAATTTGATTTATGCCAGTCCCAAGCAGGCAGTTTCTTCCAGTCATGGTGTCCATTGGGCCTGATATTGCCAGTTCGCATGTCCAGCTTGTTTCAACCACCAAATTGTGGCCAGTTTATAAGGTCAGTCTGTTCCAACTGCCAAACTGAGAGCTGCTGGAGCAGCGTCCAAACTCTGTTCACGTTGCTGTTAGTCGGGCCTGACCTTGTCCATTAGCAAGGCCAGTTTATTTCAAGTCAGTCTGTTCTGTCAAACTGAGAGCAGCTTGGGCAGCTTCTAAACTCTGTTCCCCTCATTCTTCTGGCACTCTGGAGCCCCAAGACAGATGCCTTTAAGGAACTCTGTCTCTCCAGAAGTCCTGTTCTTCTTTCAGCAAAAGACATCCTCTGGGCAGCTTGTCCAGTTTCTTAGCCACACCCCTTCAACAGGGCATCTCACAGTACTATGGTCTCAGCTGTGCTCTGTTTCAGCAGCTAAAGGGATGCCCAGCTTAATATGTGGTGCCTGATGCCAATCTGAACTGCATTTTAATTCACTAAAGAGGCCCAACTTGTACCACATACCTGCTTCCAAGTTTTGTCCTTTTTGGAGAGCATTAAAGAAAGCTTCTTAACTAAAAATTCACTTTCGTCGAGTACAAAGTGGAGATAATGCTAGTGACTTCATCATTTTTTCCCCCAATTAGAGAAGAACATCTAGTGTGGTTTAGGATTGTAGAGACAGCTCACAGTAAAGTGCCTGATGCACAAGTATGAAGGTCCGAGTTCAGATCCTTAGGACCCATGGGAAAAGCTGGGTGCAGTGGCGCACATCTGTAACCTCAGCACTAGATAAAGTGGATTGGGGCCGGAACAGATGTGCACCCTGGGGTTCTGGAACTCACCTGGAGTCTTTCTGGCTATGCAGCTTAGGTGAGATGCTGAGTTCCAGATGTACTAAGCAATACTGCCTCAAAACTCCAGAGCTCCAGGAACACAGGCTGCAAAGACCAGTGGTTTGCACTCTCTCCTCTTCACACCAGGCATATGGAAACTTGTAGAGTCATGAGGATCTGAGAACTTCACCTTTTAACTCAGCACAGCTGTGCCAGCAACCATTCCACAAGTACTTATCATTGTTTTCTTAGTTTCTATCATTAACTTTTATGCTTGCATGCATGCCTCATGATGTTTTTACTCTTTGCTGTTGTTTATTTTGTATATTGCTCAGTCAGGCTTTCAGATCATTTTTTCTCAGCCTAGTTTCCTGTAATTCACTCTTTACTCCTCAGCACATCTTACACACCCCCTGTTAGTCTTGCGTCTTTTCTTCTTTCATCCTTACTCTCTCCCCTTTTCTTTTAATTCTAATTGTCCACAAATGAAACACACTCTAAAATCTGTGGCCCCTAACAGTATCCCAACTTTCCCCTCCTAGCTGTTTTACCCATCTAATTTATTTCTTTTCAAAGCCCATCTAATATTTAATCTTTATCCTTATCCACCCCACTTACCTTCTTCTTTCTAAACGTACTCACTAATGTCTGCGTCTACAGCAAACTTGGCTGTTCATCCTCCAGCAGTTACTGCCGTTAAGGAGGGCACTTTTAACCATCACCTACTGAGACACGTGCAGAGAGGTGGCAGAAAACAGCTGTGGTTGTTCTCTCGGTTAATATCCCACTCAGAGAATAAGAAGAACTTATTAAACCAGACACTCTGAATGCCTGGACTGAGGAATTATTTTCTCAATTATATGTGCACTCAAGTCCATTCGAATATTGCAAATACTCCAACTGGAGGAATATAGCTGATTAAAAAATAAACCAAGCAACAAAAGAATACCAGATGCATAAATGCCAACACAGTAACATAAGAAACATGAAAAAACAAGACAGCACAACTCTTTCAAAAATCACTAACTTTTAAAGAATGGCATCTCGTGAGAGTCACTTAGATGAAGTCTCAGAGAACTCACAATAGTGATGCTAAGTTTGTGCAAAGACATGGATAGCTGAACAAAATAAAGAAGGTGACGGTTATATGAAAGAAGACTTCAACAAAGAGATAGACATACTGAAGAAAAACCACTCGGAAATCAACAAAGAGATAGACATACTGAAGAAAAACCACTCGGAAATGCTGAAATAAAAATCATAGTCCACCAAATAAAAAACTGTCTCATCTATAGAGTCAAGGAGAGGCAGAGTATCTGAGTGTGAAGACAAAGTGAAGGAATTGGACAGTCCTACAAAGACAAAGATAGAAGAATAATAAGTTACCAGTGGGAACCTTGAGATAAATGTGACACACCCTGAAAAGACCAAATCTACAGGTTATATATATAGTAGAAGAATCTCTTCCTAAAAGCAAGAAAACATTTTTAAAGGTATCATAACAAAAGATTTCTCAGAGTTAGGAAAAGAGATGTCAATCCACATACAAGACATTTAGGACACTACAAAGAAAAGCCAGAAAAGAATTTTATATCATTTTCCAATCAAAAGCTAAATATACAGAATAAAATATTTTGAAACTGACAATGGGGAAACATGAAGTCATACATATAAGTGGTATCATCAGAGTAACACCAGAGTATTCAACTGAGACATTAAAAGCTATAAGGACTTGGAATAATGTATTTTAAGTTCTGAAAGATAACAACGTCAAGGTCTAAAAGATAACAATCCCAGTCTAGAATACTATACCTAGAAAAGCTGTGTGCCATAATGGAAGGAAAAATGAAAACGTTCCATGATAAAAATAGACTAAAGAAATTTATGAGCACTAAACCAGTTCTTCAGAAGATACTCAGAGGAATCACATAGACTGTAGAGAAAAATAAATCCATCCATGAAGCCTCAGAAAGGAACAAACCATGCTAGAATGATAGAAAAAGAGGGGGGCAACCCACACAATAAAATAAACAAGATGGCATGAGTCAGTGTAAAACTTTCAATAATAACTCTGAATATTACTAGTCTCAAGTCTCCCATCAAAAGGCACAGGCTAGAAGATTATATAAAAAGATCAGGGACCATCCATTTGCTGCCTCCAAGAAATGTGTCTCACCACTAAAGACAGACACTATCTTAGGATGACAGAACAGACAGTGAAGAAACAAATAGACTTAAGAAGTAAGCAGGTGTCACTGTTCTAATTAAGATCTGACAAATAGACTTCAAACCAAAACTAATGAGGCAAGATAAAGTCACTTCAGGTTGATTAAGGGAACAAATCCATCAAGAAGACATTACTAAGAATATATGTCCCAAACACAAATACTGGTAGATCTAAAGTAACATATTAACCCCAGAAAAAATACAGTGGATGGCTTCAATGGGGCCACCATTGGACAGTTCATCCAAACAAAAACTAAATGGAAATGTCTGAATTAAATTTTATCATAGATTAAATGGGGTTAAGAGACATGTACAAGAGTGTTCCATACAAGTACCGTAGAATACAATTTTTCCCCAGAAGCCCATGAACTTCCTCTAATATAGATCATATATTATGACATCAATCAAGACTTACCAAATGTAGGAAAGCAGAAATAAGTTCTTGTATTCTACTATCTGACGATAATGGGATAGTACTACAAATCAATGGCAAGGAAAACTCCAGAGCATAGTCATGTACAGTAAACAACATAGTAATTAATAATGAATGCATTCTTGAAGAACTCAAAAAGGGAATAAAAATATTTTCCTAGACTCAAATGAAAACAAAACATACCAAATCCAGTGGGAGTCAATAGAAGCAATTCAGTGGGGGAGGGGGGGAATGTGTATAACCCTAAGTGCTTTAACTAAAAAACCAGAGATAAGCTGAATGAGGTGACACCTTTGACTCCAGCGCTTGAGAGGTAGAAGCAGGTGGATCTCTGAGTTTGAGACTAGCCTGATGTAAAGATTGAATTCGAGTATAGCCAGGGCTACAAACAAACAAACAAAAACAAAGAGAGAGAGAGGGAGGGAGGGAGAGAGAGAAAGAGAGATCTCAAGTAATTTATTGATTTAAATTCCTGGAGACTAGCAAGACAATCCTAAACTAGTAGATGAGAAACATTAAAACCAGGGCAGATGTTGTTGAACTGGGGGTCAGTGACTGGCTAAGACTGATGCTTCACACCTGTGACAATAGCACTTGGAGGCAGAGGCAGGCAGATCTCAGAGTTTGAGCCCAGCCTACAGCACAGGTGAGGATGTGGAGAAATGAGAATCCTTATTAGTTACTGGTGGGAGTGTAAATTGGGGTAGCCTCTGTGGAAATCAGTGAAGAGGTTTCTCAAAGAGCTAAAGGTAAAGCTACCCTATGCCCCAACTATATCATTGCTGGGCACATACTCAAAGGGTTCCATATCCTACTACAAGGATACTTGTTTATCCATGTCCATTGCTGTTCTATTTGCAGGAGCTAAGAAATAGAATCAGTCTGGATGTCTTTCAACTGATGAATGGATACTGAAAGTATGGTATATGCACACAATGGAATTTTATTCAATCGTGAAGAAAATGAAATTACACAATTCACAGGGAAATGAATGGTGCTGGAAAACACTATATTAAGTAAGGTAACCCAGACCCACAAAGACAAATGCTTGTGTTCTCTCTTATGTGGTTCCCAGCTATGAATTTTTAGATTTTTGTGTTTAAGTTGGAGTATCTGTAAAACTCAGGAAGCCAGAAAGAGCCCATGAAAGAGGGAAGGGGAAATGGTCTTAATGTAGGCAGGAGGTAGTATAATGCTTGTGATATGAAATAAGGGGGGGGGGCACTAGGGGCTAAAAGTTTAAGGGGTGAGGGAGAGGAGTGGATAGGGGAGAGTTAAAAACGGCTAATAGGGGATACCTGGCATGGGTTGACAGTGCTGTTCCCAGAAGACACGGGTATTAAACAAAAATCTCAGTTCTGGGCATGGCTCACACTTGTAAAAGACTTGTCAGGTGGTGGGAGGCCTGAGGACTTACTTCTCCAGGTGAAGAGGTGAGACCCGGGGCAGGTTTAGTGCCAATAAAATAAACACCCCAGGGCTGTTTCACTGCTTCGACCTTAGCTGGGCAGACTCTCAGCTAGCTCACCTAAGTTACCTTAGCGCCTAGTGGCAGCTTGCCATGTGGCTTGCTCTACCTTCAGAGCTCACACACGCGTCTGTCTCCCTCTGTCTCCTGGTAGAAAGAGTGCTTCCTCTGTCTCTTTAAAGAGTTTCTTTCTTCTCCCCAGGAAGTCCCACTTCCTGTTCTCCCTATGCCCAGCTATTTGGCCATCAGCAACTTTTATTATCCAGTCACAGAATGCCTTAGATAGGACAGTAACCAGATTTTAGAGTATTGAAATAAACATTTGAAAACTATGCATAAGACCTTTCTCCAACAGATCCCTCCCTACAAGTTATTGGTCAGGAAGAGACCAGATGCCCCCCAAACAACACAGGCCATTGCTGCTGCTTTTGGTTGTGTACCATAACTAGATGACAGGACCCTATTGCTGAAGATGTCACATGCTTTGGTTGCAGGACATAGAGAAATCTGTCTCAAACTGATAGGGAAATTTCTCCTCTGCTATCGACTTTTCATAGTGCCAGGAGTGCTGCTGCTTGGTCCTCTGAAGGAAGAAAAGACATCAATGGTGTCAGCTCCACTGGACCCTGAATTCTACAATACTAATAATTATAGTACTGTAATACTGTCAGGCAAGATGCGCTCACTGGTGCAATAGTGGCACCACTGTCTAGGGCACTAACTGCTTTGAGGCCTGATCCACAGTAAGGAATTCATGTGTGTCCTGGGGTGGTCAGAGAACCCAGAAGGGATGCTGCTCGTATGTAACTAAATGGTCCTGTGTCAAGCTGCACTCTAAATATTTATACCCACACTTACAGGTTTGTTCTTTTCTCAACCTTGGTCACAGGAACTTCCTGTTGCGTTGTGCAACAGGTAACACAGAGGCTCTTGATGGCTGAGAATAAGTGACTTTTGAGTCACTAAATGGGACATCTGCTATCAACCTGACCCCAGGCTCATAGAATATCACAGAAGATGGGATGAAATGAATGTATGAGGTGGAGGATAGGGGAGTGTTGCGAAATGCTATTTTCTCGATGTGACATGGCTGTTGCACTCAAGAATTCAGAGCAGTTGTGGATATCTGCTCAAGAACTGCACAAAATCAAGCCAGTCAGAAACTGCAGCATGGATATATGTGTAGGGACACAGCCCCATTCTTAGCTGAGGAGTTAGTTGACAGTTGATGCCTACTAGAGGAGGGAGAATCATTTTCCTTTGGGGTTGTGATCACTTGTAGGTTGCCCATCCTTCCGTGGATGGCCCCAGACCTGCAAACATATGGGCAGTACTCATTAAACTCAGTGGGTTATTAAAAACAAAATGCAAGTGAACATGAAGTCGGGAGAGATATGTTGGGATCTGGAAAGAGTTGAAGAGGGAAATGAGGTGTGGATAGAATTAGTGCAATGTATGTATGTATGAAATTTCCAAAGAATAAATAATGCATTAAAAATAAGGTGTAGCACAACTGAGGAAGGTATCTGATGTGGACTTCTGGTTCCACAAGCACACACATAGTATAAGCACATGCTTATACATGCACACATCCATATGATCACAAACACACACACCATATCCCTTACAAGAAAATGTAAATAAATGCATACATAAATAAATCTTGCCTTAGTGTTTTTGAGCAAAGCATGTTAGCTGTGATGATGATGGTGTAGACCGAGGAGGGAGGAGGTGTGAGGAGTGGAAGTGAGTCTGGTGAGTGGGTGGGAACCATCAGGTGGAGAATTGAGGTGCAGAAGAAATGAGTTGGGGAGCAGATAATGACTTTGGGTCTTGCTGCATTTGACATGTCATGGCTCACTTTTATTGACTCACTGAGTGCCAGGCACTGCATGGAGTACTGTACATATGGTATCGTTTATATAATTCCCCACTAGCTTCTCGCCGGAGGGTGATTAACCCCTGGTAAGGTTGAGTAACTTGCCTACAGTTACTAAGTCTCGAATCTGGGAGTCTTGAGTGGTAGCACATTTTCTTGCTCTTCACATGGCCTCCTTGCTATCTTTTTTCTTTTTCCTTCAACACATTTTTATTGATTCTTTGAGAATTTCACATCATGCATCCCAATCATACCAATTTCCTAGTCCTTCCATGTTCACTCCTCATCCTTGTGACCTCTTCCCCCCACAAAAAAAAAAACCAACCCCAAACCCCATAAGTCCAATTTGTGTTCTTTATATACTCACTGGAGCATGGTCAAACTCTCAGTGGCCTGCCCTTTAATAGAACTGAGTCTTTTGCCTCCGACACCCCCACCAGAAGCCATTAATTATGGAGTACTAACTTCTGCATCTTTATCATACTTTTTAAGAGTTCTCTTCAGTGGCTTCCTGTTTAGGCTTCTACTTTTTGGGGGTGGGGTGGAGCAGGGGCAGGGGTAGTTACAGAAGTCTTCCATGTCCCCTTTTCTCAACTTAATGTCTACAATTATCGATATCACTGCAAAAGTAGCTTCCTTGTCCTTTACAGTCAGCAGGAGCATGGATCATGGGCTATGGTTTCTGGTGCCACCACAGACCACAAACATGACCCCAGGCCACAGTTGACCCATGGATCCAGAAAAGGCCCTTGGGGGCAGCCTGGACCTCTGACATTACCATGGCCTTAGGTGGCAATGTGGGCCCTCATGTCAGCCTGGACCTTGGACATTACCATGGCCTAGGTGACAATGCGGGCCCTCATGTCAGCCTGGACCTCATGACTTTGTGACTTGCTGTGTCTCCAGTTCTGCCTCTCTCCACAGAGCACATACAGAGCTCCATTTCAGAACATCTTTCCCATCTCTCCATCATGTATTTTTTCATTGTAGTGGCTTCTGCTGCCTGCTCTACAAAGGTGGGGGACCTCCTCAGTATCTTTAAAAAAAGAATATCTTTTATTTATTATTTGGTAATTTCACACATGTATACAACACATCTGGATCATATGCACCTCCAATTCCTCCTTCTCACTCCCCCCCCCAACGTCCCCCTTCCCCAATTCATGTCCTCTCCTTCTTTTGTCAATAACCCTTCAGACAAAGGCGCTTCTTTTGTGACAAATGTCCTTTCTACCTTGGCTCCCTGAGCTCATGGCTCAGACCACACCCCTCACTTTGTTTTCTTGCCTTACCTCAAATTTCCCCTGGATGAGAATTTTAGTCTTGAAATGAATAAACTTCTGTAAATCTCAGTTTTTTTTTTCTCTCTGAACAATTTATGCAGTACAGAACTGTAGGCACCAAGAGATGGAGTTCACTGAGGGTAAGGCCATTTGCCATTTAGTACTTACAGGTGTTGGTCTAGGGCGAGGCTTATGTTGGATGCACTATGGTTATGGGCTGAACAGATGATTGAGTGAGGGAACAGGCGCCTGTAAATTTGGCAGCCTTTCACATTTTCTTGATTCTAGAGAGAGTTTTCTTTTTCAATTACCCTACAGTCTTGGCAATGTGTGTGTGTGTGTGTGTGTGTGTGTGTGTGTGTGTGTGTGTGGTGTGCACACACACTTTGGAAATACTTTTTTTTTTTTATTTTTTTTTAAATAATTTATTTTTTATTTCTTCAAGTTACATCTCAATCACAATCCCCTCCCTACTCCCCCCTCCAGTCCCACCCTTCCACCCTCCTCCCCCTCA